>UFQX01000343.1:376931-463195 GCA_900497675.1 Arapaima gigas | reverse complement strand
ATGGGGACCCCCCCCCCCCCCCCCGCCCACTGCTCTCTTCCTCCCATGTCCTCTCCCTCACCACCCTGCCCTCCTGCTACCCTCATCCCCCCGGTGCCCTCCCTCTTTCTGTATTTCCTGTCCTCCTTCCAGCAAAGCCCATTTTACCCACAGCACAACCCTCTTTTTTTTTTTTTTCTTGTTATATTTGTTTTTTGGTTTCATGGAGCAAGAAAGTTGTCATAAGTGTGCATGGACACTGGCATGTGACCACACATTCACTTCTCACTTTCCACAATTGTATGCTCACTCAGAAATGGATATAAACATGTAAACCTATGCAGAAATGGAGTTTTGGTCACTCTGCCGATACACACAGAGCAGCTAAATCTGAACTGCCGATGTATACAGTGTGGACATAGTTTCACACATTTCTACACAATTTTGTCTCATGTAAATATCTCCAAAATGCATGTTCTCATATGCATTTTCACCGAAGCACGAACTTTCAAACACACACTTCCAGACTTTCACACTCTCCCATGCACATTTTTATTGTATTACTTCCTATAAATCAGAGTTATGAATCGTCCCATTTGGCCTGCTCCCCCTCCTTCACAAACACGGACCAGATGCACAGGAAATGGCACAGCAAGGAGGGCACCCCAGAGACGTGTGCTTTGTCTTTTTTCGGTTTTATTTTTGCATTTACCACCCCCGTTCATGCTTTTGTTTTCTTAGAGACTCTGGTTTACCCATGGGCGGTGAGCATGTTGAACCCGTGCTGGACCTTATGCGAGTATCTGTCCTTGCCTGGGAGTCTTGAGCTCTGGAGTGGCTGCAAACTGGCTTTTATTTCCCTGCTATGTCTATTGCTGAGATCCCAGCAGCCATGGAATTACATTATTATTATTATTATTATTATTATTATTATTATTATTTATTTGTGTGTACCAAGAAAGAGATGGGGAGGGTGTATCTCTGAGAAAGGCACATGGTAGCTCAATGGTTATATGCTCCAGTCTTTGTAGTTGTGCTGTTGAACAGATACTTGAACTTCTTAATTGTCCAGCTGCATAAATACTTTTTTACTCCAAGGCTTTGATCAGGGGGGACTTTTATGCCAGTTAATAAAACAGTATAAGGAGGATAGTTTTGAATGGGTGTGTCTCATGTACCCACATTGAACCCCAACACCTCACCTACCAACTCCTCAACTTCAGCAACATTCTCAGCACTATCTTCTCTTGTCTCAGTGCCACCCCCACAGCAACCTGCAGCCTCCCTTCCTATTTCAATAACAACCCCCACCCAAATCTACAACCCAGCACCACCTCCAACCTCTATACACTGCTAGTACCACCACATACTTCTCTAACCTCAGCGTTACCCCCACTGAAATCTGCTACATCAACACCACTGCAAACACTGACACCTTCCTGAGGTCAGTACACCCCCCCCCCGTATCAGCTACAGTAACCTCAACAGGGCCGAAGTACCACCACCAACCAGAGTACCACTCCTAGCAGCATCTCGAACCCGAACGCTTCCCCAACCTCTGCGTCCTTCCCAGTTTCCACATTGCTCCAACAACATTTCAAAATGAAGCACCACCTCCAGCCATAACACTGCTTCTCTAACACTCTATTTTGTCTGAACTTTGTGTCCTTAAATGGTCCTGTGACTCGTGATGTTTAAAAGAGGAAAGAAAAATTGAGAAATCATATCAATTCCCACCCTTGTCTATCTGACTGTAGGTTTGTCATTGTGAATACGTCTAGGAGACAATACATGTTTTTATCTATGGAGTTGGCTTTGTAGGGTCTCACAGAGATCTGATGTCATCATTCATTTTATACCCATTTGTTAGGGTTACACAGTTTGTTGTTGCGAGTTTTCTGTCGCGACGGTTTGACATTTACCTGCAAAGTTCACATTAAGTATTTTGCACTTGTACACAGCAGCAGAAGCTTTTATGCAGAAATCCACATCTCTAACCACTATGCCACCTGCTGTCTTGCCGACCACAGAGTTGTGACTGAGAAACTGTAGGTCAGGGGTCACAATAGGCATGCTGGCGTAGGGCGGCTTCCTCAGTCCCCAAAAACGGAACTACTTCGAGACCACTTCTCCTTGGTGTACGTGAGAGAGAGCGTGTGCGGTTCAGCCTGTATGCGCAGGGGGTGGGTGTGGGATAGTCACAATTATCCGGAAGCCTAATTAGAAAGCCGGCTGGTTGGCTATGCGGCCAAAATGAGGGTTAGACAAGTGCTTCTTAGCAAGCCAGACATTTAGCTACCTTTCTGCTTCAAACTGAACCGCTTGTTGTCCTCTTTGCTCCCCTTTGAATGTTCTGCCTCTGTGAAAGATGTGGGCAGATTGCTAACCTCACTGCAAGCTGTGACCCCAGCATTCAGAGGTCAGCAAATCTCTGTGCTGGATCATGCTTTTGCACCACTTCTTTTTACTTACGTCCCTTCCTCTTTTTCCAATGATATATATTTTTCATATTCTGTGTCTTGGCTGACTTTTTTACCTCTCCAAGAATTTGGAAAGGCTGCGAGATGGGTTTTTTTCCCCCCTCTCCCCCGTTACTTCTGCAAAGCTCAGAGCAGTGCTTTTGCGCTCCCACTTTCTGTCTGTGTGCTATGGCTTCTCACTAATAGATTTCATATGCTGCCGCCATTGACATCAGTCTTAAACTATTTTACATGTGATCTGTGATACATCCTGTGGAAATCTCTGATATTTGCTGTGGACTAATAAAATAAACCTTGCTTGTTCTTCGCTATTCTCCCACCCTTTCTCTCATCTCATTGTTTTCCCCTCTACCTCCTTTCCTCTCCTGGCAGAGTCTGTTTTTTCTTGTTTTAAGCTCTGCTGTAAGTGTTTCTGTTTTGGGATACCATTTCCTTCCGTTCATAAGGTGCACCACAGGTCAGCCTTTGCTGGGTTTCTGTGCTTCTAGTCAAGCTGTTTCTCTCGCTGTTTTTCTGTCCCTGTTTCTTGTGGTCATGTGTCTTTGTCCCCTTGTGCTGCCACAGCGCAACTTTCTCGCCCCATACATGTTTTATGGATTATCTACAGTTGTGACCAAGCTGAAGGTGGGAGGGGTTGTTGTGGTTTTGGCTGCTGTGCAGCCATCAGTGTTGTCCTTACCTAAAGTGTGAACTCATGTTGAAATTAGTTGGAGTTCTGGACATGGCTTTGCACAATGACACTGTTTAGCTGCTACCAAGTCTGCACGTGAAGGAGTTTTATGTTTTCTCACAGTTTTGATCGCCTGTACTGATACGCACAGCACATGCCACATTTGAATATCCAGCTAAATCAGCATCTTCTTTTCACACTTTTCAGTGGTGCCTCCTGTATTTGTACAGCACATGGCATGTAGAACTTGTGGCACTTTGTGTTTAAATCTCACCTGGGTTATGTTTTATTCAATCTATTCTTGAAGAGCACTCTTTTCACTGGAACGAAACAGTCCTGAACAGTGTTTCAGGAAATGATTCAATGTTATTTGATGTGATAAGAAACACTTACAGTAAAACTATAGCATGAGCAAGCTGGCAACTGAGGAGTAGAAAACAAAAATTTCATTGGGTTCCAGTGACAGGGAACCTGTGTGAATATGTCTAGTACAAAACGAACCTGTACAAGTGTTAAGACTGAGCCAAATTTTATGGAAGCTAATCTCATTGTCCGGGTGCAGGGTTTACCCCCTGGGTTGTGGTATGACACTGATCAGTCTGAAGCACCCAGTTCTAGGTGTCATTGTATGCTGGGGCCACTCTGCAGTCTGTATTGGTGGTTTTTCTACCACAGAGTATAGAGAAAGGTCAGAAAAATAAAGGGGAAGCTGCTGCTAACAGGATAACAGATATGATAAGAATCAAGAAAAAGTACAGCATGCATATTTCTACTTTTATTTCAGTGCAGATATGCAATTTTAAAAGTCTTGAGCTTGGATTTAAAGGTGATTGGAGACTGAAGGGGCATTCTTCATACTACGTGGCAGACTATTACAGGCCTTTGGTGCTTTATAGTGATTGCAATCTTTGGTTCCTCCTACTGAAATCATATTAATTATGGTTGCATTAAGATATTCAGCAATTAAAGACTGCAATGTTCTACAGTGTAAAAATGTCACTGAGGTAAGCTGGAGTCATGTTAACTGCCTTGTACATTAAGAGGAGGATTTTGTAACCTGTTGCAAATTAAACTTGAAGCCAATGCAGAAACTAGAGCACCAGTGATATGTGGTCACATTTCCTAACTGTGGTGCACTCCTGCTCCAGCCAGTCTTTCAGCAGCATTCTGAGTCAACTGCAAGCTGGATATAGTCTGATATGGACAGACTAATAACAGAGCATTGTAGTAGTTGATTCTGCTCAAGACAAAGCATGAACCAACTTTTTTACATCTTATGTAGATTAAAAAAACCTGAGTTACCTGGCATTGCTTGGGTCAAAAAGGGTACTAGTGGAAAGGTAAGAAGTAACAATGCATTATATAATCAGCAAACTGTTGAATTTAATACATGAGTATTGTTAGTGCTGTCGGACAAGCAGGTGCTGCACAGAGTGACGTGGACACCGATCATAGTGATGCGGGAAGAAAAAAACAGTTTTTACTTTTTCTTTCACTTACATAAAATAGCTACTGGCTCCTTGAATCAAACATGTGGATGGCAGTGAGAATAACGCTGACCTGCTGTAGTGACATGTCCAGAACAATAACAAATTAAACTCTATTACTTTTTGACCTGTTGAATTTAGTGCATTTGTATTTGACTGTGTGTGCGCGTGCATGTAGGAGACAAGAAAATCTGTCAGCGTCTTCTACACTCTGCGTGTGACACTGCTACTCCTGCTTCTCCAAGCCTTCTCAGAGACCAAATTTTGAATTTTTGTGTGAAATTGGTCAATAATTAGTAGGAATATTCTGGTCCTGATGCATTTTTTTTCAACAGGGGTTCAATGATGGCACCTTGAAAAGCATTTGGAACACTGCTAGAGAGTCAAAAAATATTAACTTTAATAAATTCCCCAAAATTAATGTCAGAAGTCAATGGACGTAAATACACCCAGGCCTGCAGTGCCCAACCTTGACACTTTTTACCTTAGCAATGTGACTAAGAAGCTCACGTGGATGTCATAGATCAGCACATATTCACTGTATAGGACATCCAACTTCAATCCCGTCTTCTGTTACAGGTTTAGCATAATGATGGTTCAAGTAATTCTGTCGTTCTAGTCAGTCAAATTTTATCCACTGGATTTTTCCCACATGCTGCTGGTATACAGTAGATTTAACAAATTGCAGCCATGAGAGAAAAGGAAATGAGTTGTAACCCCTCCAAGTAGAGTAAGACTCCTGAAAAACTGTTTGTAGAATAGCTGGTGTGATGCACACATACAGAATGGTCATAGGTCTCTTGTCCAGAGGTAACTGTGACTGGCCTTTAGCTGTTGGGGTTGGTTTCCAGATGTTGTGTGCACATTTCTACTTGGAGGGTAAGGCGATGGTTTAATACTGAGCCATGCTGAATCAGACTGGAACCCCGCTCTTGAACATTGCTGCATGCCTGGTGTCAGAGTTCAAGAGCTCATCTTTGAGCTTGGGATGAGATGACCACTTGTGGGAGGGAACATAGGAAGAATGGCTGGATTTTTAGTTCTAGTAAGTGAAACAGCTGACATGGCTCAGTGCATTAGTGAGTTACTGAAAACTGTGTTTATTTGTGAATAACTGCAGACTGCATCTTACTTTGTCAGTGTGAGTAGGTGTGTATTCTGAGCAGTGATGCATCAGACTCCACAGGACACGGGCAGAACGTCGGCCTTCCTGGATGAAGGAGGCTTTACTGGCAGGGCGTGCACTGGGGGAGTTGTGGACAGATGCTTGGTGTTTCATTAACATGTGACTCACTCCATGCCCCCCAAAACCACCTAGTCACTTCAGCCTCCCTGACTCTCATGTCAATGCGTACAAAGGATCAGGTCAGCGGCATCTGACACCAGCTGTAAGTTGAGCAGTTTCAGTCCACTTTTGCTGACCGTGCAACATTCTTCACCTTTCCCACTCCAGAGCAAAGCATATACGCTTTTAGTGCCGGCACATCTTCATATTTCTATTACTTTATGCATACAGTATATATTTAGGAGAGTCAGAGGAAACATCGGTGCATGAAACCACCACGTTCTCCTTCTCCTTTTGTACTCAGTCAGTCTCCTGCGAGATTGCTGGCCTGTTTGGCCTTGTGTTTATATTGGAACTTGGAGCTTCCAGTGGCAGCCTGCACCTATCAAAACATCCCACCGGCCACTGCCCTGAACCCGGCTTCCGCCTCTAACCCTCTCCCCAACATGCGCGCATACACACGTGGACGGACACACAGGGACACGCGTGCACACGGACTCGGCGGAATGTAGAACGCAAAGTAAGCCAGTAAAGGAAAGAGGCTGGAATTCTTTCCCGTTGCGACATTCCGTTCCCTCATCCTTTTCCACTTTGTGTTCTGTGCTCCTGGCAGAGTCTGCTGGGCTGGAGGTTCCCCTGGAATCCCCTAACACACATGCATGTACTTGGTCATTGTGCACATAGCAAGAACAGACCTAAAATATGATGTTTGTGCGCATGTCTGTCTGCACTGTGTAAGACCGATTGCCTGGAGGGTGTTTAATATGGTCCACACACGTATATGTGTGCGTTAGCCGTGTGGCGGAGCCGGGGGAAACTCCCCACGAGAGCTCTGTGCCGCTGACAGATGAATTACTCTAATTAATATCCCATAACATCCTGCCACATGGCCTGCTGATCCCATACACACTTCCTGGTCCAGGCGGGCTGTCGACAGCTGAGTCCACCTGCCATCTCCTCCACCAACCCTGCGCTGCTGCAGATGCTGTTGTTCGTCTCTCTCACCTCCCATCAATCTGTCTTGTTTCATCAGTCTAAAAGTGACATGTTTCGTGACTCTCTCAAATATTTTATTTCCTGTTCTAAGAATGTTGAAATGTTTAAAATGTCTTAAAATAAGCACTCGAGTACAACCCTGGCAAACATCTAATGTAAGGTTAGTGCAGCGGTACAATTATTTAAAATTGTCTGTTTTTTTTAGATAACCACCACTCTATTTTAATAGGAAAACAAAGAATAATAATTATATTAACGCATAACAAAATGTATACGTCAGAATTGAGACAGCAGAATTACAGGTTTCTTCTTCTCTCTGACAAGCAAAACAAGGAGAGAAGATATAAAGGCAAACAAGAGACAGACAGGTCCAGGGGTGACAGGCTCCACAGAGGAGGAGAACCAGCCCAGGACAGCGGTACCGCCAGAGGTGTGGTTGTCACAGAGGGGTGTGTCCCAAATATGAGCGCCTAACACAACCCCTGCATACTTCTCAGTGTTCTCATAATAGAAGAAGGAGGTCAGCATTACACTCACACACATGCAGACCTGTTCTCTGTCTAACGCAGTCTCGCAATCGCCATGTCTCCCACCCGGGTACCTCATCATGTCATGCGCACTGTTGCTCCAGCCTCCCCGATTCTTGCCAAGCACAGCGGTCAGGCCCACACCGTGCTCCTCCCTTTGGAGCAACTCATTCTATTGTTGTGTGCAGACACACATACACACACAGGAACGCTGGCTCCACTTTGTTGTTTTGTTTTCTTCATACATGTCTGATGAGGGCCAAGGGAGCGAAGCGCACACCAGCTGTGGCTGTCCCAGGCCGCACCCTGATTGCTTTCAGCTGGTACTTGAACCCCCTTCCCCCCCCCCCCCNGGCACTCCCAGATTTCCCCCTGATTGCTTTCAGCTGGTACTTGAACCCCCCTCCCCCCCCCCCCCACACACACACACACACACACACACAGCCCATACAGCTGCCTGACCCCTCCCTGACCCTACGCCCAGGCTAGGAAAACACGAGGCATGCCAAGCCAGAGAGACTCATTGGGCCCATGACCAGGCCTCGCATATATTATGAGGAAGAAAACAGGACCCAGAAATAACCAGCAATCCTCCCACCCCAGCACCTTTTTTCTCTTCAGTCTTTTGTCCCTCCTGTGAAACTGTCCCTGTTCATTCGGCCTTCCCTCCCCTCTGTGGCATGAGAGCTGTGTGAGTCCAGTAGCACGTGGACAGAACATAATGTCCACCACACACACAACTGTGCAGATGTCTTCTGGGTTTGTGTATGTGTGTGTGGGGGGGGGGCTGCTGCAGTAATTCTCCATACATGTGATATGGTGTGGGTCACACCGCCCACTCTGTTGTGTCCTGTGATTGCTCTGTCACATAGCTACTGTCCCCACCCCTACTTCTCTCATGTTTTCAGTTCAGGTGCCTTTTGTTTTTAGTTCCAAATATGTGATATGTTCCCAAAACCTTTTGTAAACAACAGAAAATAAGTTTGGAGTTTAAACACAGCAATAGTTACAATAGCAGTACAAAGATGGCGTGATACTAAGTTGAACAAAGGGGCCAAATGGTTACACTGAACCCTAACAAACCGATGAAAGCACTAATATTCATTTCTTATCAGCCATGTGTGGATTCAGTGAGATGGTCTGGCTGGTTTCATCACCCTGTTCTCACCCTCTTCTTTTCCCAAGTACCCCTCCACCCACCAGGCCCCCTCATGGGTAATGAACCCAGTTTCTCTGGAAGTTGCTAGTCAGAACACAGAGCTGCAGAGAGATGAAGTCATGGGGTGAAGTCAGGAGTCGTTGCTGACTGCTTATTTTCTCATGTTTTGTGTGTGTGTTGTGGTCAGTGTATGACTTTGTGTGTATGTGTCACATGACAAGTTTTTCTGTGATGGGGTCTATGTGTGTGAGATTCCTTCCAGCACTAGTACTTTACGTCTTTGTGTGTGTGTGTGTGTGTGTGTGTGTGTGTGTGCGCGCACACGTACACACACTCACTTCCTCTCCAGTTAAAGTGAACCAGGAGGTGCTGGCAGCCCCATCATCATCTCCAAATGGTTTGCATCATTTTTAAGCCCCCTGGCCCAGCCCCCCTCCTTCAGATCCATCCAAACCTCCCAGTCTCCTGTTTCAATCCTGAACTCTTTTCCAATAAATCACCTAAATATTCTTAACTCTTTGCCTGTTTTTATAAAGTTGTATTTTCCTTTGAGAGTTACACAGAAGGGTACAATATGGAGTTAATTTTTTATTTATTTATTTATTTATTTATTTTTTTAACAGATCTGAGGCCCGGGAGGAGGTTTATGGAGAAGGTAGCCAGGTAGATTCCAGTTTCAGTTACCCAGACCTCCTCACATGCTCACGTGCATCTTGATCCTGCCAGTTCCTACGCAGATCCCGCTCCATGGCTCTTATTCCAATTTAGGTGTTGCGCTGTAGTGAATTTATTGCTATAAATTCGGTTGTCCAGGAAAAGAATACCTTCACATAACGTTGCCTCGCATATTCATTACTTCTGAGATTATGTAATGAGAACTCAGAAGACCAACTCGTGACGCTTTCCCTCTGAAAAAGACGATTGACTGCAGCAGACTGGACTGAGTGCAGTGGAAGGATAACTGGTTATGTTTTCACCTAGTCATCTAGTTGATCCCAAATTAGAAGTTCACTGTGACTTAGCAGGAGACGGGTCTGCTGACCAGCAAAGTGGTTTTGCAGTTGATTTGTAAACTCTATTTCACCCCTCAGTTAAAATCATTGCTACACTATGTTTTTGTATATATGTTGTCTTGGTGTGAATAAACAAAAGAGTTTTATCCATGAGGTGACAAGGCTGTAATTGCTGTCCAGGGTGAAAACAGCAGGGCTCTTTGGCAAGCAGCAGCACTGGGTTCCTGGTTCCTCCTGAAGCACAGCCCCCGTGCAGCAAGGGGGCCAAGTGCTGTGATTTAGCAGGATGTCGAGGTTATAGGCAGGATATGGCCTTCATTAAGATGGGAAGAACATGTACCAGCTGGTGTGGTGGGACTTGACTCAAAACCAGTAAGCTGAAGTTTCGGATCCCAGGAAGGGGAGACTACTTACTTTGTGCAAGGAACCAACTTTCCCAGTGTACTAATGGAAGTTCATGAGTGTATTTGTAGCCTTGTATGTGGTGTACCTCACTGTGAGCATTCGGGATCGGCCATATATTGGATGACCGTGAAATTATCCCCGTAGTGTGCAGATCATTGTGTGGCCATGAAAACACACAACTAATTCAAAGAATCTCCAGCCTGCAGCCATGCTTTCTCTTAGTGAGTGATCTCTAATTCAGAGCAATGGAGATGAACTGCATCCACTTTTCCCCCTAATGAGCAGTTACTCTTGTAAACACCACATTTACAAGCTGCGCCACAAAACGTGAGGCTCGGTACGCTTCTGCAAACTGCATAATGGTCAATAAGCACTCAGTTTAAAGAGCGACGTGAGGTCATAAAACCGGTGAAGGGATCAAAACTGCTCATTAAGTTGTATACGTGTATTACGCACTGGCACTAACCCACAGAGCTCGACTGTGACGTTTAAAACATCCATCAGTTGACTGCTTTCTGTACCTGCTGTATTTCTTATCATTTCACTTTGGTTTCAAATGGATCAAACTCGTTGCAACAGTACGGAGCTCTGCTCTCCACCGTTATTCTGTCACCCGTGTTTGTGTGTGCGTGTGTGTGCAGGCCTGTTCATGGGCTGTGATGTTCAGGGTGATTAGTGTACTCTTCACATTACACTGTATGTTAGTGAGTGATATAAATGCTCCTATGCACTGTGGTATGCGCAGCTTTCACATCGAGTCTGGTCTTCTGGGGACACTGGATGTGCTCGAGTTTATTCTGCCTGTGCTTTTGAATTGCTTATTAAAGTTACCTTCAAGCAGTGGATCTCTGGCTCAGAATGCAAATCAGGCATTGAATGTTGGGTCCTTGCTCATCACGTATCCCTCTGCCTTGTTTTTGAAGAGAACTTCACACTTGCTTCTCTTAATCCAGTTCCTAGAAGGCAAAACTAGCCATTCTCTTCTGCCTTCTCTCAGAGCTTTAATGATCCCTGGAATTGGCCTGATTCACGGTTTGGACATCTGAGATGTGGAAATAGGCTCTCTCACTTTTTCCATGTGATGGAGTTAAACACTGTCCAGGGGAACGTTTTGATAAATAGACTCAGAGAGGACAAACGTTTTATATATTTTTTTTCCTCTGGTGCCCCCTCTACCCTCACCCCAAGGTTCAGTGTCTATTTTATTGGTGTCCTGGGCTCTGTTCTGGACTGGGACACCCCCGCCCTTCAGCTGAAATCCTCAGCCTTGAAATCTAGCCAGACATGGTTTTCAGACCATATGCGTGGGGGCTCCTGTTGGGGGGCATTAAGCCTGGAATGTAGAGAAAATCTGAAGAGGACGTGAGAGAGCAATGAGAGGAGGAGGAGGGAGGGATGGAGGGAGGTGGAAAGGGGCAGACTGAGTTAGAGAGGGAAGTGCAGTGATGGACAGAGGCATGATACTGGATTGAAGGAGCAAATGAAGTGTGTGAAAGAGGTAAAATGCCCAGATGTTTCTACTCCCAAGCAGAAAATGCAGCTTTTTACTGTTTTGTTGACAGACTGTTTTATCTGAAGCACACAGGACCCAACTTGTGTAACTGAAGACGTTTGTTTGTTTGTTTGTTTGTTTGTTTGTTTACCTGGATATGGGATTTAGTTCTCATCCTGAATTTGTGTGTGTGTGTACTTCATGGCCCTACATTTGCTTCTGATCCTTGGTCTCGCCTTGTGATTTTATGGCTCCTATTTGACCCCCTGTCCTGGTGTTCCTTGAAATTTAGTTATAACCGCATATATGAATGAACTTCACACCTAGCGCATCCTGGAAACGTGTTACACAGCATGTTCTGTCAAAAACACATTCGTTCACGTACCATGGTGAAAACACAAAGGTCAAAAAATGAGATGATGATTTTTAAAAAGTGACCTAACTGAAGAAAACCTTCCTCATCGTGGGGACTTATGTCTCCGATGCATAGTTTCAAGGTTTAAAATCACTGTAAAGATATATCTTTTTTTAATGTGTACAGATTGTAATCAAAACGTGTGCAGAACTACATGCATTTACTGGTCACAGTAGCTGAAGTCTGAACACTTGCGAGTGCAGGAGTGTTTTTTTTAATGTGTGCATGTACAGGTTTATGTATATAAGTGTAAATTTCAGTTGGTCTGTAAAGTATTATCTTTGCCTGAGGAACAAATAGCTCTGTAGCTTATGCGACCCCCCACAGTGTTACTATATAGAGAACAATGCGTATATTTTCACCACATTCAGCCTGGCTGTCCCATGAGCCCTAGCAGTGTTGTCTTCAGCAAGAAGAGTAGATCAAACTATGGGGGCAGCAGGTCAGGGCTGCACAGGCTGAAGGAAGTGACCGAGACAGTCCAGGATTGTGGGGACAAAATGTCACAGCAAGCAGGTGACTGTAATGGTGACATCAGCAAAAGGCAGCCAGGGGGCTGCTTCTCCCTCATGGGATGTGTTTGGTCAGTGTTGTCCACCATAAACAATAGGTAACTCTGTTACATGTTAATACATGTGGTGCTCAAGCTGAGATCCAGCGTTTGGTACAGGAGCAAATTGCATACTGTTGGAGTGCAAGGAAGAGGGGTTTTCTCCTCCATCTGCTCTATAGCACAGACACATCCTACTCCTCTTCCCCGTCTTTCTACCCTGTGTTAATGGCTTTTTTACCATCCCTTTCATCACACTGTCCTGTTTAGAACGTCCCCCTTCAAGACACATGCTGGCTTCCTCCTCCCCACATGCACACGCATGCTGAATGAGGCACGTGCAGTAAGCAACACACAGGCTGCCGATCCACACGCTTTATTTCAACCGTGGCCGTTCGCGCAGGATGGTAGCACGACTACAGGACGTTCATTTTCCGCGAGGGAACGTCACGATTCTGTCATGATGAGTCGTTTTGCTTGTCTCTTGGTGAACGTGAAGACAAATGTAATGATTGTTCTCCTGTCCTCCTTATGTAGACACTTATCTACCTGAGTTTTCATCACACGGGTAATACGTCAGGACTTTTCTCCTAGTTGTCTGGAACTGTAGCTCTCTAATTTCACCCGGTGTGCTGAAATGTCTTAACTTTTAGAGCTGCCCATTCGGATCACTGTTTATTTCCAGCACTGGCACACAGTCTGCCCAAGGATGCTGGGACCACTTGCCTTCTTGCTGTACATGTTTACATGGGATGCTGCATGGTCCTCTAGTCTTCTTTCGTTTTTTTTTCCTCGTTTTTGGTGCTTTTGTTTTGTACATCATGGTTTCATCACGTGCCCAATTTAGTAGAAAAGCTTACAATGATGTTGACAAAGATTAGAAACTCGGAAAAGTGCTTATAACTGAGCGCTATTTTACGTTATTTCTTTGTAATATCTAGGTTTTAGGACACACTAGTGTTGCTATAGTACCCCTGAGGAACCCGCATTCCCTGAACGTGGAGGGCAGCCGCTAACCTCCGTTGTCATTTTAGTAAGCAGCAGTTTGGGCATTGGTTTCATTCCAGCTCCAGGTATGCAGACTTTAAATGTTCTCCCTGTGTTTGTAATCCAAAGATGAAAACGGCAATGATAAACCGCCTCCATACCCTCCCTCACCACGCAAACCACACAAGTAGTTTGTATGAGTCGGATCTCTGTACCCAACTCTAAAAGGACATTAAAGTCTACGTTTCCACAGATAGTCAACCTGCCAATTCAGATATGACACCGCAACATAAATTAATACAACAAAGGCATAGCGTGTGATTCTCGGTACACTGCTAGCTGACTGCTGGTGGAAACTATTATAGTTTTATAGAATCCATGCAGATATTTGACAGGAAATGTTTAGGTTGCGCAGTGTCATTGAAAGTCCAAATGAAAATGAGAGAGAGTCATAGATTAAGGCCCCCTAGTTTTATCGTTTCAAACAATAATTGCAGTCAGTTATTGTCAAATAAGCCAAGTTTCCCCCCCCTTATGCGTTCCAGATCATTTGGATTAGTGCAGTAGTACAGTGACAAGGTGGCAGAATCTACTAACTGAGCGACTCCTTATGTGAGACATTTTGTCAACGTTTTTTAGAAAATGATTAAGCTGAGCTGCCTGCTGCTGCCCTGGTCAGAAAATGGAGAGATAAATAGTAATAAGACAGTATATAGTCACTAAACCGTGTTACCCTTAAAGTGGTGTGTTTATTATTGTCAGTGCTGTCAAGCAGGCAGACGCCAGTTGAAGTGCAGGAATGAGTAGTGAGTCTGATGCTGTTCACGCTTGATTCTTTCAGGATTTTCAGCACTTAATTCTGATAAAGGGCTCTGAGCAAAGTCAGTCAGGTGCCCAGTTCCATAAATAATACAGGGTCTGATATGCAGACGCATCTGAGCCACTTGTTTGCAGACGTGTGATTTCTTTCATTACAAATATGAAATGGCGCCTAACATTAAGAGCACTGCTTGAGAGGGGTGACAGGCTGAGACTTGTTCACAACAGAGCTCACTTTCCTACAGTTCCTGTCAGCCAGAATTCCCACAAAAAGTGAACGATTTGTAAGTCATCCATATGACAAGTTGACGTTTGTCATTTATTTAAATTTAAAACACAGAAGCGGTTACAGTATAGCTACCTGCCCAGAAATGTTTGCGGCCCAGAGTGGCCGGTGGTGTACTTTGAGCAGCTGGGTTACGTGACTGATGAATGGACGGACTTGTTTTTGCTGAAACCCGAAATGTGGGAGGTTTGCTTTGCTGGTTCACTTCGCCTGTTTGCCGAGCTCATTGGCAGGTTCCTGCCGTGCACAGTCTGACCGCCACTTGTTTCCAGCTCGGGGTTACGCTTAGTCGTACGTATCCTTGAGTATCACACGCTTCTGTGAAAATGTTCACAGAATCTGTTTTACTTGTCTGAAATTATCCTGAAACATTTTGACCAGCACTAAGGTTTGACAACAAAAGGCTGTAGGTTCAAGTCCCAGAAGGATAAGCACTGCTGTACTTCTAGAACGCTTATTCAACCTGAAATACTGAATCAAGCTGTATATTTAAGATCTATATATGAGATGTTACAAGAAACATGAGTACATGGCTTAAGAATATTTATTACTAAGTGTAACAATTTTATTAACAGCAGAACCAATCAACAAGTCTGCTACGAATGCAGAATGAAATGGGATAAATGTGCAGCCGACCTGGAAACGAGAGAAGTTCTCACATCTCCTGAAGGGTCAGGTGGTTGAAACGGAGACATATTCAGGTTCACACATGTCTGAGCCAGAAAGGAAGACCTTACATTGAATCAGTCATAACAAAAATGTAAATGAGAAGAATCTATGAAGGGAAGTAAAACTGGAGCTTTCAAACAACTGTGGAACTTTTTTTTTCCAAATGCCCTACAAGGTCAAATCTTTTTCAGGTTAATGAGGTTTTAGTACGTGGGAATTTTGAAGCACAAGTGATGTATATCATATTTGACAAGTCCTGTTTCATTTCGCCGTGTGTCTCTTTCGGTTCCATTTCTGCCTTAATTAAAACTTATTATCTTTACAGAATCGTTTCTGTTTCCGTTTTTCTTCATTATTCGTTTCTTGTTCCGTTTGCATCTTTGGCTGCGGCTAATTGTGACCGGTGAAGGTGGCCATTGGGCAGAGTTTCCCAACTTTAAGCAGACGAGGAGCTGCGGCTCATCGGCGTTGCAAGTTCTCCGTTTCCCATTAAAGTAGTGATTGTAGGTGCAGCAAGCAAAAGAAAACGGGACTGCGAGTAAGAGACCCTAGATGCTTTTGCTTAACAGAAGCTTTTCAAAATTTCTAAGTTTTATATACGTAGTGCATACAGTACATCTACAAAAGTATTTAATTTTGAACCGCTTTGCATGCAGGTCATCTTCCCCCGCATCTGAACCTGCTGTCTTTTCTTAGACACACATGCACTCACACATAGTCATCCGAAACATGGCGTCGCTGTGCCGAAGGGGCACGTAGCCACGGTCTTGGGGTGAAGCGTATCTGTTAGTTAAGTGTGTCAGTAACATCTCGCAATCACACCTAGCGTGCAGACCTTCACGCATCTGCAGCTTGGCTGAGCTGGTGTGGCCAGTAGAGCATGTAGATAGACGGTGTGTGACTGAGGATTCACTCGCTCTGTTCGTGATGTCTGCAAGCTGTCTTTCAAATGTTCAGTCGCTCATGCATATGGACATCTTTCCTTCTTTCTGTATCTCCTTCTCCACTTGTTTGTGCTGCACCTTTCCACGTCTCTCTCCCTGCTGTGTGGATCCCAGCGCGAAGTGCAGCGCTGTTCCCGAACTCCCCGGCCTGCTGAGACAGCCCGCTCCCGTTACAAATCCCCCCGCGTCACGTCACGCTGCACAGCCGGCATAGCTGCACTTTCTGAGATTTACACCGATACGTGCAAACACACACATTTAGTTTTCCCGCCAAGTTTTGTCCAAATTTTCATAGTAATTTGTCCTCTTATGCACCGGGACCGTTTACTGGGACATTATAGAATAGCCTTTGCCTAAAATGCACCAGTACTCTAGTGGCTGCCCTCCTGGGCCTTGGCTCCTTTCAGGTGACAGCTTTATGAACCGGTGCCTGCACTTCTTGGAAAGGAAATCCACACTCTGGGAAGGAGACCATTCGTAGCAGACGACGCGCCGCTGTGCTGCGGAGCACTTCCTAGCATCCGCTAGCTCCTGTCTGGGGTACGTCCTGCCGATGTCCAGCTGCCGCAACCCTGGAGGGGAAAAGAAATACTACTCCACCCCCCCCCCGCCAAGGAGGCCCAGAGGTAAGCTGAGGTTGGTCGGTTGTCATGTCCATTGTCTAGGAGCATTAGAAAGCACCGACGTTGTCACACCATTTAATGGGGGATGCTTGGGGTGGTCCTGGCTGAGTGGGAGGAACCTCTGCTAATGTTCATTTTTCCACTCGCATACTCCGCAAGAGGGTTATTTCTCCTGCCTGTTTTATGAGATGTTACAGTTTAACAACATGATGAGAGGTACTGCTTGTCTGAACATTTGTGTGTGTCTATGTGTGTGTATTTTATTTGACCTTGATTGTCTCCTGTCTTTCATGAACATAATGACTTGGTCATTGTCAGCCCAGGAGCTCTCTTCACCCTCCTGCTTTTGCAACAGTCCAAACTTCTGTGGTCACCACACCGGTCACTCAGCTGGGGAAAGTCTGATTGGGGTTAACACGACAGAAGGAGCCCACATCCCTGTTTGTGTGTTTGTGTCCCCTGTGTCACACACATGCCCAGTCCCACAGTGTCAGTCTGATCAAATCCACAGGATTAACGGTTACTTCTCAACACCTGGGTCAAAATCATTGTGTTTATGTGTTTGTCGTTGTGTTTGAAGTGTGCGCACGTAGTTACCTGTCACTGTGTGGAGACACCCGGTGTCTCTCGCTGCCTCTGCTGAGCCTCTCTCGGTGTCTCCCTTTCTAAAACGTGGCTCTTTGGCTGCTTTCGGTTCAGACACTGTCTGTGTCGTCATTTCCCTTTTTGTGTCTCATTTCTTTCACATTGTTTATTGGATGTTTCACAGGAAGACTGTACTCAGGTTATAGAAAACAATATTTTATTAAAGCAATACAAGTGAAGTACCATGCTGGGTACATCACGGTACAACAGCAAGTCATGTACAGTTTCAAAGTCTTTTCATCACAAGATCTCTGACCTGCTGATGTAGGTGCCATCAGTGTCAAGCGCAGAGATGTCCTGCCGCATCTTTGCAAACCTCTTGGAAGGAGATCTTTCTGGTCTCCTCACTGAGCGACTGAGACCATACTGTTGAAGTCAAAAGAGACGAGTCCAAACTAAATACAGAAATGCAGTGACGAATGAGGCCGATATAGGCACTGGTTTCAGGTAATCAAACATACGCTGTGAGGTGTTTCACAAACATTTAAACACTTTTAATAACGTCTTTGATAAACAAAAGTGCCATTTATTAAATTAACAAAATGTTTCAAAAGACCACATTTGAATCACAAGTTGTCAGCTAAAGCAAACAGATTCATATTTTTGAGATGAGGCTCCCAAACCATTTACATCCCTTATAGTTTGTTGATAATTTCTGGTAAAAGTGTGGAATAAGCATGATGCCAACATCCTGCTGTGCTGAGAAACGCAGCAACAGGATGAGTCTTCGTCATAAATCAAGTGCCATCAAAGAATCTCCGTTTCCCAGTGGCCAGGAGAGCCACTTTCACATTATGCTTTGTCACGTAACAGTGACTGCACTCAGGAGGCTTTGTTCTGGGGCATCTATTGAATGTCGTGGGTGAAGAAGCTGCGAGACGCACTATAGTGTGAGGGGTCGAAGCAGATTCAGAGCTGCATCTGCAGGAGGAGTAAGAAGAGTAGGGAAGGTCAGGGAGAGTTGAATTGTTAGGATGGATATTGAAACCGCAATTGGGAACCTCTGGAAAACTGTGCATTGAAGCCTTGCTGATGGACTGGCCTCCGCTCTGGTTTGTGGTTCCAGATCCCTTTGGGAGGCAGTTGCAGGACAGCTGTTACACCGTTTTCATTTCTCTTGCATAAATCTTTACAAAAACAGGGACGATAAGTTGTGTGGGGTTGGGTTGGGCTGGATGTAGAGTAACACTCTGTAGAGGGGTTTCTGAAAGGAGAACAGCGTACACTTCCTCCGTCAGACAGTGCTTCCTAGCCCCCATTTTGGGTGCACCTTCACTAACTCTCTGTGCCTTGCCCCCCCTCCAGCAATGTATCTGCTTTTCTCTGGCTCTGAGAAGTCTTATGAAGGACATCCTGTCCAAGATTGTTGCTGAGCCAGAAGACATCTTCCCAAACTCCCCCCAGATTCCTCGCCTCACACTCACTCACATGCACAGACTGCTCCCCGAGCACACACTCACAGTTCCTTTTTTGCCAAGTTCAAATATGGTTTTACTCTTTTTCTCACACACAAAGCAGCCATAATATCCCCTAACACTGCTCACCCAAACCCCCCAGCAATTGTGGCTAACTCTGGCATTTCTTCAGTTCCACAGCCCCCAACCAAGCCATCAGAGAGGAACTCACAGTCCTCTTTCTCACTGCTGCTGATTCTTTCTCTCTGACTGTTTTTTAACCCTGCCCCTCAGTCCCCCCATACTGCCCTGCCCCTCTCACTCTTTCTTTTACTTTGTCCCCTCTGGAGAGTTGGGGCAGCCGTGGAAACATTTGCCATTTGTTCTTACCCCGGCGTTGCGTTTCGGCAGACAGGGCGGATGAACAAGGGGGTGAGTGCAGAACACACGGTCAGCGGGGAAGAAGAATGGGAATATCGGGGGTAGGACGGTTGTCCCCTAGTGTTGGCCTTATACGTGTTTTTGACGGCCGCCACGCGGCGGACAACGCAGAGACCGTGGCGTCTGCAAGAGTCCTGCTGTCCCCCCCGGCGTTCTGCTTAAGTTGAGGATAAAACGCACAAAAGAAGTGGGGACGGCTCAGAAAGGTTACGCTCCTCGCATTCCACGCGCGCAAACCCTCCCCAAAACCGCGACGCTCGGCTTTTCGTAGGTCCGCTATTATTTTTCATAGCAAAATAACATCCTCTCCTCCTGCCAAAACTGTTGACTGGCAAAATGAGGAAACAAATGGCACAGTAAACCGATGATCACCAATGCTGACCGATGTCAGAAAAATAAGTGCTTTGTCTATTAGTTTTTAAGTGCAAAGTGAGAAACATAGTCAGATATCAGGCACTTTGCAGGGACTAAAAGTTTTATCCTGTCCTCCGCAGACCACCCACTTCTCCCCAGTCCACATCCACTGCTTTCACTAAGTGACACAACACATGGGGGGAATTTAGAATTTTCCTAAATCTCACCTGCGGCCCTGTAGACACCGGGGTAAATGAAGGAGTCACTGTGAGCAACAAGGAGGACGGAACACCAGCCGTCTCGCCCCCTTGAGGGGACCTGGGCTAACGTACGATCTCGTTCAACGCCGGCGTCTCGGTGTCACGCGGTGGGGATTCGTCCCAGGACCGCGCACCTTAGTACGCCTAAATCTCCAGTGGGTGCAGACCCTTCTCCTGGTCCTCACGGTGAAACAGCAGTTACCGATTCCCCCAAACCGATCGCCGACAGAAGGCACAGCGTGTGCTTTTTGAGTTTCTTTTGTTAAAAAATACAATTACATCTGTTTGTGTAAAAATACTTTGCCTTATAAATGTGTTGTTGTACGTGTATGAAAAGAAACAAAAACACACCCCCAAATGAAGACGTCGCCGATAAGATGTTGGGTGCAGCAGCCACCTGGGAACGTTGAGTGCAGTTTGGTTAGCGGCCGGTGACGAAAAGCGCCTCAAGCCCACGTGTGTAATGGAGCATCGCGGCGTGTCAGCGGTCGCGATCGTGGAGTCTGAGTGGAAAAGGTGTTTAACGCAGGACGGGGTTGTTAACGTGGCAGCGGACGGAACAGCAGCTAAGCACGTCGGCCTGCAACTCGGCAGCTTAACATCCATTCCCTGCTGGCGCTTTACGTCCCTCAAACGTACTCGCCCTGAATGAATCCGAAGCGCGGTGAGCGGGTCAAATATTGCGCCGTTTTGGCACGCAATAAATTAAAAGCAAAGCGAAAAAGATAAATTAGGTCTAAATGCATCCGGGTGGTCCCCCCAAACGTAGACCCTGCTCCTGCCGTATACGCGGCTGGCCGTGGGTGCAGAAGTACGGCTTAGCAGCCCGAGGAAGGCGACGGTGACCACGTGAACCGCAAACCTGCTGCACCAGACGTATTTGCCGGAACGCCCGGCCGAGGCAGGTAGAGCGACAGCCACGCTTACATTCCTACACGTCAACTTCCAGGACAAAGTGGGACGGCAGCCGCAGGCCGTTCCCGCGCACAGCCGGCCTGTGTCTGGCTTTCGGTGGAAGTTAGCAAAGAATTGCGACAGGTCCTGCGATTGTGCTTTAATGACCGTTACCTCACACATGCCTGATGAGGAAATCTCCACCCCGACAACAAACAGTTTTTCAAAATCGTCTGGTGTCTGAAGCGGGGGCGTGTACAACCAGCAACTGCAAAACAACTAACAAAATAAAAAGAGCTTTCAATATATTGTACTTTTTTTTTTAAAAAAAAAATCTGGTTATTTCTTAGTTTCGGTGCCTAAAAAAAATCTAAATATCATGTATGTCCACAGATGTTTTCTTATTTTATACACGATACACAGGTTTATGGACCATTTTCAGTTCCCCCCCCCAAAATGACCTTTGGCTGTCGAATACGTAAATTAAAAAATCCACAGTACGTTAAAATTTGATTTTGTTTTTGGCTCAATAGTTCAGTAATGACTGTCCAGGTTTCCTTTGGTTGCAGACAGATGCGCCGGGCCTCGTGTCCACAGAGAAGCAGGACGCAGGCCTAAGCGCGCTTGACGCAAACGTTCAACAAAAGGACTGTCAGTGGTTCTCCCGTTTAACGCAAAATAGAAACCTGATGGAATGTCCAGCCGCAGAGGACAAAAAAAAAAAAAAACAGCAAAACAGATGCCTGCTGCAGCCTGGCAGGGCCACCGGCACCACCGCTCCGGGTACCAGCCGCGCCCCCCCCCGCTTTAGCCGGGTGAGTAGCGCGCAACGGAGTGAGCCTCGACGGGGGGCGGCGCTGGGGGCATCCTGAGGACATCGATCTTGTTGTGGAGAAGCTCCAAGTGTGGGGCAGCCAGCTTGGACAGCGGGTACAGGCTTTCCAGGACTTTATCGTCAGCCAGCAGGTGCTGGGAGGCCCGCGCTAACAGCTCGGCCGCTCTCTCCGAGCCGAGACCCAGACGCTCCGCCGCGTAGCGACTCAGGTGGTGGATCCCCTCTGGGAGCTCCTCCCTCGGCCGCCCGTCCACCCCCATCGCACCAGACACTCCGTGCATCTTCATGTGGCTGATGAGGTTGCGCTGCTGAGCGAACTTGCCGCCGCAGACTTGACACTCGTAGGGCTTTTCGCCCGAGTGAATGCGCATGTGCTCCGTCAGCCGATACTGGCGCGTGAAGCGCATCCCGCAGGCATCGCAGGCGAAGGGTTTGAGGCCAAGGTGGCTACGCATGTGGCGAGTCATGGTGCCGCGTTGCGTGAACTTCTTGCCGCAGATGCTGCATGGGTAGGGGCGCGTGAGCCAGTGCGTCTTCTCGTGCTGCCGCAGCGTAGCCGGATCCTTGTAGGACTTTGCGCAGGACGCGCAGCGGTACGGGCGCACACTTTCGCTGAGCCCGGTCACCGCCAGAGCCCGAGTCTCAGGGCTCAGCTTGTTCTCAGGGTAGGACAGGCCACCAGCACCGTGGCCATCCTCCTTGTCCCCGTTCCCATTGGCGCCACCGGGGTCATTCGAGTGGCCAAGCTTGTGCCCTGGTTGGCCAAACAGTCCCTCCTCTATGTGGACCTCGTCTACGCTGATTTCCTCCGTGTGCGATTCCACGTGGGCGTTCAGCTGTTCGGAGCTGGGGAAGCCCTTGTCACAGGGGATGCAAACATACAGGTTGTCACCCAGGCTCTCAGGTTCGAAGGCCATGCGGAACCTTTCCATCGCCTCTCTGGGGGAGGGGCGGTCCTCGCTGCTACCCGTCTCCTCGCTGGCCGAGCCGCTCTTCTCATCATCCCCACTTGCACCCAGTTTGTCCTCGACCTTCTTGAAGCGTTGCCGGGGTCTACGATTGTTCTCCTGCCTCCGTACCTCCCTCACCTCGTCGTCGTCGTCGTCGTCGTCTTCCTCGTCGTCGTCTTCCTCGTCCTCTTCCTCGTCCTCAACAGGTGAGGTCATGGGCTCATCCTTCACCCAACGGTACACCCCGTCCAGTTCTTCTCGCTCCCCGACCGCAACGGAGTCTGTGCTGGGGGGTTCGGCGCCGGACCCCTGCCCGAAGGAGTGAGGACGATAAAGGCGAGGGAGACGAGCCGCGAGCTGCGGGTTGACGTGGCGTTGGGACAGCTTTTTGGGCAGGGACCGCGCTCTCTCCTCAGGCTCTACGTCTGCCGGCACGTCCGAGTCCGCGCCTGGGCCGCTGTCCCTGTCAGGCGCCGGGAGTGCACGCGGCACGTTGGGATGCAAGGGTTTGGACTGGGGCTGAGAGTCGGGACTCTTTTTGGACAGGTCCAGTCCGTAGAAAGGGGAGTGGTCGCCCTCGGATGCGGGAGCGTGTAACGTGGGCTGAGACTGGGAACCGTGAGAGGAGGGTTGTGGCGCATACAGCTCTCCCACTTGCGTCGGCAGAGGGTGGCCTGTCAGCTCCTTCAGGTCACGTGGGAGGCAGGTGCTGACCACACCACCTGGGAAGTAGGACTGAATGACAGGTGTGGACGTCCTGTACCGACCATCTCCTCCCATCCTCCCGTAGGACGTTATCCCACCTGCGGGGTGCAGATGGTACCTCCGGTTCCTCTTGAGCTTTTTCCTGCAAAGCGCCACCAAGTCCAGCAGCTGCAGATAGTTGGCAGCCGCCAGCACGGCAGCTAGGTTGGGCTCGGCGCTAGGCTCGTTGTCGTCGGCCAGCCGTCCAGTATAGATATAGTCGAGGATGATGCGAAACACGCCAGGGCTCACCATCTCGTGGTCCAGATTGATAAGGTTGTCGTGGACAACGAGGGACTTGAGGTAGTGGCTGCTGGCAGCTAGAATGTTCTTGTGGGCACGGAAGAGGGCGTTCTGCACGACGATGATGACATCACACAGGAAGCCCTTGGTCCGCTGTGAGTTCAGCTGCAGGAGGAGATGCCTAGAGTGACTGGGAACTTCCATGGCATCCAGTGTCGTGTTCAGAACGCCTCCTGCCAAAGAGATGCAATCGCTGTCAAACAGGCAGCTGCCTCAGGGATGAGCACCGTAAAAGTGTGATGTCACCTTTTAGCGTTAAAGTAATACATTTCAAAGCCAGGTCATATCTGAAGGTTTCCCTCGAGCACGGTGAAGGCACCAAAGGATTTTATAAAAATCCCTATTCCCTGTGTTTCCATAAATATACCAAAGTAATAAAATAAGACTATGAGGCTTAATGATGGGTTTCACAGAAGAAACTAAATTTCAACACCGAAAAACTCGGTCAAACAGACGAGATGCTCCGATGACAGACTTTAGGCAGCGAATAAAACGATATGAGAAAAGCACTGAAAGCGTCGAATGAGTGAAGAGGACGTGAATAAACCGTCCTGACAACACAGGCGAATCTTCCCACCACCGGTGAGACGTTGCAGAATAAAACAAGCCGCCAGAGTCACCGTCCTCCTCTTACTTAACCTTCTGTTGTAGATGTGGGGCGTCCAGGGGAGCATATCAATAAATCTCCTCTACTAACATCTACCAGACAGGCGCTTCCACAGCAGAGATCATCGTGTGAGGAGATTTTCACCTTAATTCTTAACCCGACCTGTCATGAACTTGTTAACTTTTGGTCATGACCTCACTTTTATGGCTCTAACGGTTTTAACTACCTCTCTGGAGAAGAATTTCATGATCATATGGAATTACCTAAGAGGTGTGTGTAAAGACACACAGACTTCTCTGCTTTCAAGCAGATCGCTGGCCAAGAAGAAGCAGCGCTGATCAGTCAACAAGCGGGTGTGATCCAGAACTTCTGAGACAGGAGGCCCTCGTGATCGCCACTGCATTTCGGGACGTTTTTCGGTTCCCCGACATGCGCGCGTCTGCGGAAACCGCTGGCACAGAAGAGCGCGCTGACCGCGGGTTCTGGAAGTTTCTCTGACAGGCACGCGCGCGTCACGCGCCTCTGCGCCTAGTCTGCCTTTCGCAGCGCTTCACCGTGTAGGTCTCCTTCTCCGCCGTTTTCCACTCGTCGTAAAACACAACCCTGAGATCACGAGCCCGTCGCTTCCCGTGGGGTCCGTCCAAACCGAGCATGAAACGACCACACGGTTACGGCTGCACAATAACGTTGCTGTGTTTCTGCAGCACGAGAGTGACCGCGGTTAATCTCTCTTCGTGAACCGACGTAGTGGACAGGTGAGGTACGCCGGTGACGTCACAACGCCGGCCGACACGTCACAGCCCGAGATGGCGTGTGCGAAGGTGTGGTGCGATCGCGTTACACGTCGGCACGTTAAACTCTTTAAGTGTTTACGCATAAACGTGTTTAACATACTGGCTGTGTTTAACCTGAACTGGTTAAATGTGTAGTTAATACACGCAACTTTTTAACCGTGACAAATAATGCAACTAAGTAAATCGCGTTTGACGCGTCTCACGCGCCGATGAGGATATAGTTCAAAGCTGACAAATGTCAACAAGTTAATCATATTTAAATTGTGTTTGAAAGCCATTTGTAAACAGTTATTTCCTCTTAAATTGATTTATTACAGCTGAGCCTCGTCATACATATGTTTTAAATAATGGCCAGTAAAATCGATAAATTATTATTCATTTGAATTAAATTAATTGCATTATAACTTAATAAAGTCCAACCACATGCTATAAACATGTACATTTTTCCTTGTGAAAAGGGGATCTTGAGATGCACTGCACCAGTTACCATACTGGGGTGTATGTATATAAACACAAGCGTAGAACAGACTAAATAAGCTGAGTTTTGGGCACATTTTTTAATGCGTTTTTACTTCACCTCGAATGAAAATGGTCTTGTGGTAAACAGACGGGTCTTGGACCGATTCAGCAGTTCGACTGATTTAACTGCTTCGACCCCCCCTCACGTTTCAGGATTCGCTTCTTTTATTGCATATTACGCTGGAAAAATTGTTACAAAAAGTAATACTTTGGACCGATGTTCAAGATCACAGTCTTAATTTTATTAATTTGTCGAACGTTATAAAAGTCCATGCAAGCGTTTCATTCTTATTATAGGGCGTGTTTAATGTTTTGTGTTCAGACTTAAGAGGTTCAGTGACCAAACTTTGAGCAGCAGATTTACTGTCAGCCGACTAGTCCAGCGGTCCGGTTTAACGTGAAACTGCTGCGGGGTTTCAGGTGCGTGACGCCCAGTTTGTCCCCAGCCGCTCACCTGGGCTCCAGAAAACTAAACGTGTGCTACACCTGCCGTGGGACACAGAAAATGTCGTTTTTCGTTATTTAAATGAGACCTGAAGGAACAGTAAAGTAGCGCGACTGCGCCGTATTGCTGTAACCGATGAGCCGCTTTCTCAGCTATTCGCTCGCTTTTCTTATAAATCAAAAACACTCCTAGGGTTTCCACTCTATTCTCTATTTTCGTAAGGAGATATAAAACAAATTGGCCCGTACTAATGTGCAATAAGTCTAAGGAGGTGGAAATGTAATTTTGAAAATGTCCTTTTGACATTTTCATATATAACCACCTTTTTAGAGACGCCCAAACACGGCGCTCTTGTTCTTTTTCGTTTATTCTGATTCTGCTTTAAGCTTCTTATATGTTAACTGTGCGCCCTTTTTACCTGCTGGCACATCCAGTTTGACGGGTGTAAGACTGTACTGTGCACAACACACACACACACACACACACACACACACACACACACACACACACACAGCGAATCCATCCCTCCCCGCATGCGAGGGTTTCAGCTCCTCTCATCCCGCCACCGCTGCCCTGTTTGTTTTGCTCTTCTGCTCGCACTACTTTTAAATGTCTTTAATTATTAAAACACACAGAAAAAATAATGTATTATTATTTTAATTGAAGTAGTTTTCAAACAGCAGAGTTTCCCTGTAGGGCCTCAGCTGGCCGTGCGTGTCATTGACATCAGTTATTTGGCGGGTCGCCGTTTCACTTATCCTGCTAACTTTTTTCTTATTGTCACTTAGTTTTCGCACAATCCATGCTGATAAATGTGTGTCAACAAGGAAAGTTACTCGGGATTAAACAGTAACTCTGCACTGACGGCGCGATCAATTCCGCTGAAGTCTTTGAGACACTTTTGAAGAGATAGAGCGAGTAACGAAGCAGAAGATCTGCTCTCTCTCTCTCTCTCCTCCCAAAGCGTTCAAGATGAACTTCTGTTAGTCGTTCATTTTCTAAACGGTTTCTTAATGCCAGCCGGTTTATTAACCGCCGCCACCGATCACACTGTGACACACGGTGACAACCGGACAGTCCCCAGACGCGTCGACGTGACAGCCCGTCCGGCTGCGTGTCTGTGTGCGGATCCGGACCAGCACGATATTCGCTGCCGGTCTGCAGTAGAAAATGAGCCCATAACCGCGGTGCCCCGTTTACTTCACCTGCGCACCCCCCCCCCCCCCCCCCTTCAGCACGTTTCCATGGAAAAGTCGACACTCCGTCGTCATCGTCACTCAGCCGCGCTGAAGAGCTGCTGTCGCGCCGAGTGAAGNCCCCCCCCCCCCCGCACCTTCAGCACGTTTCCATGGAAAAGTCGACACTCCGTCGTCATCGTCACTCAGCCGCGCTGAAGAGCTGCTGTCGCGCCGAGTGAAGCCCAGAGGAAGACGAGCCGATGTGAGAAGGAACTAACCGTCCGCGGAGCCGCGACACCTTGAGCACGACCCCCCCCCCCCCCCCCCCCCCCCCCCCCCCCCCCCCCCCCCCCCCCCCCCCCCCCCCCCCCCCCCCCCCCCCCCCCCCCCCCCCCCCCCCCCCCCCCCCCCCNCCCCCCCCCCCCCCCCCCGCGTCTCGCAAGTCTAAGTTCACTTCTTGGTCGTGAAAGTGCTGCCGGGACCGCAAACAGTCCGCGCGCGGAGCGGTTCCGCATGAGCAAAAGGTGCAGAAAGAGAGGAAAGTGTCCGCGCGCGCTGCGGTACCTGGCGGGAGAGGTGAGCGGGTGAGGCGCGTTACCTGGACGCGCGGACTCGTCATCCACGCGCTCCGCTCTTCCCTCAATGATCATCTCAGCGGCCTGATGCGCTCATCCCCCGGCTGCCGGTCCCAGAAGCTCCCGCCACGTTTCCGAGCGCTACTGCCAGCACTTTATTAATCGCAATGGACCTCTTTTTACTGCCCCCCCCTCTCTCTCTCCAGCCCTCTGTCCCTCTTTCTCACCCCTCCCATACAAACTCTTGCTCAATCCAACTTAGCTCATTTCTTGGATTTTTTGCACTAATTTTTGCTTTTATTTTCCGCATTGCCCCGGTAACGCGCCTGGCGCTGTGTGGGTGCGCGAGCGCGCGCGCGCGCCGTCTTAGTGCCCCCTGTGATGTGAGACTACAGTAAAAAGTTAAAGGTAAAACAGAGGGCAGGGACACGGGTGACCCCAGAGTGACCCACACACCAGCTCGGGGGGCTGCCTTAAAGAGACAGGCGGCTCATTGTTGGCGTCCCGCTGCAGCCAGTGCGCGGCCGTGGAGCTGCTGCTCTTCTGTTTTTCTCCACGGTTACTGTGTTCCACACACGCAACAGGTCACGTTCCGCACCCAGGATGAGGGGGGAATTTAGGTTTCGAGGTGCAGATGGACATGAGCAAACAGGGACTGTTTATATTTCTCAAGACTTCTTTATAAACATTATTTTCTCCCCTCTGCTACCCCCCCCTTTCTGAGTGGCACAGTTTTGTTTGGATTTGACACCCGTTGCTCTTTCTCGAAAAGAACACGTACAGCCTCAAAAATCAGCCGCTTCGAAGAGGGTAAAACGCAGTTGAACCCGCAGATCTGGGCAGTTCGCAGACTTTTCCAGTGTCTGTCGTCGCTTGTCGCCGTGTTTCGCAGAGGTTCCCCGCTGTAGGTGACCTCGGTACGCGTTATTTCCCCACGCCCTGGAACCTGGTCGAGGACACTTGTGCTGTGTGACGCGGTGCGCCATGGTGCTGGAAGTGGCCATTAGAAGATGGTGAATTGTGCCACATGGTCAGCGGCAAGACCCAGACAGGCTGTGACGTTCCAAGCCCCCTCTGACGCCAGCAACCATGTTGGCCAGAGTCACTTAGATCCCTTTTCCCCCCAGTCTGAAGTCTGAGGTGAACTTTCCCTGAAGCTCATGACCTGTATCTGTGTGGTTTTATTGTGGCCTGTGTGTGTGTGGTAAAGGTGGGTGTAGTTGCAGCTCCCATCATGCTTTGCTGTGTGGCACAGTTAGTTCGGCCGTCGACGGAAATCTAGTGCCGCCTGAGGCTGTGTTGTGTGTTCAGTAGTTGTGTAGTTGAGAGGCAGTCGTGTCGTGTCCTGGTGCTGCTGTTCAGCAGGATCCAGCTGCTCTGTACCTTCAGCTCATGGACTGGAGGCCTTTCTCTCAGAATGTTCTTAGACAAAGAGGAATTTGTGGTTCCTTCGGGGACAGCGAGCGGCTCAGGTTCTGTGGCAGCAGAACATCTCCTGAGCGTCACACTGTTGTCGCCACACTTGAACGCTGATAAAAGGTCCATTATTTGCTCCAGAGCCACGGTTTTAGCAGACATAGTGGGATCTGTCTCTCCCAAAATCCCTGCTCTGTTCGACCGGTCTGCAGAACGCTCTTCCAGGGGTCTCGAGGGACATCCAGGTCCAACGTTCATGTTCTTTTTCAGAAGGAGTGGCTTCCACCTTGTCGCTCTGCTGTTTTCTGCAGCGTGCCGAGCTGCGGCGAGAGCAGCCGCCAGTTTCCCGGACGTGGTTCTGTGTTTCTTTCTGGCCGCATTTATGATGTGACCCCTCTCCCACGGAGACATTGTAGCAGCCACACCTAGCAGGATTCGCCACTCTTCCCAGCTTCCTCCATTTTATCCTCCACAGCGTCCGGCTCTGCCTGTGGTCTGCCTGTCCAGACTGACCGGGTTCCGAAGCATTTTTTCCAGCCACAAAAACTGTCCGATTCTGGTAGCGTCAATGACCAGCAGACGACGTCGTAAATGAAATATAACTTTGAGGATTATACACACATCTGCAAGTAGGAGTGAGTTTGTCGTCTGTCAGTTGGGCAAAAAAGTGCGGGATTTCATTGTTTACTTTAGTTCTCAGGTGTCGTAACGAACCTTTTGACAAAACATCTGGATTTGTTCAGAAGGGTAAAACCGGCCCGTGGTAATTAGTGTGGGGATCGGCCCCCCGCTGGAGCAGACGTGGGGGGTGGTTCTGCCAGTTTTGATGTTTGGCCCCCTGATAATTTCTGGACAAAAACCCTGAGCAAACGGTGTGACTGGATCCCCAGCGAGCCGCAGCGCCGCGCGGCAGAACGGTCCACGTGCTGCTGCGTCCTGCCTTAAATCCACCAAATGACAGTACAGGCTGGAGAAAAGTGAACTGAAATGGAATAAATACTTTGCAGATGTCAAATTGGGATGTATGATAATTTGGTTCTGCTGTTCAGGCGCTGGATTAACTCAGTGGCTGTTCTGAGTAAAGCTGCCAGATCCATAACTATATGTTATATAAACTATAAGGTGGACTCGGCCGAAGAAGCTGCTCTGAGGAAACGGTCGTCCTGAAAATGTGTTTCCGGACCCCCGAGATTAAACCCGGGTCATTTGTGGCTCTTTCTTCTCTCGTCTCACCCACCTGTTCTCACCGGCACCTTTATGCCCCCCGTAAAAATGTCCTTTTCTGCCGCTCACTTTGTTAGGCCTTTCTTGCAGGATTCAGGGTCTAACCTGGTGGACACACGAGCGGTGACCCCCAGTGGTGGACCCACTCAGAGAGCCATTGACAAATCCACACACGGGCCTTCCCACCAGAGCCAAAATTAAGGGACAGATAGACCTGAGCAGGTGGGCTTTCGCACGTGTTTTTCCCGGCTCTGCACACAGACCAAGGAGTCAGAGGTGAACGTGCGTCTGGGGTAAAAGCCCTTCTGAAAACTGCTTCTCTGAAGCGCTTTTGGGAGGAATTGGGTCCGACTGCTCGTGCTGTAAAACAACAAGATATTTTTTCCATTGTAAGCTTGGAGAATTATTGTCTCAGTCAAAAGTCTGACTGCGGCTTGTTTGTCTCGCATCAGATAGCTGAAGTTGGGGACGGAAAGCCTGGGTAGAGCATCGCTGAGACAGGAATATCGACACCCACGCGACCGTCATCACGAACACGACTGCATTCGAGAGCAGCTCTGGTAAGATTTGCTTTCTCACTGGCTTAACTCTCTTCCCATAGTTGTCTTCTCCCTCGTTTCTTGTCTTACACTTTGCGTCCGCTAAGCATCACATTTATTCCGCGGCCCGATGGACTCGGTGACACGGCTCTGCGGACGACACGTGGCTTTCGTCTTCCCCAGCTGAACTCGGGTCTTTCTTCAGCCTCGGCCCGGGAGAGCTGGCAGCGCTTTTCCTAATTCACACTCTCCGTCTCTTCGCTCGCTCTCGTCTCCGTCTCGCTCTCCGACGCCACCGCAGAAAGCGCCGCGTCCTACAGCGTTACCGCCGAGGCCCCCGGCCGCCTCCCTCTGCAGAACCACCGGTTTGGCCGCACGCGAACCCCCTCTCCCAGTGCCACCGTCACGGTCCCTCACTTCCAGTGTCCTAACTCACAGTAATGAGGTGCTGCATGACAGCTCGAGAGGCCACTGTGTTGTTGGAAGGTACTGTTTTCCTCCTTGTGCGTTCGCCACGTCCCTGTCCCGTCTCGGCACAGCTCATCCTGCCCTCCTGCGATTGGCTGCCAGCGAGGAGGCGGCCAGGCCACCATCCAGGATATTCCCTTAAGAGAACGTCAAGCCGTCGGCAGCCAACCAGGGAAAGAACCACGTTTGCCCCTTCGCCTGCCCTCCTTGCCCCCCGCATGGCACCGACGTCACGTTTGAGTCCGTTCCCGTAATCCTAAGTCACGCTGCCACTCGGACGGCCTTCTGGGAGCTGCAGGAATGTTACCTTTGTTGCTGTTGACAAATGATACCGTGCAGGTGCCGGAGAGGCCAGCAGGACGTGCCAGTGCAGTCGACATCCCATATGAACTTGGCCGTGTTGTTTTTTTATACCCCAGCCTGCCTGCCAAATTACATATGCAATCTGGAAAGATGTCATTTACCGTCCCCACCGGACACGTGCACAGCGTAACTGTCCATTTTCACCACTCCGTACTGTACATTAATCTCTTTACCAGCCTCATTATCACCGAAAACCACATGTTGGATGACATCATTGAGACAGGAAAAGAGGAGCCTGAAGGCTGGGGGGGCGTCGAGAGGCCCACAGGACGTGAGATATTTGCAGTGTTTTAGAATTTCACTTTGACGTAAATAATGAGAGCGGAGAAGGAGGAGGGGCAGGCGGCGTGGACGTGTTCTGTTCTGTCCAGAAGAGGACGGCGCTGACCGTGGGACGCGAGGAAGTTTATTTCAGCAAATCGTCTGGGTCGCTTTCGGGCTCCGTAACGTCGCGGGACACGGCGGTTCGCAAGCAGCCGAGTGCGTGCGGCCCGGCGGCGTGCCTGCTGCTGCGTGACGGGGTGCGGTGGGTTTCACCGTGCGTCTGTGCGCTGTCCTCCCTCTCACCCCAGTGCCACCCAGCCAGAGAGGGTTCCAGGCGTAGTCGTCCCTGCCAGATCCCCACCGCACCACATCTGCCTTCCATAACCGCGAGCCGCTTTGGCTCGGCCTCCACGTCCCGCCCACCTCTGTCCCAACCCCTCCTCCCTCCTGGCCTTCCTCTCTTTCTCCCCTCGTGATGCCTCCCTGTTTTCCCCTCTTGTTTGTGTGCACCGGCTCAACCCTTCGCCATAGTTTTCTTCCCACCGCCTCTATCCATCCCTCTGCATCCACCGCTGCCCCTCATCCCCGCCTGCGTCTCTCCAGCTCCTGCAGGGCAGATCAGGACGCAGAGAAAAGATCACGTGCAGCTTGACAAACTAAAGGCACCGAGTGAGAAACGGCGTGAAGTTCATGATTATGTCTGTATCCTATCAGCCCCTTTTCTCCAGCATGAGCTCAAGGGCCTTGAGGGTGATGCTCAGAGTCAGAGTCAGCTTTATAACTGTAGGTACCAGCCAAACCTACCATCTGCTTCTGGTGTAACTCGAAGGTGATGAATCTACAGATGAAGTCAAGGGTTGTGATCTGGAGGGACTGGCGAGCGGCGAGTGTGTGAGGGCTGACTGGGGGAACGGAGGCCCATGTGGGACAACATCTGGACTTGAGCAGCAGAGACAATCCGCAGGAGGGTGTCATGTGGCGTATTGGCGAGCTGGAATATCTGCAAGCCTTTCTGTGTGTGTGACTGTTCATCGGTGTCACTTTAGACAACGTTTGCCAGAGCGTTTCTGGGCCTGTGGCTGCGTGTGTATCTGTGCCGGTTTGTGTGACTGACACCACAGGTCTCAAGTCCCATTTTCAACAGGTGAGGGTGAAGAAGCTTGTATTCAGCCTGTTTGAGATTTAATTCTCATAACCCGTACATGGAGTTGCACTTGCCTATCGAAGTGACCATTCATGACTTCATCGTGCGCGACCGAAAATTGAACATCACAGTCTCACTCACTCAGGTTGTGTGACAAGTGGAAGAGTGTCAGGAAAGAAATGACAGCAATATAGTTATGAGTTGCAGTTCACCCTCGTGAACCGCACAGTTAAAGGTGTTTCATTGCCCAGGTCACCACCGTCCCCCAGTTTTGTCCCTGGTCGCCTCCTCAGCGCGAGCCAGAACCGATCCAGGCCACTGCCGCCATCTAGTGGTGATCGCGGGGACTGACGTGGTTGACAGCCTGGATTGAGAGTGACGCCCGTATCACGCTGCATGTCCCCTTTCAGGTCCGCCCTGGCGATGGCGGTGGACAAGAAGGAGTCGAGATGGATGAGAAGGATGTGAGGGAAACAAAAGGAAGGTGGAGCTGCAGCGATGACTGCCAATGATGTCAAAGGAAAGGAGGCCACCAGTGGGTGGGTGGGTCATTCTGATCTGGTGTTGGCTGGACTATCCATGCTGGAGGGTCATATTTATCCAGGAACCCATGCGTGCCCCATGAGTGTTATGTCCTACATCGTAGCACGTCTCCTTTGTTCTGTTCTCTCCTGCTTCACCACCGTAACAAGAGAGAGTGCCTGTTTGGTCCACTGTAACGCGTCGCTTCACTGTTACCTGGTCCACCGTGGAAGCCAACAGATTACACATTTCAAACTCTCCTTATAGCCACAAAAATCCATCTCTCCTCCTCCTTCCCAGTGCGCCTCACTTCACGATGCTTGACCCTTCTTGCTGGTTCTCCCTCAGCCCTTGAAATTCTCCATCTCCATTCCACAGCCACAGCTGCAGTTAAACATATAAACACTGTCCTTAAAAATAATCAAATAAATGGGAGAGATGTAGATGGGACTTCCGCTGTTTTCAGTATAAAAAATGTGTTCTTCCTCTCTGTCTTCTTTAAGAAATCAGGCTGGCAGCTCCTAATCACAACAAACAGGGCCAGCCGGTAAACTCTGACCTGCTTTTCTTGCAGGACTCCCATAAGGAAGTGGCCCCTGGGCTCATAGATAGAGCTCCATTGCCAGAACAGGAAGACTGGAGGCTTGTCCCAGGGGGGGTCCTGGTTCCAAACACCATTGTTGCTGCACACTGCCCAGTGTGGACATGAGGTTGCTGCCACGGTGAAAACAAGCTCAGATCATGTGTCATGTGGCAAACTGGCTGGCAGGCACGTATTCCAGGGCGCTATTGTTTTTCTAGCGTAGGAAAAGCAGGCCAAATCCAGGATGTACATGACCAGGTTTTAGACAAATCTTGCACATCAGCGATTGTCACTCCCCAAACAATTTCCTCCGTACTCCTGGCACTTTAGTGTTCCGAGGGGGGTGACACAGCGGTCATTTTTCCAAAAGGACTGTGCAACCTTCCCAAACCCTCTCAACATTTCAGCCACACTGGGTACTGCTGGTGCCATTTTGGCTCAAACTGTGTAATGTGAATTTAGCAATTTAGCCTGTGACTGACAGTTGGCACCAACCAATAAAGTCAAAAATATGCGAATGGCAAAAACAAATGTGAGCACATCATATGTTTGGAATGAGGATATGGAAGGAAGGGTTGAGGAATGATGGCTGGAAGAGGGAACGTGCCTGTTTATACTTGCAGATGAAGAAGTTGAAGGACATGTAGATGTACTGATTTGAGGTTTTGGAAACTCTAACTTTGGGACTGGAGAGCCTTGAGGACAGCACGGTAAGTATTTTTTTCAACTGTAAATATCGTCATAAATGTTTGAGTAATTTTTGTATTCAATATAAAATGTTTTTATTATTTTGGGCAGCACGTGGCTCAGCAGGTAGTAAGTTCACCTCAGGGTACCAGAACTGTCCTTCTGCGTGCAGCTGGCGTGTTCTCCTCACGTCTCTGGCTCTCCTCTCACGCTCGTGCGTGAGTGTCACCAGAGAGAAATGAGGACCTTCTTCTTAACAAACACAGTCCTACTGTATGTCTTTCTACCATCAGACTCACTTTTTCAGCCACTGTTACTGTCAGAGTAGGAATCCCGGGTCACCTTAACATCTTCTACGAATATAAAGATACACGAGTAACTGTATGAGTATATGTAGGTAACCCTATATATTTTTGCACGTGCAACACAAAAAATACTATAATATATACTACAAATACCTATTCTGTGTACATGTAGAGAGACCATTCATCTAATACTGTTTATTCTGAATGATGCCAGTTGTTTTGTAGCTGTAAACAGCCAAAGGCTGTAAATTATCAAGACAACGTCGTGAACAAAATATTTAGATAACTTTAAGGATCATAGCCATATGCCACCTTCAAGTAAGAGTGATGTTATCCTTTGTCAGTTGGGTGAAAAACCGTGGAATTTTATTGTTCACTTCAGTTCTCAGACTGTGTCCCGGTACATATAAAACTAGACAATTGCAGAAGGTTGTATTTTCCTTTACCTGTGACTGTGTGCAGGTATTTGCAGCTTCTCCTTCTGACCCTGTGATGCTGTGACTCAGCGCTGTTCATACAATTCATTTTTAAAAATCTTCATTTGAGTCACAGACTTGATCGCGCAACTTACACGCACGTTTATTTCTGTGAGGTAATAGCGCCCTCTTCTGGTGAGTCTCAGAACGGCCGTGGCACAGAGCTGCCGCCCATCCTGGTGGCCCCACGTGGAGATCCTGCAGTCCCTTACAGGAGTAATTTTGGTTTGCCCCTCCCTCCACAAACTGAGCTGCAGGGGGCACCTTCATCTTCTCCCTTCCGACTCTACCAAGGGTGTGTGAGCAACAGATTTGTGGTGTGTGTGTTGTATGTGTGTTAGTGGGGTTGCTTGGCGGTGTGGTGGGGACCGCTGGTGCCTCACAGCTCCCAGGCTGTGACTTCAGACGTGGACTAAAACCCTGAAGACTCTTTGGCATCTGCAGGTTCTGCTGTTTTGATGCTGGTTTCTTCCAGGTTCTCTTGTCTAAAGATGTGTGTTCCAGATGAACTGGCGACTCTAAATTGCCTGTGTGTGTGTGTGTGTGTGTGTGTGTGTGTGTGTGTGTGTGTGTGTTACTAGACTTGGCATCCTTCCGTGCCTTAAACTCTGTCCTTCGGGAACAGGCTGCTGGTTACTGCAACCCTGCATTAGACGTAAGGTTATTAATAGTGGTAAAAATACAGAACATTGTCTAAATGCTTATATATTCACACAGAGGAAGCGATCAACATATCAGATATATATCAGCAAACTTGTGAATACGATCAGCTCACAGTACACAGTACACAACATACGGCCTCAAGTCAGGTGATTCGATCACAGAGTCTATCGTGACCTTTTGGCAGAAGCTGTTCTGGTATCAAGTCCACTTGTGAACCTTGTTGTGTTAGAACCTGGTGTTTGTTATGGACAGTCTGTGACTGGCACACATTTCCCTGCTGGAGTTCACATCCTTTTTCAGAAACGGAACAGAACAAAGACCATCCTGAGCAAGCAGTCTGGTTGCAGACCTCCAGCTACGGATAGAGGTGCGACCAACTATATCTAGTTGGTACTTCTCCACCTCCTACAGCAGCTCGGCCTCCTCCCCCACCAGAGAGGTGAGATTCCACGTTCCCAGAGCCGGGTCCTAAATTTCCCAGGATGAGAGACGGGGTTCCGGCAGAAGTGTCACACATGTAAGATGTCAAACTGAGCACTGAAGTCCAGACACGTGATCAAACACGCTGTGTTCAACCCCCACAGCCTGCAAGCCACGCAGAACGGCGTCTCTCACGGACGACACGGCGTCAGGCGGCCTCCTCCTCGCCTGGACACAGACAAGGCCCACTTCTCCTCAGTGGCTACGTGAGGCCGGCGGGCAGCAGCCGGTCTGGAGTCCGAGGGGCTTGTCCCGCAAGCTCATTGGCGCCTGTGGCGGGGACCTTTGACCTTGTGTCCCACAGCGCCGTGCGACACCCTGGGGACTGTTAAAGCACATAGGGGGCCTGCAGATGAAATACACAGCACTCTGCAGACGTCCCGGGCTCTCAGACGTTTCACTAAAATATCCGTCTTGGACGGTTGTTTTACGTCGGCGGATCAGTAAGAAAAGTGAAATGTTGGCGTGAGATTTTTCTGTGTTGTTAGACAATGAAAGTAACACAGTAAAAGAGCACAAAAGCTGACACAAAACCCTGGAGTTCTTCATATCTGCAGCCTGTGGTTGGACGTCTGCTGTTGTGATGGCGACCGGTCCCTGCTGGGGGTGATGCGCACACGCCCACCCTGGCCATTTTACTGGGAACACCTTTCTAGTACCGGGTAGGACCCCCCTCCTCCCCTTTGCTCTCAGAACAGCCTGAATTCTGTGTCATGGCTTCCAAAAGGTTCTGGAAACCTTCCTTAGAGATTCTGCTCTGTGTTGACATGATGCATCAGGTGATTCTGCACACTTGTCAGCTGCACATTCATGCTGGAAACCTGCCGTCCAAGACGCATCCCAAAGGTGCTGTACTGGGTTCAGGTCCGGTGACTGTGGAGATTCACTGAAGTTCACTGAACTCACGGTCACGTTCATGGAACCAGGTTGAGGTGACAGGGTGCATCATCGTGCTGGAAGTGGCCATTAGGAGTTGGCAATTGGTGGCCAAAAAAGGGGCACGTGGTCAGCAGCAGCACTGAGTTCAGGGGCCTCGGCGCTCACCGGTAAGATTGTGCGGGACATCCTACGATGCAGCAGGAGCGAGACGGTAACCCAGCACTGTGATAGCAGAATGTGAACAAGTGAACCTGTGCTGAGTTTATGATGACAGGAGAGAGGGGACGTATTGCATAACCGATAAATCTGTTACACAACGTAGGCCAACGGTGAGACATGCTAACTCTTCATGGACCGAGTCACTGTTGCGCAGCAGACAGGGTGGGCGTGTCTCATCGCGTTTGGGTCCGTTGGAGACGTGCGAGGAGCCGAACCCTGGTGAGAAAGGACAGGCCAAAGCAGGCGGAGCGCGTCTGTGGGGCCGAGTCCGTACTACCCGGGGGGCCGACTGAGTATCATTACGTGCCTAACTGGACAATTCGGGGAGCTGCGTAGGCCTGAGGAAGACAGCACCGCTTGAGCCGCACTTCGTATTCGGTTCAGGAGCTTCGAAGAGAGACGCGCGCCGACTTTTCTTCACGCCAGGCTAGCGAGGTATTCCTCCCTCGCGTTTTACTTATATACGCACATTTGATGAAAACTAACTACTCAAAGCTTACGGCCAGGGATAAACAACAGAGCGGTTGGAGAAAAGTACGACGCACTGGCCACAAAGATAATAGCTTAATTGAATAATCTTCTTTGTAACCCAATCTGATAAAATGTTTGAAAAGAGCTTTGAGAAAGCAGCTTTTGTGGTGGAGCTGCGGTTCAAAAATGTGTCACAGTGAAGGTGACCGTCGAAACGCGTGACGTGGAATAAGGATCATGAAACCTGGAGCTCAGCACTGTGGAAAAAATATGGTCCGACAAGCTTATATTTTGGCCCTGCGTCTGCACCGCTTTATTTTGAGCTCGGGAGGGAAATAGGAGACGTCTCTGCGGGTGTCGCCCGGTCTGATCTCCACTCGTAATTGCGGACGACTGAAGCTGAGCTTCACGCAGCCCTGAGCAACATTTATGTCTTGAACGTATTTAATTAGCGTCCTTTTCAAAGCAAGTTTGGACCAAAGAGACCTTCTGAAGCTCATCCACAGGCCCTGGTTAAGGGGCCTCGCCTTCCTCAGCAGGTCAAAGCACTCTCACTTTCCTCTTCGCTGGTGGGAACCAGGAGGCGGGTAGCAGATGCTGGGCAGCAGCACACAGGTGACATCAGGGGCCCGTGGACACGTCCTTATCTCCCAGACCCCTCACACGGGTCTTGTTTCGGGAGAATCTTTATCGTTAATATCGACTTAGTCGCAAGTGACCACCTCCCGCCAGGGACCCCCCAGAAAGCAATCCCCCTTGTCTGACGATCATGTTACATTCGTGCAAGCGACTAAGAATAACGGGTTAAATCTTGTTCTTTTGCACGGGTGTGAATTGCGTTTCATTTAAACGATAGGCGTCGAAAAATGCAGCCAATTTCTGCAGAAAAAATAGCTTGGTTCGTTACTGGGGTTTTGGGAGAAAACAACACAGATCGCGGGGGACGTGATCTGTACTAAGCGGGGAACTTTGAATGGATCGTGAAAAGGAACCTTGAATTAAACAGGAACTTCAGCCATTCGTGGCGCGGTTTGACGCAGTATTTTCCAAGTCGAGGAGCAACGAGAAGCTTCACGGATGATAAATAACGGGCGAAACGAACAACCGTCAACGTTTCCGTGCCGGCGCGCGCGCTCGCCCGCTCGCGGCCACGCGCTTACCAGTTCCCTCTCGCGATGTCCCCGCCCCGCGCGACTTGGCCGCGCCGCTCGAGCTCCCGGCGCTGCGGCCAGTTGAATCTGCTGAGCGCGAGCTAGCGGAGCTCGCGGGCCGAGGAGCCGAGTTGGAGGCGACGGGAGGGAAAAGCAGCTCTGAGCCCCCCGCCACACAAATTACACACTGGAACCAAATATTTTTCAGGCCAAGACCCCTGCCGGCCTCTGCTATGGACTAAGGGCGTGGTCGCCGGTTACTTTGAGGGAGTTTTCGCTCTGTTCCTTCATATTTTCCCCGTGTTTGTCGCGGGAGGGAGGAGACAGAGCACACGGCCGCCATCTTTGGAATCTGCCTGTGGCTGGAGAGCGGGCTGCTGGGCCACCGCCGGTGCTGTGAAGGCTGCTTCTGCTTGGTCACCGAGGACGGCGCTTCGGCTTGACAGCACACCGCTCCCTCGCAGCTCGAATCGCCTCTCAGCGGGGAGTACGGAGCGCTTCGCCGGGCCCAGAGCTGCGCTGCTCGACCCCCCCTGGATAAAGCGCTCGTGGCCGTTCCTTTTAAATCTGGCCTGCCGGACTGGTGAGTGTCCGCCTGTCCCACAGGAGAAGGACCCGACGAGCGCGACACTGTCACGCATAACGATCGCCAGCCGAGTTAACTTGGTTAGCTAGTTCAGCAGCACCTGGTTCACCATGTAGCTACTGCGAGGGAGGACGTGTGTGTGTGTGTGTGTGTGTGTGTGTGTGTTGTGGAGCGGCCAGTTTGCTGCAGTGCCGCGCCGTGTGTTGCCGTGAAGGAGAAACAGCTCCTTCGGCCGCAGCTGCTCCCACCGCCACAGAAGGCAGGAAGGGGCTTTAGCTTCAGGAGAAATGAGACATCCTGGTGCGAGCGCTGCTGGCGGTGAGGGGTGAGGAGCAAGCAGATCTGCACCCACTGTTCGTGTTTTGCTGCAGAAGTGGGATCTGTCCTCGTCACTGGCAGCCTTTCCCGATCGTGTCGTCCAGTTGTGACACTGCAGTCCTGTCTTTTTGTCCCTTATCGTTTGGGTCGAAAGAATCCTAACGTGGCTGTTATCCACCTGGCCCAGTTAGGACAGTCCTGGTCATGTTGCTGTGAGACTTGGGACTGAGCTGCGTTGTGGACACCGTTGAGCCTTGGGGTCATTTTGCCCCTTTAATTTTGGTCACACTTTTGAACTTTGATTCCTCTGGCCAGTAACAATGTCACTGGATCCTGTTCTGTTTTCTCAGTCCTCCTGAAATGACTCCCACCCCAGCATCTCGGTTTTCACGATCATTATATATTGGTTGTCAGTTTGTGCTGCCATTACGCGTCTGTCGGCAGTCTGTTCCCCGTCTGTGTCGCTCATCTTATGGAAATGAATGAAAATGTTGATGTGTGGACCTGGGCGAGAACTTGCAGCAATGTGCTGCAGTCAGTAATGGCTTCTGCCTTTGGCCTGAAGGCTGCCACTCCGCTGTCCATTGGAAGCTGCTCCTGCTGTGCATTCCTAGCACTGCCACTGTGTGCTCGGTATTAGTATCTGCATAATTATGTGGCATAATATTTGCATACGAGTTACAATAAAACTGCAAGAACTAGATCTGGAGGATTAGACTTCCATTGTGTTTAATGTTGATAAAACTGTGCGAGGCAGAAGTAAGCAGGCTGTAATGAGGCCACCTGATTTATGTATTGTTAACATAGTTGTTCCACCCTAAGATAATGCACACATTCCTTTAGATTCAGAAACCTCTAGGTGTGTGTGTGTCTGTGATCTATTAATAGTAGCAGAAGAAGCTTTGTCATGTTTAAACTTCTACACCCTACCCAGCTTACGGTATATGGGAGGCTGTGCGTGTGTTCGTGTGTACAAAAGCATGAAGTGGGTTGGATTTGCTTCGGGAGTGTTGATGCCAAATGGTGTTTCTGTCAAAGTCCCTTGTCCTTCAGTGTATTGTCCCCCTTCAAAGGTGGTGCTGTTATCTCATGGTTTAAAATTCTCCTGCATTGTCATGTGGTGACTGTGAGGAGAATTTCTGTGTTGACCAGGTGCACTTTCGTAGGCCTCTGTAGCCTTGCCTTAGGAATTTATTTTGATACTGTTGTTTACAGTCATTGATTTTAGTGTTTTATTGAGTAAATGAAATATATATTTTCATTACATGCTTTGCTAATCAAAAAGAATTCTTACTCCGTAACGTGTTCTTGTGAAAATCTCTTCCACCAATATATTTGGACTTGTGTGAGAAGTGCTTTGAAGTGTTGTTGCCGTGCTGTAGCTGACACTTTTATCCAAGGTCTTACATCTTTAAATTTGTTCAACACAAAAGTGCTTACAAGGTTACATGAGTAGCACTGAAGCTTCTTCCCTACCTTGTTAGCTCTCGAAGCTACCAGATGTGTCCCAGTTGGAGGGTTACCTTCCTTTAGCCGTGCCATCGTGCCCTCTTTATATTCCCTGTTAGCATGAGTGACAGAGACATAAATAGGCTTAGAGAAGTGCTGATCCTTCTGTGAAAAGGGCTTGAACAACAAGTGTGCACCCCCTTGTTAAATCCAGCCTGACCCTCAGTTCAGGGCAGGTAAATCTCCATTGAGAAATTTCTTAACTGGCATGGCTGAAAAAGGACAGGAATGAATGGACTGTCGTGCCTTTGCAGTGATATGCAAATTTTAAGCCCGTTGAAAGAGTAGTTACCCACAGTTACTTGGCATATGGGAGAGGGTAACATCTGTTGTATTGGCCACTTCAGTATGGTGTGCACTTCTATTTTTATTTTTTTTTTAAAACACATTGATTCAGGTTTTTGGACGCTCCCAAACTAAGCGTGCCTATGAAAATTTAATTGGCTTGAATTATATCTAGACAGCCTCTAATTAGATATGCTACTAATTGATAAATAAGAATAGAAGCATTAGCACAGCAACGAAAGCAGGTGGGTCACATGATTTTATATACAGGTATAAACGGTATATATTTTGTAACTGTACAAGTAGATCTGTAAAGGAAGACCACTTTCAAAATATAGTCATCCCCTCAATTTACATGTCTAAGTGGTTCCTGAAAAGGCTGCTTTAATCAAAAATGTGTGAATTGAGACAGCAATGATGGTGTTTCCCAGCCTTTCCAAAAAAAAACCCCAAACCAACTTTCCCAAATATCACAAAAAAACCTTTTGGTGGTGCAGCACACTCTCTAGCTGCGCACACACACACACACACACAAGGATCTGGCTTCACAGCACACACACGTGGGATCCCCATGCACACGCGCGCACACGCGCATACACACGCATGGAGATTGTGCAGGCAGGCAGTGTGCATGCACATAGAAGCACATGGGGATTGCACAGGGTGCAACACCTGCACACATACTGTTACTGTTTCTGGGGTACTTCAGCCCGTGGTTGGAAATCCATGGGAGTTACATGCTGAAATTGCAGGGCCCGAGTTATCACTCCAGTTTAATTCCCAGACTGAAGTTCACCAGTTCTTCCGAGGGTGAGAAAATAACACAGGAATCTGCTGAGCACCATTAGTTTATTGCAAGGACTCCAGTGGTGCACCGCTTGTCCAAGGCATGTATTACTTGGAAATAGAAAAGAGAAGTAAAATATTTGTAACTGCTAGACACACTTCTTTAACTCCACACACACACGCATGCACACGCACACACACACACACACACACACACACACACACACACACCTGCTGTAAGGGAGACACAGCCCTCCCATCATGCCCCACTCCCTGAAGGAGATATGGTGACATTCAAAACAACACACAGACACAGTGATCCTGCCACACAGCACACACATACTGGGGGTGAGCCGCATGCAGTACATCCACACATAAAGGTAGGGATCCTGCTGTGTGCAGGCCACACACACCCACAACACACAGGGATCTGTGTGCGGTTTTTTTTTTTTTTTTTACACATTTTGACATGTTTGGAGGAAATTGTGAGTTTTTTTGTTTTTATTTTTAACTTTTTGGCTGTGGTCTGTTGCAGTTTGACACATAAATCAAGTAATAGTATCAGATCAAGTCATGTTGTAACAAAAATGCATAAATCAAGTGAGTGTAAATTGAGGGATGAGTGTAAATCACATTCATAGATTAAGTGAATTATCCACAGTATAATCTGCAGGGATTTGTTAATGTCTGGTAGTTGATAAATGGTGCTTTTAGTTTCAAAACTTACTGAGACTAGGACAAGGGATTATTTTTTCCTATACTCTTCTTCCTCATTTGCCTTCACTCTCCTACTGCAGCTTGTCTTGTTTGACAACTTTTGATCGCTTACTTTTTCCTGGGGAAATGGTTTGTTGGCTGTGCAAGGCAGGGGTTAACGTACGGGGTGTGGCTGGAACCATGAGGTCCTTGCCAAAGTTAGATTATAGCCCTGAGGCCCAGTGCTCCTCAAAGGAACTTACCATTTTCTAGGGACCCTGGTGCTCTGTGGCACCCAAATAAAAGCAACTGAAGGGAAAAACCCCATGAAGGATTTAAAAGTACAGCAGCTGGGTGTGATCCTTCAAAAGACCCGTTAGTTGTCTGTAGTTATTTTCAGGATAGAAATTTTAAAAAATTGGGGGTTTTATCAAAGCTTTTCAAAGAGCTAAATGTTGAAACTTTCTGCCTGTACAATTGTTTTCTTTGCAGCATTTTAGGCAACTTAGATGGAAGCTCATTGTGGTTTGGTCAGTGCGCAGAAAAGTAGGGCACAGAGCTTTTTTTTTATTTTAGACTTCAGGTCTTTGCAAGATTAACTGTTTTGGATTTTAGTTCAAAAGATGAATCACTCTTTAACCTTACTGGAGGTTTTTAATCTGGTTATTTGAAACTTATCTAGGTTTGATATTAAATCTTTCCTCAGAACTAATACATAATGCACATTTTGTATGTTATCTTACTGGGTTGTTTACATGACCAAACTGTTTGTGACATTGCTAATGTTTCTGGCTCGTACCGTTAAAATTGTGAGTACATGAATGGCATTTTCATGACCTTGATTATGAACTTTATGCGCTGACTTTTAAACGAACTTTAAAGATTAAGTTGGCAATGACCCTTTGTCAGTCTCTTGATAATTGCTGGTCTTGTTGCAGGGTCAGGGTGGTCCTGAGCCCTTTCCCAAATCATAGGGTGCTACTCTAGTTGGGATACACTCTAAACAGGACACGAGTCCATTGTAGGGTTGCCACACACCAGTTCACCCAAAACACGTGTCTTTGGCTTGTGGGAGGAAACCGGAGTGCCCGGATGAAATAGGCACTAAAGAGACCGAATGGGGAATGGATCTACTTCTGGTGTCACAGCCCAGATGGCATCCACTGTACTGCCTTGCTGCCCTTGTTTAACTTAAATTCAAAGAATGCATTCAAAGTTTATAGATTCTTAAAAAGGGGGTTTTTACAATCAAGTTTGACTCCCACTTCCTGCTGTAGTACCATTAAGCAAAGTGCTTGCACTGAGCGGCTCCTTTAAACATTGACCAGGTGTATAAGTGGATATGTAAATCTTTACCAGCATATTTGCTGTATCATTAGGGAGATCTGGACATGATGCACTTGTAAACATTTAACTTAAAGTAATGACATAAAGATTTCTATGGATAAGTTTAGAAGCTAAATGGAGACAAAACTCGTGATCCAAGTTGCATTTTTACATTTTCTGTTTTTTGACGGGGCACTGTGTGGTTGTGGGGCGTCGTTATGTGGATCATTGTGAAATTTGTCACACAGTTTATTGTAGAATAAACAGTGGCTGTATGCAATGCCTGTTTGTTCTGGGTTACTCTTTATGCTAATGTATGATGTAGGAGGTATTCCTGAGACCTGCAGGGTATTATTATTTAGCTGATGCCTTTGTCTAGGGCTTCTCTCATCACATTACACTAAAGTACATACACTGTACTAAACTGTTTAAAAATATTTACCCAGTGACAGTAAAAGCACATACGCCAAGTCACCCTAGGCGTGTTTTAATCACGAGTTCACTTAAACTACATGTATTCAGGCTGTGGGAGGAAACTCACATGAACATGAGAACATAATTCCACAAATACATAACCAAATTATAAGTTGCTGCCAAACCCACAGCCCAGGAACTAAGGCACCTGGGCAACCCACTGTGACACCCAGTCCATGCCGTTTTTGAAATTTGACTAGCACTCCTTTTTGCTCCTTGACCCAACATCCAGCATATAAATTTAAGACCACTTTGTCAAACAACTGAAAATTGGGATTAGAGTTGTGATTGGAGGTTACAGGTTCTGTTCCTAAAACCAACTAGTTTTTCCGTGGTACTTGGCTGGGATTCTGTGTAAAGTTTACAGTCGGGTGTTCATTCCCTAGTAAGGCCTGTTTAGGGACTACTGGGAATTGCTCAGATAAGGCTTTATGTTGTCTACAAGCTTTTTTCACATTTGTCGGAGATATATGCACCGTGATGCTTGTAAAGAATGCTCAGAACAAATCAATGCCTTATGCTGCTTGGAGCCAAAGGTCCATCCTCATGAATTATGATGAGAACGTGGCCAATCGCACTATAGACTGTACTGTCTTCAAATAACTGTGCTTTTCACAGGCAAATCCTGTTAATGACTTGCACTTTGCAGACACCTGATTGTTTAACTAGACTTTCATTCATTATTCATTGGATATAAATTCATGAAATGGGAGCCATTAGCGAGGAATTATTTTATTCTTTCCTGGATCGCTGTGAATCATAAGTGTTTAAATGAGTGTCTGCTAATGCTGATTTTTGAGTTGGGTCTGAAGGACAAATACAAAATGTACTTTAGACCACTAGTTAAAAATACTTTTATAGTAGGAAAAGTACAGACCCTGCAGTGCTCTCTCAGTGTCTGTGTACTCAAGGTACTTTCCAGTTATAAGTTTACATTTCATTTTTGATTCACATTTGTAGCAGGTATAGTAAGATAAATCCACTCCTGAGTTTTCTCCAGCAAATGTTTATTGCTTGTAGATTTGAGTCATTCCTGTAGGTGTGGAGATGGACCCCAGACCACTTTAGCGATTAAATTGTGTTAAATGTGACAAGATCTCATTTAATCCAGCATATCTTCCGAGTAAAGACAAGGTAAAAATAAAGTAAAACAGTAGGTGACTTTGTGAACTTTTGTGATCTGCTTTGTGAGCAGTTTGTGTGTGTGTGTGTGTGTGTGTATGTGTGTGTGTGTCTGAGAAAGAACGAGAGTGTGAAGAGCACACATTCATATTTTTAGTAAAACCAGACAAGAATACCTTGAATAGCTGGAATGTTTTCTATGCTACATGCCAAAAATACCAGATCATATGCTTGTTTGTAACATGGATTAAAGGGGTTACTAGACCTGTTTTGGTACAATGGATCACCCACCACAGTCTGAAGGGTAGTACAATTTTATACAAGACTGCTAAAACTTTAAAGTTTTTATGTAGGTGGCTTGGTCAGGTTAGTTGTTAGGCCCAAAATTCCAGGTAGGCCTTTGCACTTTGCTCTTATCTTGGCTATGTAATCACGTGACAAAGAAAGCATTCCCATGAACAATGAGAACAGATGTTCTGGAACTTCCAGTGATGCTGGTATGGTGGAGTTCATCATTCTTGACCTGGCTTACAAAAAGTGTCAGTGTTACCTGTAGGAAGTTGTGTGAATGCAGCCTTGTAATTTGAACAAGTTGCTTACAGAAGCTATGGTCATATGCAAATTTCCACCTTGACAGGTGATTTTCACCATGTTGCTGACAGTAGCACCTCATTTCAGGTCCAGGAGAGAGAAGGAAATCCCACAAGCTACTATTTGCAATCATTAGCTGTTAGGGCCCAGGTCAAGTTCTGTTTCAGTCTAGAAAAAATAAGCTGGAAGTGAGACAGTATCACCTTGGGTAAGCTGACATTGTGAAAAAAGTGTGGAAGGGGAAAAATAAATCCTTGTAGGGGGAGAATATATTTAGACAAGATTGTGTCTTTACGCTTTAATGTAGCATATTGTAGCAATTATATTGGTAGACTGCAACTTTCCCAGTGTTCCCTTAGTGGGTGAAATGCCCCAGCACACCTCGAGAGAGGTGCTGTAAGGGTGGGTTTATGACTAGCTGGAGCCTTCTGGGAACAGCACTAATGTGTAAGGGCTGGAAAAGACTCAGTAATCTGTAATGGGCCCTGAGTTACCCTGTGTGGCCTGTCTCATCCTGCAGGTAGGACTTTGCAAATTGTTTTAGTTTTTAGGCATGTGGTGTTGATGTTACAAAACAGGGCCTTATCAGCCCCATCTCTTCACAGTAGCTGAATTTCAGCCAACACCCCATGTTCCCTTCCTTTCCTCCCTCCAATTCCCCATATCACAGCCCCCCCACCCCTTCCCAGAATGTACACAAAGTCAGTGGTTCTCTTAATGGATGTTCAGCGCTCAACTGTTTGGGAAAACTGCAGCCTGGATTTCCACGCGGACTTCATTTTAGGCACTGTTCCTAATCATAGCTGCTTATATCGGGGAGTTCAGTGTTTGGGCATTCAGGAGAAGGGCTTGGAACTTTACTTGGGCAGAAGTCACCTAAGGTGTACTGGAGGGAAACCAGCTGTCAACATATTATTTTTCTTAGCATAAAGAGCTGATATTAAATGGTTTTGCTTCATTTGGAGTTTGAACAAATCAATAATGAGACCAAAGCGCAGTACAGTTATCCTGCATCTGAAGTCAAGATGTGGAAATTTGTGATTGAATCAGCAAAATATACTGCATTATTTGTTTATCTATATGGTCTCCAAAGCTGTTTGCATCTGAAACCTGTTTACATTGTTTTCAGTATAACTTTTATTTGAGGTAGTGCAACTTTCTTCAGAGTACAGAAAGCCATTTCTCCTTTTACCATTTGAAATAGCAACCTCATGGTAACAAGTCCAGCTTATTAACTGCTGGGCTACCTGCTGGCCGAGCATTATTGTATTCTTGTGTGCAGAAATTGGCAGAATCAATAGTGCAGCATTTTCTACATGGTAGGGAAGAGTTCATTAGGACTGCTCTGGCTGCGCGTTGGCGGCTATGTTTCAGCACGAACAAGTGGGTGTGGTGGCTGCCGTCAGGGCTACAGTGAAGATCTCTGCTGATGTGAGAGTGTTTATGAATTTACATGTACATTGCATTTATAGAGGGTAAAACAGAATGTTTTCACGAGGTGGGGTGCTGCATGTTTGTCAGTTTGTACTCAAAAGTATTGTAAAGCATTGTCCCTGATATTGGCGGTTGTCTCAGACAAAGATGTTTGCGTAATAATTGTAGTACTCCTGCTTAATCGAAAATTAGGAATTGCATTTAATTCAGTCATACAAATGCAGAGTACTGTACTGAAACACCCTTTTGAAAAGCAGTGGGCAGACTGTCAGCGAGTGTAACAGTTGAAGAATTCGACTTCAAATCCATATCAAAATGATCAACATTACAATGGTATTTCTCACATAGCACAGGCATTTGTTGTTAAAAATAAATCACGACTCGTTCCACTACCTTATGTGGTGCTGAGTGGCACATGCCACTGACCTGAAGAATGTCTCTAGCAAATGCAACCTTGTGCACGTTTAGCTTTGTGAGGTTGCTCTTGTGAAGACCAGAATGTTTGCTTAATCGAAACTGACCATGAACGGAACCATTGCTACTGCTTTATTATTGTATAGTTATTGGACACTTTATTTTGGCATATTTGAAGCTGAAGCTGTTTAGAAACAAGTTGGACTCCTATTTTGAGGATTTTTTTTTTAGACCAACATGTCAGATGTACCCTTCAGGGTGTTTACCTTTCTTAAATGTATGTTTTGTGTCTTTCTTACCAGTATTAACCTTTTAGTCAGCCATGTTAATATACATAAATTAATGAGCAAATTAAGAGGTGGTGGCTGCACAATTTTATAGACAAGGTCATATCTTTATGAAAATATTTAGATCGCAACACTTCCGCGTCCCTTCTTCCGCCACAATCTTCTGTACATGTTAGCTTGAATGTGTACAAATTCATCCATTATCACAACAAGCAAATTAGTAGCCCGAGTGCATGGTGGTGGATATTTAAACATTTCTTTTGTATGTACTTCTTAGCAGATGTAGAAGTGTAGGCTATGAGTCAAATTAATCAATCAGGTCAGTGAGTTGGTTCCCCAGGCAACAGCAGTTTACTCACCACACACTGCTCCTATTGGGATGAAACAAGCTTCCACAGACCTGGAAATGTCAAGGGGAGGGTGTGCCAGGGATCTTGTGACTTGGGTGTCAGCTCTGTGTATAGACAATCATCTGAAGAAGCTGGCAACTAAGGGCTTGCCTCTTATATGGATTTAGCAACCAGCAAGATGGAGACACAGTTGGGGAAATTAACCTTTTTTCACATGAGATGTCAGTGTTTGTGTGTCTGTGTTAGAGGGAGAAAAACAAGAAGGTGATAGTGTAGGAATTCAGGGGCTTATCCTTTTCAGGTGATTCAATTTGTGTTTAAAAGACAGGTGTGAGCTGTTGCTCACGTGACACATTACTTTGTGTATTTCATGAGTTATTTAAATCTGTACAGTTATCTCGTCAACCTCTTTGAGATCCTCTGGTGCAGTGCCAGTGGACAGCAGAGCACGATCCGAGGGAGGGAACGTGAGCAGCAGTTTATCCAACGTTCAAAAATCTTTTGGTACTCCTTAAGATAGGAGTGTTTGACTGAGGAGGTTTCCCAAATACAGACAAAACTACTTAATGCCCCTTATCAAGTTACCACCACATAGGAGGCTGACTTTTTATGTTTATGATAAACAAAAGCCAACCGTGGGAGGATTTTCAAAGTTTGGACAGCAGTGGTAATTACATCTACAACTTAGATTTCACCTTAACAAGCTGGTTTCCCAAACGTATTGCATTCGTACGGGGTATCTGTACGAATTTTATATGTTCAAAAAATCCTTTTAGCTTGATTTTTAATTTTAAAATGTTTTAATCAAAATGTTCCTGTTTACCCATCGTGAATAAGTCCTAAAATAATGTCGTTTTGGTTTAGTGAAATCAATCATTTGAATCATTGTTGCTCCAGCTTGAAAGGGTGTTTAACTGTGCTTTTTTCCAGTTAATAAAATTCATAGGTAAATGATAAAATGAATTATTTTGAACTATTAAACTAACACCTGTTACTCAAGTTCATGAATGCTTTAAGTAAAGGTGTGATTTTCATTCATGTATGTAAAAGCATTGCGTTAATGTGAGTTTACTTTTTGTAAGAAGCTGTTAGTCGTTATGGTTTTAAAAATTGTAATGTGCTTTAAAATTAAAGGGTTGCCTTTATGCTTTTAGTCAGTAGTGTGAAAAATAATGGACTATTACTTTGAAACTGACATATGAAACATTTGTGGTTTTATCATGTATTTTAAATTGTGTACAACATTTCCATGTAAAAATAGTATATGGTGTCATTGATGCAAAGAATAATCTTTAAATTTCAGTTGATGTCCAAGTTTCTTCATGCAGGATGTGAGTGAGCCATTTGCGGTCATAAAGCATTTTCCCAGCTTTTTGTATATCCAGTTATAATGGCCGTTTGCCATGTACACTACAAATGCGATCCTGTTTAAATGGGGTGTGTGTGTGTGTGTGTGTGTGTGTGTGTGTGTGTGTGTGTGTGTGTGTGTGTGTGTGTGTGTGTGTCCTGCCTCACACCCACAGTCATGCCTCATGTCCACCCTCTGTCCACTCATGCTGAACAAGTAGTTATTGATAAGGATGATGGATTGATGATTTCATTTTGACATTATCCTTTAAAACTTTATTTTATTCATTATTTCAATCTTTCTTTGCTTATTTTCGTTTGTTTTGATCTAATATTGTGGCTAATCTCTAAATTAAAAACATTCATTATGAACAACTTCTCATATTTGTGAATACGCTATATGTCCAACAAGTACAACTCCCTAAATTACTACTTTGTGCTATAGCAACAAATTCTAAAATTATTCTTTCTTATCACCATTTAACAAACATGGAAATTACACATTTTTGTATTTTCCTGTTTTGTCTTTATAAACAAGATTCCAGTGTTACCAAGATTGCAAACTGCTAAGATTTTTTTTTAGTTATTTTCAAATTTCAAGTCTGAATATCAATTAGGTTCCTTAAACTGTGCATTATTTCCAAGTAAAATGGTGATTATCAAAATGGTGATTGAAATAATGACTAAAATCAAAGCTTAAAGGCTAACGTGGAAACCTGATTTCTTGCATAATTTAGTCATTGCTTTTTGCCTTGGTGTTCAGATTATAATCACTTTGGTACAATTAGTGAAATATTTGTAACAATTTTCTGCGTATGAATTTGGCTGCCATTAGTACACTATAACCCAATATTGTTGGTTTCTTGTTTTTTATACATTGAAGAAAGGGCCTGATAGGCATTTATTTTGAATTGTGGATTGGAAAGTTTCCTGTTGCCCCCATCCCTAACATTATTTATTTGCAGCAGGTATGTCACAGCAAGCTTTTATGATGCATACATGTGCATAACAAATGTATGTGGTGAAAATACATAATTAATTTAATGTTCTTTTTTCACAAAAATGAATTCAGTTTGTTGTACTTAGCTCACCATAACAAAAAAAGCCTATAAATACATATTTGTGTCTAGAAACTGAATGTATGCTTTGTGTAACACAGCAAGGTCTTCATGTTATTTTTGGCTTATTGCTAGCAATATACGTCCCATCTGTCCTTGCTTTATACTTTTGGCAGGGTTAGAGAAACAGTTCTGTTGGTTTGTTTCTATGCATGTGAATGGACTGTCCTGGTGACAGATAAAACGAGAATCTGCTGTGCTGAAACACCCCTCGCAATGTTGGGCAGCCCTCTGCGTCTGAGCAAACAGACACCGGTGTTTCTAACCGGCTCTCAAGGGCATGATGTAAAAGCATCTCCACTGCACAGCACCATAATTAGGCTAATCTCTTTTTAGTGTAACCGAGTAGGACAGATGTGCAGGGGAGGTAAGAGACCCTGGGTCTGCAGTGAGCAGTGCACCTTAGTTAGTGCCAAGTGGAGAGGCTTTGTTGGGGTGGCTGGGGGTAGGGTAGACCAGAGCTCTGCTTGGAGAAGAGCATTATTCCAGGTTGCTAAATGTTTGTTTTTTTTTTAATGGATCTGGACCAAGAAGATCCAGTGCACTACAGCTACCTAGAGAAGGTGAACGTGAATTTATATAGTGCACGGCCGTTCCTGAGTATGGCACAGTTCAGCAGATCTGAAAAAACCAGGGGCAACTACCTGATCCATTGAGTAGCAAAACATCTGCGGTTCTCTTGGGAGTGTTTTTTTCCCCTCTGTGCTGCATGCTGCACCAGGTAAAAAGTAGAAACACATTATACACTCATCAAACTGTATTACCCTTAATGTGGCTACTTTTAGTGCATAAATATTGTTACTGCTGTTGGATAGGTGAATGCAGTGCGCGTGCGTGCGTGCGTGCGTGCGTGTGCATGTGTAAGCTGTCAAGTGGAAAGGGGGGAAAACAATACAGTAATGCCTGTATCTCAGTATCTGAGCTCTGTATAATTCAGCTGGATAATTCAGATGAATGCCTATCAGAACACACAGAAAGCCTCACAACCCCCTCTCTCCACTTCATTCAGTGAGTACCCAGTGAAAGCTGTTAGTCCTGTTTATTTAAATTGTCTGCATTTTTTTTTTTGCAAAATTAGGAAGGGGGCAAATCCTTTTTCACAGCCTTGTGACTAGGTGGGATGTTGTGTACAAATCAGATTTGTACAGCGCAGGAGCCCTTTGGGGGACGGTATTTGGAGCAATATGGACATTGATAGGGAGCATGGCTGACTTCAGTGCACTTATGTTTCAGCCAGCTTTCAAACGGATCATGCTTTGTTAGAACAAAAACACTTTGACATACTTCATAAATGTTTTAACTAATCTCCAAGTTGGCTGATAATATTGGTGTCAGTGGTCTAAATTGAAAAATTGTTGCCACCCAACAGCACTAGCCATTTCAACCAGAAAAGCTCTCATTACCCTCCTGTCGCTACCAGTCACCACCATCCAGCTGCACTGGGCACACGCAGGGACTGAGGTCACAGTACAATGCTATGTTTGTGGAGGCTTTAGCCCAAGAGGTCATAACCAGGGTTCACTGTGTCTGAGTTGGCAAGGAGTCTTATCAGTCAGTACGTTGGTTTACTCTGAGATGGCTGACCAGGATCACAAGCTGTACCCAAGTGAATCACATGGTTGTCGTAGTCCTCCATTAGTATGGCTCCCTTAGCATCTCCTCTTATGTAGCTCCTTCCCCACACAGTGGGTGCTGCTCTCCAATGTGTCAGAAACTTTAAACTGATGCCATGTCTTTCGAGGGACCTGATCTTGCTTGTATCTGCAGTTGTATATCAGGGACCATTTGAGTGTTCGTCTAAACCCGGTGAGCTGTGTTGTGTGAGCTCCACTCTTTCATTGCTCTCTCTAGTTTCTTTGTGTTCCTATTGCATTATGGTTTTGATTCTGGATTAAAGTTTTATTCCTCCCCCACCTCTAGGCTCCTGTGTGTACAAGGCAGTACTGTTGCAGATGAGCCAGCAGTGGACACCATTACCACAAAGTCGCAGGTCCAGATAGTCCCCTGCGGCAGCAGTGGGCTCCCAGCATGCCCTCCACCAGCCGGGCAGGGAGCCTGAAGGACCCTGAGATTGCAGAGCTCTTTTTCAAGGAGGATCCCGAGAAGCTTTTCACTGACCTACGTGAGATTGGCCATGGAAGTTTTGGAGCTGTCTACTTTGTGAGTTTACCAGCTTCCCAAGTGGTCGTTTTGTTAATTCAGATAATCATCTGGTTACAGCTGGTTTAACTCGCACTCTATTTGCCAGGCACGAGATGTGCGCACCACAGAGGTGGTGGCTATCAAGAAGATGTCCTACAGTGGCAAACAGTCCAATGAGGTGAGTAGTGAGTGCTGGTTCAGAAACGCTATGCTGTGTTCCCACAATTAGTTGGCCTGACACTATGGAGGGAAGCTCGATGGCTGTGTAGTGGGAAGAGAATTCATGCAAAATTTTTCTCTCACTTTGTTGACCATTTGTTTAATATAACCTATAGAAAGTCCTATTTGTGTATTCTTGTTGTCTGGTTAATTATAACACAAGTATGAGTGGGATATGTAGAAAGCCTGATGTAAAGCTAAGGGTTGAATTTTCAAATGTCTCCTCTTACTACTGAACTTGAAATTTCAGATTAGCATTGATCAGATTAGATCTAATCCCACTGAAGGGGATGATTCACAGCCCAAGTCTCCAGTGAAAGCTAGACTGCACATGATGGTGTTGGCACAGCAGTAGGCCCTGCTGCTTATATTTTCTAAAACTATTTTTCTAGCTTTAAAAAGATTGTACTGTCACAAACTTCAGAAATGTTACCTATTTCTTTTGTTTTCTATGCAACAGGAAGACTGGACGTTCAATTTCCTAAATTTTCCTTCAACTTTCCTTATTTATAGTAATTTGTTGCTGGTTGTCCTTTTTTTGCCAAAAACATGCCTATGTGTGACCTGTAGTTTTTGTCGGTCGGGGGCAGTATTATGATGTTTATTTCCGTTTCCCCTCACTTTTCCACAGAAATGGCAAGACATCATCAAGGAGGTCAAGTTCCTACAGAGAATACAGCACCCTAACAGCATTCAGTATAAGGGCTGCTACCTGCGTGAGCACACAGCCTGGGTGGGTGCAGTTACACCATTTTTCCTGCCCTACCAAACATGTTAGAGACCTGCTGCATAACAGTTGTTCTAAAGTGCCCTGGTTACAAGCATTTTGAGCATTAGAGGTATTGGTGCCTTTAGTGTTTAGATTGCAGAAATTCAGTTGTTGCATGACAATTGAAATGATTAACATAACGATAAATTAAAAAGAAATATTTTCATATCCCGAGTGCAATGGCTTTAGAGAAAAGAAGGAATCTAGTGCCCCGTTGCAGAAAGAGGTATCGGTTGGACGTATACAGTATGTAGTTGACTATTGTGCTGAACAGGGACAATGCTGACTGTATAGCAGTTAATGAACTCTGATTGTCCTGCTTTCTCATTGTTGCCCAGTGCAGCTTGGTTAAAAATTGTTGAAGCCTTCAGTTGTACTAATGGGCTGCAGTAAGTCTGAAAATACCATTTAAAGGAGAAATCAGTAAAAGAGCAAATGTTCTTTTCAGTTCAGCAGCAGTAGTAGTTGTGTGTTCTGTGTCTGTAGTTAAACTGGAATTGGTAACAATATTTTTTTATTTTCTCTGTGAGCAGTTGGTTATGGAGTATTGCCTAGGTTCTGCTTCTGACCTTCTAGAGGGTAAGCTCAACCCCGTTGTATCAGCACCATCACTCTTGCATTATCACCTTATGTTTTAAGCCTTACATGAAAAAAGAATTGATCTCAAACTACTTTAATTTTTCGTTTCAAACACCAGTTAGCTCTAATATGTTCTCAACTATGTCTTTATGGTCAGAAGTCTTCCAGTTGGCAGATGTAAACGTACTGCAGTCCGAAGTAAAGGAATAGAGTGTCTATACTGGAGTACATGCCCAAATGAATGGAAAAGTCTGTCTCTCTTTGGCATTTATAACAAAGTACGGTATAATGAAACCTGTATTGTTTAATCTAGTTTAGTTCTTCATGAGCTTATTTTTGTCGTCATTTCATATATAGTGCAGTGATGCATGTACCGATGCGCACTTAGATATCGGCTTCCAAACACTCAGATATTTGTATCAGCAGTGTATATGGCGTCCTACACCAGGAGCTGCCACAGTGGTTGATGTGTGAATGACAGCACTGGCCGTGTCCACAGGAGGCTGTTGGACATACACTGTTGTCTTTGAAATGATTGTTAAGATGGAAGTATACAAATGTGGTAGATTCTTTTCTTGTTACAGCTGTTATGTTGAGTATTTTGTTTTATTCAGTGCATAAAAAGCCTCTTCAGGAAGTGGAGATAGCAGCAATCACCCATGGTGCATTGCAGGGCTTGGCCTACCTTCATTCACACAACATGATTCACAGGTAGGTAGTGATGGTTTTTTTTTCTCCATGCGTGCAGACAGGCTTGCGCGCACACTAGTTATCACAATTTGAGAAGCAGAAAAATGGTGTGTGGAAGATGGATTTGATCAGAAACTTTTTTTCGTTTTTTTTGTTTCGTACATAGAGACAGTGTGTTTTCAGGTCCTGTAGTCCCATTCTGTGTTGTAGCTCTCTTCATTTCTCGCTCATTTCTGTAGGGACATCAAGGCTGGCAACATCCTGCTGACAGAACCTGGACAGGTGAAGCTGGCAGATTTTGGCTCTGCCTCCATAGCCTCACCAGCCAACTCCTTTGTGGGCACACCATATTGGTAAGTGGAGGCCTAATGCCTTATGCCTGCTGCCTTGGTAGGACACAGGACTGCCATCAAGCTAAGACCTGCAGCTTTAATCTGCCTGGCCATACACTTATGTGTACCTGTCATCTGTCCAAAAATTGGGTGTTGGTCTTTGCAACTGAATTCTGTCTGGTTTTGATGTTGCAGCATGTTGAGAAACTTTGATTTTTGTGTTCCCATATAGTATGTAATTCCCACAAGTTTCTTCCTATAACCTTAGGATGGCGCCTGAAGTGATTCTAGCTATGGACGAAGGCCAGTATGATGGCAAGGTGGATGTTTGGTCTTTGGGAATCACTTGCATTGAGTTAGGTGAGCATAAATGATGATCTTTGCAGATCCTGAAGTTTGCTTAAAGTAGCATTGTTGAAGTATAGTGTTCCTCCCTTTGCCATCTCCTGTTTCTCCAGTGATTGATAACTTTAAAAAAATTGTAATATTTTCTTTGATCATTTTCTTCCGTATCTCCAATCTGAGCTTCTACACTCACCTGCTTGGTTAGCAGGCTGATTTGTCCTTGGCCAAAGGATTGTTGTAAAACTTGTGATCTTATTCTCTGTAAAGGGGATTTCAAGAACTTAACAGCTGCTAATACCTGTTAAATAGAAATGATCTTCTGCAAGTCAGTCACAAATAAAAGGCTGTGCTAAAACAGTAACAGACCTTTTCCATTCTCTGTATAAAAAAAAAAGTTTTACATTTCAGGTGGTTCTGATCCTTAATGGGGAGCTGGTTAAGAATTTTGGCAGAAACCCATTTCAAGTTTTTTTTGCCCAGCTATTGCATCCTTTTCTTTCTGCTTTCTACTTTCAGCGGAGAGGAAGCCCCCTCTCTTCAACATGAATGCAATGAGTGCCTTATACCACATAGCACAGAACGAGAGCCCCACACTACAGTCCACTGAATGGTGAGTTTACCTTTTACCTTCTTCATATTAAATACGTTTCTCTTGCTTATATGTTTGTCAAAATATATTTGTTAAAGGTAATGTGCCGTGAACATATGAAATAGTATTAGACGTTATTGTGAAGATATGCACTGCGAAATTCAGCTTGGTCACAAGATCAAGCCTTTAACCACTAAGATGTCCATTGTCCAAACTATAGTTTCACATTTAGAATAAATAAGGCCCTGCAAATTTAATTAACAGTTGATGTCCTTTTAACAAAGAACCATAGTGTTATGTGGGGAAAGTTTGTGAATCTTTTAGAATCATCTTGATTTTGCAGCATTTTTCTCACAGCGACCATTTTTCCTCTCTTTCCCTTCCGCCAGGTCGGATTATTTTAGAAACTTTATAGATTCATGTCTTCAGAAAATCCCTCAAGACAGACTGAACTCTGATGAGCTGTTAAAGGTCAGTTTCTGTGCTGTTACAAAGTGCACATACTTTTATTGGAGCTACAGTATAAATCTCCTGGGCAAGTGTCACATGTGCACCCTTGTTTGAACAGTAGATTTTTATATTTGTGACAAACTGCCAAGTGTTGCCCTGTCTTTGTATGAACCAGTTAAAAAATCAGTTAAATGGAAATGACAAAGATTTAAATTTATAATGTTATTTACCGTTATATTGTTATATTGAAATGTTATTAGGAAAACGTTTTTTAAACCTAAAAGGTTACATTTTCACCATTTCGGTGGTCACACATTCAAGCATATGTTGGTTTCATCAGGACGAAAGGTCAAATATAATTTTTGCACCACAATGTTATACTTGACAACTGACCCTGAATGAACAGGTGATTTTTTTTTTTTTTTGTGTGTGTGTGTGTGTGTGTGTGTGTGTGTGTGTGTGTGTGTGTGTGTAAAATCTTCAGTATTACAATCAAAAGGTTATGTGATGTTTTTGCATAAGTTTCACAATATAAGCTGTTGTATGCATAATTTGTCATAATATTTCCTGTACTGTTTTATTTATTTTCGGGTCCTGCCTCCTTCCCACACCCACCCAATCTTTCAGCATGCCTTTGTTATGCGGGAGCGGCCTGACTCGGTGCTGACAGACCTTATCCAACGGACCAAAGATGCAGTGCGTGAGCTGGATAACCTGCAGTATCGCAAGATGAAGAAGATTCTCTTTCAGGAGGCCCACAATGGGCCTGTAGCTGAAGCCCCTGATGGCGAGGAGGTCTGCCAGCACCTCCATTTCTTCATTAATTTTCCTATGTTTTACTGCTCTCAGTTCTAACTTGTTCTCAGTTATCCACTTGTCACTGACAGTGGATTGTAGGGCCCTAATCAGAATTTTCCAGTCTTAATACTTACTGAGTGTTCAAATTTGTTTGATTTCTTTGGTAGTATAGAAGCCTTTTCCACCTGAGTGTGTTTAAAAATGTTTCTGTGAGTCTCCAGCAGTGCTTTGTTGCTGTGTGCTGATCTTTGATGCTTGAACTCACAGGAGCAGGAACATGGGGCCGGCAGGACAGGCACAGTGAGCAGCGTGGGCAGCAATCAGTCCATCCCCAGCATGTCCATCAGTGCCAGTTCCCAAAGCAGCTCTGTCAACAGTCTGCCAGATGCTGCTGCTGATGACCACAGTGAGTTGGAGCTGATGGAGGGTGACCACACAGTTATGTCCAACAGTTCAGTCATCCACCTTAAGCCGGTAGGTTCCTGTCCTCTCCTGTTCTTTCTCTTCTGCCGTACATCCCTTCATTGTCAGTTATGCTAAATGATTACTGTGGTGATTTTGTCATTAGGAAGAGGAGGAGGAAAGTTACCACGATAACCCAGAACAGCGAAGCCGACCCACTGAGCCACAGCCAATACCATCACAGACACCCCGACAAAAGCCGTACCGCAATCGAGAGCACTTTGCAACCATCCGGACTGCCTCCCTGGTGAGTCCTTTTACTCCCGAGCCCTTCTTCTTGCCCACCTCGTTCTATTCTGCCTTGGTGACATCTTCAGCTCTGAAGCTCCTGGTGTTTGCCTCCCATTCCAGAATAACTCAGCAAATGAAAGGAGTTGTTCAGCGGCCAGCCATTCTTTACCAGTCTGAAGCTGTTTGCATTGTTATGGCTGCATCATAGTGTCATACATTTCTGCTCAAATGATGTTGTGCTAAACACATGTACATACGTACATACCTCCATACATACGTGCATACCATAATCTTTCGGTATCTGATTCTAATTCAGCCCTACAAACACGTTGGATACCAAAATTTTGAATACTCAACGGCTATTTCCTGTTATTTTAAAAGGGGGAATTTAATAATTCTACTCCTCTTTCCTCCCTCTCTGTAGCTCTCTTGTGCCTCCATTTAAACCCAGTATTGATCCCAGCTAGTTCTATTGGCCTCATGAGAATAACAGAAAAACTTATGTAACAGATGGGTAGGGCTTAAGATGGACTCAGAATGGTAGCTGTTTTTCTTACAGCAGTGTGTGCCCACCTTCTGCGTCATCTAGGTAACCCGGCAAATGCAAGAGCATGAGCAAGACTCAGAACTGCGGGAGCAGATGTCTGGCTACAAGCGCATGCGGCGACAAAACCAGAAGCAGTTGATGGCGCTGGAGAACAAGTTGAAGGCCGAAATGGATGAGCACCGGCTACGGTTGGACAAGGAGTTGGAGACCCAGAGGAACAGTTTTGCTGCAGAGCTGGAGAAACTTGTCAAGAAGCACCAGGCCTCTATGGAGAAAGACGTAGCGTAGCGCTCAATTTTTAAAATTTTTTTTTTTAAATTGTCAGAATTGTGGGTGCAGTGCAACACTGGGCCAAGGGTCTTGCTGATGCACTGTGGCCCTGTTAATTGCATGTGGCTACATGTGTGCAACTTGTTAAGCAAAAATAAGGAAAAGCTAGTGTAGTTTACACTTAATGAAGTCATGAAAGAAGTTGGGCACCATGCATTATAATGAATAATTCTGTGTGTTGGACACTTGCCTTTAGTGCGGTTATCATGTATTAACTGTTCTTCCTCTGCGTGTGTCTCTGTCCTGGTACCTGTCTGTTGCTTGGTCTTTCTCTTTCTGTCTCTTTCTGTCTGTCTGTCTATCTGCTGCGTGGCCACACCTGCCGTCCCCTCCTTGTGTGTCTGCAGGCCAAGACCTTTGCCAATGATGAGAAGAAGTTCCAGCAGCACATCCAGGCTCAGCAGAAGAAGGAGCTGTCCAGCTTCCTCGAATCACAAAAGCGAGAATACAAGCTGCGTAAGGAGCAGCTCAAGGAGGTGCGGTGACATAGTGCAGTGTGCACGCTTGCATATGTTGTCAGTCACATGGAACACCGTGAGTTTGCATTCCAAATCCTTTCTGATAGTCCTGTGACCTTCTGTCTTTGCCCTTTCTCCAGGAGCTGAATGAGAACCAGTCCACACCCAAGAAAGAGAAACAGGAATGGTTATCCAAGCAGAAGGAGAATTTCCAGCACTTCCAGGCTGAGGAGGAGGCTAACCTACTGCGGCGGCAGCGCCAGTACCTGGAGCTGGAGTGCCGACGCTTCAAGAGACGGATCCTCATCGCACGCCATAATGTAGAGCAAGACCTTGTGCGCGAGGTGAGCCACCCGAGCACCGTGCTACCTCCTAACTCTTCTTGGGGTGTTTTTCACACTGTCTTCCCATCTGAGGTGCTCTATCTTTTACCCCTGCTTTACTGTTTCTGGGTCTCTCTCTGTCCAGGTTTCTTTCTATCATGTCATAGTGTTTCTCACCCCATCCTCCTCTCCCATAGGAATTAAACAAACGCCAGACACAGAAGGACCTGGAACATGCCATGCTACTGCGCCATCACGAGTCAATGCAGGAGCTGGAGTTTCGGCAGCTGGCCACTTTGCAGCGCGTGCGGGCAGACCTGATCCGTGTGCAACACCAGACAGAACTCACCAACCAGATGGAGTACAACAAGCGCCGCGAGCGTGAGCTGCGCCGTAAGCATGTTATGGAGGTCCGGCAGCAGCCCAAGAGCCTCAAGGTGAACCGCCCTCTGTTTTTGTATTCATTCTAAAATTATCAGTTTATCCATGTCACAGTTTTAAACTGTCATTGCTTTCCTTTGGGCACCCTCTCCTCTTCTGTTTTCAGTCCAAAGAGCTGCAGATCAAGAAGCAGTTCCAGGACACCTGTAAGATCCAGACCCGACAGTACAAGGCACTACGGAACCACCTTCTGGAGAGTACGCCCAAAGCAGACCACAAAGCTGTGTTGAAGAGGCTGAAGGAGGAGCAGACACGCAAACTGGCCATCCTGGCTGAGCAATATGACCACTCCATCAATGATATGCTCTCCACACAGGCTGTGAGTCATGGATAGCGGGGGTGGGGCCAGTAACATCTAGATCAGTGATTTCTGGATTTTCTCCATAGTGACACCCCAAGGATATTCAAAACTATGCATTCCAAGAGAGCCCACATATTTTCATGCTGTAAGAACTTCTCAGTAGTGCTGTAACCACACTAATGGCATGAATCTGGGACTTCAAGCTGTAGTTATGCTGAGTATGTCAGAACCAACAGGGACTTTGCCAACCGCAGTAGCAATACATGTAGTCCGATTCATGGCTGAACATGTTTTGCATTGTTCTAATGCAAATGTAGCCATTTACGTCAAATTCCTCCCACTAAACTTAGGGGCACCCATAAGCAGCATCTGATGTTCCGGTACTTCCATAAAATCTTTTGTATGTTCTTGCAGTACTGATATTGCTTATTTCTCATTGCAGTGAAAACTGTTTGGACATCTGTGTTGGTGAAATGCACTGTCCCCAACTTCTGCCTGCAGTTGTATCACTGAAGGCACTGCGATATAGTCACTTAACAAATGTTACATCTTGGTACACATTCTTTTATCCTGTATTGAGAATTTAAGGTGAATTCATTATTTTATTACAGAATGTGAAATTTAGAGCAATGTCTTTGCAACACCCAGAAGGGAAAGCTTTACTCTAGACTGACGACGAGTGGCAGAGCTTTCGGTTTTGTTCAGGGGGCGCTGAGTTGTTACTCCATTTCCTTGGCCACACCTCTCTTCCTTCTCTCTACTGCTTGCCATTCCTTATTTTGTCTCCTTATGCTTCCTGCTGTCCTTCCCAAAACTGCAGCTCCGATTGGATGAGGCTCAGGAGGCAGAGTGTCAGGTGCTGCGGATGCAGCTGCAGCAGGAACTGGAGCTGCTGAACGCCTACCAGAGCAAGATCAAGATGCAGACAGATGCACAACATGACCGTGAAAAAAAAGACCTGGAGCAAAGGGTGTCGCTCCGCAGGGCCCTGCTGGAGCAGAAGGTGAGTGCTGTGGGGTGTTCGGGAGTTATCGGGGTTTGACGAAGGGTCAGGACATCTTGAGGGCTCCTTTTTTTAACAGCAGTTTTGTGACAGCCACTACCATATGTGTTTTTATGTGTGTTTATTAAATAAATGAGGTGTAAAAAAGCAACCAGATGACCCTCATGATGAATCAGTCATTTAGTTAATAAATAAATTAATTTTACTAGAAATTTGACAGGTGTATGACATACAGCAATTTCAAGTAGATTTAATCAATTTGTTTTATTAAGAATGAGTTGGAGCTGCTCTCAACATGGACCATGTGTGTATAGCTATACACATTCCACGATTCTGTCCCCTCCTTCATGCCACAGATTGAGGAGGAGATGCTGGCCCTGCAGAATGAACGCTCAGAGCGCATCCGAACCCTGCTGGAGCGCCAGGCCCATGAGATCGAGGCCTTCGACTCGGAGAGCATGCGCTTGGGCTTCAGCAACATGGTGCTGTCCAGCCTCTCCTCCGAGGCCTTCAGCCATAGCTTCCCAGGGGCTGCCTGTGGTGGGTCAGGAGCAGGTCCAGGCCACCGTGGCAGCAGTCATCACCACCACCACCACCACCACCACCACCACCATCACCACCACCAACATTCTTCTCAGAGTGGGACCCCCCCACAGCAGGCCTGGGGCCAAGCAGGTGGAGGGAGCAGCAGTGGCCTCGGGGGCCCACCACCCTGGGGTCACTCCTCGACGGGAGTCCTAGGGGCAGGGCCACGGTCTGTGCAGGGCGTGCGGAACAGCCCCCAGGCTTTGAGGAGGACATCCTCAGGGGGGCGCATTGAGCAGGGGATGAGCAGGAGCACCAGCATCACCTCACAGATATCCAACGGCTCGCACCTGTCCTTCACATAGGCCCACCCTGCCTGCTGGGGTCTTCATGCTCCTCCTCTTCCTCACTGTCTCTCATCACCCCAACTCCCAATGTGTCCTCCTGTCCCCTGTCCTCTGATCTCACAGCCCCTCCGGCACAGGCCCACAGCTTGTACTTAAAGTGAAGGTGAGCGACACCTTTAGGCATTGGCATGTCCCCATTGTGTCCGCACGCATGTACACATACGCACACACAGTGATGCTTGTCGAATCCTGAAGACTGACCAACCTGCTGACAGCTTGAGAGAATGAATGTCGATTGTTGTGGCATGAACCCCCAAGACCGTTAAATACAGGTTCTTTCTGCCCTTTGCTCAGTAAAATGTTCTTTACTTTCAAGGGCATCAGTTTTCTAGTTTACAAGTATTAAGAAGAATATGAAGGAGGTGTCTAAAATTGATCCATCCCCGCAGTGTTTTCCACAGCTACGCTGTAAGGATCCAGTAGCTGAAAAAGAAACCCATAATATACTGCAGTACCCTGTGCAGCATATGGCCTGCTGTACTTTAATATCAGAGATGATTTCTAAGGTAGAAACACTCTGGAGGTGACAACTTTATTATATAGTTTTTCTACTTAGTTGCACATATACTGTACATAAATGTGAAGTGATACTGAAAGGTACATTAACATCTAAAATCTATTTGGAGAACTGAAATGAACAAATAAAACCAGTTATATTTCTGAAGCCTGGTATATGCCATGTTAAATCAAATGGCAAACAGCAATTTTTTTTTTTTTTTTTTTTAAACAATGTTTTTTAGTATCTTAGTATCAAGAGTGAAGTTGAGTCTGGTTCTGTTATGGTCATTTATAGCTAAACAACGATGACACATTTGATTGAGAAGGCACTTCTGTGTTTATTTTTTGAGAAGTTTTAAAACATCCTTTAACTTATATTTATTAAGTAAAGAGGTGCAGCCAGTCTGTAGACGGGTCGACGGCAGGTAACAACGTGGAGGCAGGGTGATCAGACTGCTTCTTTTGTCTTGGAGCAGGGAGATTCTGAGCTTTTTCAGCAGCAACTACACAGGTACTTCAAACATGGAGAAGGTGAAGCCATAGCAGAAGGTGACCTGGTAGGTAGCAGAGAGTTGCAGCGGATACCTGGACCACAGGCAAAGTGTAGAGAAGTCAGTGGTTGAACAGTGCAAGAGTTTTTCTCAATCACAGAAAGAGCAGGTGAGCGTTGAGCATCAGGAGGAAGCCAAACATGAAGTTCACTCAGAAGGGCAGAGTCTAGTGTGGCTGCCAAGTCCTTTTGAATGGATTTACACAATAGTCTCAAGCTATACAGAGCTTAGATTTCCATCTGCTCCAGTTTGCAGATAGGTTTTTTGCATGGCTTCTGTAAATATATATACCTACTTCTGTTCAGTTTTATTTCACTGAATTGATAGCCAAGTTTGGCACCACTGGTGTGGACCCAGCTCGATGTGTGTAGAGTTTGCATGTTCTCATGTCTGCCCGGGTTTCCTCCCACAGTCCAAAGACTTGTGTTTCAGGTGAACTGCTGTAGTGAGTCTGTGTGTGGCTGCCCTGCAATGATAATGGACTGATTCCAGGATAGGCTCCGTGCACCTCGACTCTGAACAGGTAAACCAGTTAACAAGAGAGCGTTGGAGAGGAAGTGAATGCCAAACACATATGTTGCAGGACAAGGTTGCGTGTTTCAGTACACGGAAACCACAGCAGGGAGCAGAACAGACCAGTTCAGGGAGGGTTGTTCACCGTGATGCAACTGATCAATGACTAAAGCCACACGAGATGCCAACATGCCAAAGATAAAACGTGGATACTGACATTGTGCCAAAAAATTAGCCACGTTTTATTTGCTACAATTTATCATTCCACATATGGCAACGCTGAATGTCAAACTGTGCTGTTGTTCACAGACACATTAGTGATACCACCCTGTTTCCCTAAATACCCGGTTCATCCCTCATTCCATTCTTCCCTTCCTTGCTTCTCCCATCTTCCCTTCCCACAACTCTGTCTCCCGCTGCCCCCTGCAGCTGGGCTCCATGATCCCTCCGTTTGGCCCCTGGGTGCAGCAGGTTGCAACCGCTGAATGTTGTTCCGAGTGTGTGGGTGCTGCTGCTGGCGCCCCTGTCACGCCCCTTCAGTTCCTCCCCCGTTACCTCCCCTCGACTGCCTTCCTCCTCACAAGCCTGGCTGGGCCCCCCTGAGCCCAGGTTGAACTACCTTAGTGCGGAAGTTTTAAGTACGAAAAGAATCTGTTGGAGAAACTTCACTAAAACGCTAACAAACATCTAGAGTATGAATTCAGTATGTTTTAAGTGGGAAAAGATGTGGATATACAGTTACATTTTTAAGTGGGTGTATAGGAAAACTGTTTATATTGTATATTTAGAATTTAAAAATTGAAAATAAAAAAAGGAAATTAACTGCTTGTATTGTGCAAAAACAGTAAAATAATGACTTGGTTTCTAACATTAATATTTAAAAGAAAATAAAGTGCACAGACATGCACACTCACCCACCCTCACACCGGTGCACAAAGAGAGGGGTCTGATGTTTCAGCTGTAAAGTGCTGGGTACTGGCTGAAAGAGCAGGGTGTGTGGCCACGGTCGGGGCCCTTGCTCGCACTCCTCTGTCAGCCCCCAGTCCTGCACACCTGCCTCTCTCAGGAACTGCTGACCCACTGATCGAGATTCCTCAAACTCAACACCTCTTTGTTTGCGCTCATTTATTTTTAAGGGTTTTCTTTCTCCCCTTCTTTACAGCAGGTATGTTTACTCTGTAGGAGTGGCACATTCCACTGGCGTCACTCCGGTACAGTGCTGTTTGGTCTTAGCAAATGCAGCGCGAGTTCCCTTGTCGAGCAGCAGCGTTCCGTCTCCTGTTCTCCATTACTGTACATTTCCACTTTTTTCCCTTCTGTTAAATGCCTGTAGTGACATAGCTGGCACTCGCATGGCTTTGAGAACTTGTGGACAGAGACTTTTCCTGTGTAAATGTGATGAAATGAAGTGCTCACTTTGGTCAAACACTGTGTCATGATCAAGCCCAAACACAACTGCATCTCTGTGAGTGTTTGTTTTTTTTAATTGACCAAGCACCTCAGTTAGTCTTATTTCAGGGAATACAGCAAGAAGTAAGTAATGGTGAGTCTAAAGACGCGAAACCAGAGGTGGGTGTGTCCTCTGTACAGTTTGTCAGTATTCATTTTTAAAAATCATTTTTCCCCAAGCTGACCATTATCATTGCAATCATAATATATAGCCTGTATTAAAATGTATAGATTGTGAAATCTTTTATTGAATGTCTGAAAGATTACAAAAAATTATGGCAAAAAAAAGTACATTTAAAATGTATAAAAGTGAGAATTCTGGGGGGGAAGAACTTTAGGCGCAAATGTAATATTTTGTTTGTTATTCTTGTGATGGCTGAGGGATAATGGACAAAAATCAACTGTAATAAAGTAATTTTAGTAAAACTTAGTCCCGTCTTTTCTGTTAACACGTGGTGACAGTTGTTTACTCTCTTAACCAGGGCTGCCGTGTTTGTGAAAGTATTTGTTAGGCAATTGACAGCGAGGACAGCTCACACTACTGACAGTGTCCAGCCGAAGCTAAACTCAGAGGTAAAACTCCCGGGTTAAAGTGCAGAGGTTTATCCTCCTCTGCTTTCCTCTTATTTGCTAATGTGTGATGTTTTTCGTGTTCTTAAGCTTTGTAAACAAGTAAAAATGAGTAATTAAATGGATGTGAAATTTGGAAGAAGGTGCACTAGAGCTTTTTTTACTGAATTTGCATTGCATACTGAACAGTTGTATAATAATTATTACTGATACTTGTGCGGCAGCCAGAGACAGTCAATAATAAATGTGGTTATTAACTGATAACTGTGGTGCCCCCCCTCCCGTGGTGCTCTGTAGATGCAGTCCTGATCTGTTACAGAACATGAATTGATCACTTGAGTGAATAATTGCGCAGGCGCCACCTGGAAGTGCCTGCGCCACGGAAACGGATGTATTTGCATGACTCGTTGGAGTTTCTAAGATTCTTTGTGAGTCTTGCACGACTTGTGTGTTTTCGTGAGATGTGACATCTCTTCTAGTCAGCAAAGCTGTTATTCTCCACTGATGCCACAGAACCTGACAGTAGTGTGCAGTCATTCTTTACTGTGTTCGCATCATCTTGACAGAGATCTTTTGTCCGAACTCACGTTTCAAGCCCAGCTACCTTTCTCCTCTTCAGCACCTCTCATGCTCTCCTCATCTTCAGCCTATACTTCCCATTTGTCTGCGTCGTAATCCTCTGCTTTTGCGTCCTTTTTCATTCTCCTTGTGTGTGACTGCGGGCATCTTCACCACGTGTCACATCGGTGCTAAGTGAATGAGTTTGATTCCTCTTCAAAGATCACCGGGGCTGCCACCCTTCCCATCATGCTGCTGCTGATGTATGTAAGTGGCCACCTAGGGGTTGGGCTGTCCTTTGCCTGCGAGCCACCGTGGTGTTTGTCCTGCAACGAGTTCCTCCACACTCAGGAACTGAGCCACAACCTGGAAGCACTAACCACCGCCACGTGGCAGCAGCACCACAATGGCCAGAACCACTGGCCAGCAACGGCAGGAAGTAGGGTCTACTGCGGAGGAGACCAGCATGCAAGGTGGGAATCGGAGGCAGGAAAGGGTCATCCCAGCCACCCAGACGGAGCACGGGCACCACCACCTCATCTGCATGTGGCAGTGGCTCATTGTGCTCCCCGTAGGTATCCCAGTCAGCCTTTGTGCTGCTGGGAGTTAGGCCGACACAGAAGGTGAGCAGCTCCCTGTCCCGCGGAGAAGAGCGGCAAAGCAGCTGTCCCTTGTCCAGCACCTTGCTGAGTGCTGTCATGTACCTGGTGGGGTGCCAGAATGTAGCAGTAAGGGGAGCAAGTAATCTGTTTCCTGTCTCTTCAGCTGGCAATAATGACATGTTAGCAGACTGTAAATGTGACACTTAGAGACCGTAGTTTTACTTCTGAAATCATGCATCTGGCTAGATCCATATCTATAACAGGGACCAACAGTCAATGTGCTCAGTGTTGAGTTTCTCTTTGGAAAGTGAAACCAAAAGACCCAACATGATTGGAAATGTAAAAGCACATGAAACATCACTGCAACTTACATTTTTTTGCAGCATTTGTGAATTTGATGTAAAGTGTAAGAACACACTCTTAAAATCACATGTGCAACAGTTACCTGCTCAGCTGTAGATTGCAGTACAGCAGCAGACCCCAGCGGTAGAGCGCACAGAGGGGCATCTCAAACCAGAGTTGCCCCCAGCAGGTTGCTGCAGTCAGGTAGGATGACCGTAAGTCAGAGCCTGAGCTGATGGCCAAAGTGTGGCATTTGGGTGGCAGTAATGCATGTAAGCAGTGGCCTGGACCAGGTCTGATGTGTCCCCAAACTCTTGAAACCATGGGGTCACCAGGGGGCAGCCCCCTTGCCCACATCGATGGGAGACTGCAGTGTACAAACCCTGGCAGAGAGCAGAATGCACAGCCGAAGGAGGTGCGGGGTCATGCAGCCCCAGGAGATTGGCACCACAATAAGTATGGTGGGGGTGGGGGGGGGGCTGTGGCAGCCGAGAACGTTTCCCTCCACTTGACTCCTCCTTTGAAGAAGGGTTTGGTCTCCCTTCAAGCCCCACAGTGCCACTACTCCCCCATCCCGCATTTGCAGGTGGTCCCGTGCAAAGACTCCTTCGCCAACCCCCCCAGGGAGCCATCCAGGCTGCAAATGGTCTCAAAGTGGGTGTAACCCCCAGAGCAGTCCCACTGGACTCGGCTTGGCCGGCAGCCTGCGGTGATGACTCATTAATCATTGGTTCCTTTGTGACCGTTCGGTGCCTGCTGACCCCCACCCCCAGGTTACATGAGTTTTTTTAAGATTAGGAGAAATAGAATCATTGCCAAAGATTTTAAAAACTTTTTATTACAAGCTTTCACTGTGGATTGTGAAGAACATTGAGGCAGGGCTGTGGGGAGGTTCACTGGGTGTCAGCGGTCTGTTCTCACATGGTTGGTAAGTTTGAACTTGCCTGTCTGGGTACAGCAGACTTCCTTTCTAGTTGCAATGCTCCTCGGTGTGGCTGCAGGCTAGTGAGGTGGTCGAGAAGTGCAGCACACTCGTGTAGGGATGCTAACTTGTGTTTGGTGATCAGACAAATTTGTCATCTCATGGGGAGTTCTGTGTTGCTGTGCACCAGTGCCGCATGGCATAAAACCCATTAGTTACAGAAAACAAGGAAAATAAACAACACTGTAGCTCATTGACTCTGGTTCCCTAACCTTTTTTCCCCTGGAGAAAACCTGAGCAGTGGTTGGTTTTTTACTCTTACTGTAATACATCTCACATAATAATGTAACTGATGCCGTGTTGTGGTTTCATGGGATGCCGGGGCATCATTCAGTGGTAGATATTGGAAGAAACGAAATCAGTTTTAGAAAAGGGAATTTTATTACCCGTGATACATGCCTCTGAAAGGATTCAGTGCAGAACACAAAAAACCCTTCCCGCAACTTGTTGCGTTTTCTTGATTTAACATTGTGTATTATGTACAATATTATGTTCAGCTTATATATTTTTCTGTAACGTCCACAGCCTCCATCCTTCTCGTTGACACCCTGACAGCTGACGAAGGAGTAGCAGTGCTGTAGCAGTGAGTGAGCAGCGGTCGACTATGTGGACTCGTGAGGGCCAGGGTCAAAGGTGGGTGCAAACTGAATTGAAGGGCTATGAGTCCACTCTGCAGCCAGCCACTGTGATCTTCAGCAAGGCATTCCACCAACAAACCATCAGTTGGACACCCTAGTTAATGTTCTAGCTGGGAGCGTAGCAAGATGAGTACAAAGCAGGGAGGTGAAGAATGAAGAATGGTCAGTATGCCAGTGACAGCTGGGCTGACAACACATGGGGTGTCTGGAAGTTAGGTGTGGGCTGGGGACTGCTAGGAAGCCGAGAGGTGTGTCTTTAGGGATATTAACCTGGAGTGGCAGAAGGAGTGGGTGGCTGGCTGGGAAGCCAGGTGGCGTTAGGCGGTGCCATTTGTGTATTTGGAGAGCTTGTTTTCAAGGTCACAGATTCGCTTCTCCTGAGCGAGAACAGTGGCCTTCAAGCTTTGTATCTCCTCCAGCAACTTCTCTACAAACTGGGGCTGGAGAAAGGAGCAAGACCAAGAAGGCAGGGGAGATATAGATGAGGGAGGGAGAGATGGAGGGAAGGAAATGAGAGTAAAAACAAAGAAAGAAGGATGCAGGTCAAGGACAAGACACTGCTGAAGGTGTGAACAGATCAGGACACCTGTTGTTCCCTTGCACACAGACAGCAGGACAACTGAGAAGTAAATGAGGACCAGACAGAGAGGAAATGAAACGAAGCACAGAGAAGAAACGCTGATGAATAAACACACAATGGCAGCAAGCAGAACTTTATGTCCACCTAGTGGAGCTGTGACTATTCCCAAGACTCTTCAAATAGCAACTGGGACAGTGCTAGAACTTTATAAACACCACGCAGGGAAAAAGTGAGTTATTTATCCGAGCAGCTGGTGCTTAGAGGTACTCGACACTTCTAGCTGGCAGTGGTTTAACTAGGAGAACAGAAGGACAGTGAGCCACTCACCGGCAGATTTGTGCCATCGCAGGAGGACATGGACGACATGGAGCGCCGTGTCACTGGGCGAGAGTCCAGCACGTTCTTCTTGACCACCTTAAGCTCCCGACTCTTGGGGGGGACATAACCGTCTCGAAGGGACACCAAGACCGGGTCCTCATCGCGACCCTCCAGCCATTCCTCCGGCTCCAATGCCGGCTCTGGTCCAGCAGTGTCTGGATACAGGTCGTCCTGGAACAGGTCGGACTGAGAGGGGGGTGGGAGATGTATTGCAGAATGGAGGATGGAGAAAGAGAGACAGCGTTTCAAGTCTGGTCCAAAGGAGGGAACCTTCCCAATTGGTCAAAATCAGGCTCAAATTGAACAAAACGTTGTAAGGAGAAGATAAAAGGATGAGTACGGCTTAAAGTTGGAGCAAACATGGAGGAAGGAGTAAAGGTGAGTTTACTGCTTGATGATAAGTAGTTCTGACCTTCCTGGGCACTGTCATCATGATGGGCTCACACTTCCTCTCATGAAGCTTGTATAACCTGCCATGTGGAGGTGGAGCGATCAGCATATGACAGCACAACTCCAAACTCAATGACCCAAATGACTGACAAACATCAGACAGCAGATGACAAGTTGGAATTAAGTGCTGTGGTGTTGATACCTTTACTGGGATATCAACCCATACTGTACATTGACCAGTAACCACAACTAACAGCATAAAACGAGGCTGTTGTGACGGCGAACAGTGACCATGATGGACTCGCACCTGGCGATCTCGCACTTGCTGACATCCACACCCCTCTTAGGCATGAAGCCCATGCCCCGCTGAGGCTCCTTGCTGCTGTAGGTACTGAGATAGTGTACGTACGGTGGCTCCTCCGTGATCTCAAAGTACCTGATGCTGCTGTCACCCTGTCACCCCGGGGTTGTTGGGGAGAGGTGAGAGTGAGACGTGAGTCCAATGGCGAGAAAGAAGATCTAAATTATGGGTGGGCAGTCTCAGTCCACAAAGGCTATCAGGGGGGTTCAAAGGTGACTTCTAACCGGTGACTAGTTAAACCCACCGCAACAAGGGAGGTGAGACACTGTCCATCCAATCAACACGATTAGGACACTGGCATAATAAGGGGGACGGGAGACATGATCTCCTCCGGTGTTCAAGCCAGCCTAATGTGTAGAACTGGGACTGTCTACCAGAAGACAACCAGCTGAGAGGTGAACAGAAGGGTCAAACTGAGAGACTTTTTACAAACACTGTGAAAAGATCTCCAGTACAACTAAAAAGTTACCTTTCCACACAGGTACACAATGTTGGTATCAGGGTCATAGAAGGGCAGCAGTACCCCGTTGCTTGTGTCCATTTCCAGCAGGGCGATGGGCTCTTCAAAGCTGGTCTGGTCAAGAGGATGTGGCCAACATGCAAGGGAGGGACATATGATGAGAGCTAATTACAGATGGCGTTTGGACTGTGAATATGAATATAGTTGTACAAGTGTAGGTTGTCTCGCTAAGTTTCTAGGGCATAAGCCAGGGTGGACAGCACAGTACCGGGTCCCACAGCCCCAACTCTCGCTGGCTCATCCGAGTGAAGCCTGTGGTGAAAATGTTGCCCTCCCTGGTGAAGATGGCTCGCATAGGCCTGATGCCCTCGTGGGGGGCCAGCCGCTCCTGCAGGGGGGACGAGAAAGGGAGACAGGCCAGTCGAGGAGCCGGGCAGCTTCAGCCTCACCACAACGTGGCGGCTCGCCGGTCCAGCGGTGGTAAGGAAAATAACCACAGATGGCTGTTTCTTGTCATATATTCAACATCCTGCTCCCTTACTGATACCAAGTGAAACAAAGTACAATGGAGAAATCCAAATAGATGAACATTTGTTACAGCCCTGCAAAAAATTACTCATGTATTATTAATATGTTAAGTATATGAAAAGATGGCAAATATATCAAACGATAATTTAGTATTTAAGTACACATAAATACATTGTACTGTATTCTCCAACAGATTAATATTTCTTCACCGTGTAGCCACACGGAGAAGTAATTCATACACAGCAGCATCTCGATGATCACTGCAGAAACAGAGCACTTCATGCCACGGTGGATTTCTCTTATTTGGGACACAGGCAAATTGTGAAAAACATTTATTTTGGAAAAAAGCAAAATGAGAAAATAGCCAAAATTTCTTTTGCTTATTTGGAACAAAACAACATTTAATTGGGACAGGGGACTGTGACATCGCTGCATTTCCAGTGGTCCCCCCCACCCCCCCAGGGGCATACGCAGTGTCACAATGCCTATGGCCACGGCGCAATGTTTTTAATTTTCTTTTACTTTGATTTTGTTAAATTTCAAACCCTTGCCAACAGGCCACAGAAAGATTTGTCAATAGCTGGAAGAATTACCTTACTGGACCAAATCAAAGCCGTCCACCTAACCACAGTCGTCCTCGAAAATGGACATTATGTGAACTAATAGTGTAACGTATAGGAAGTACATGTGTATTTGTAAAATGCGTTAAATATTAAATATCTGTCTAATTTGTTGTGTAACTCATGTAAATACCTAATTTGTTACTCAGTAAAATGGTAGCATCTTTTAAAAAATACACACACACACCTTTTTAAATATTTACATGAAACTTTGTGCAACTGCGGCAGCCACTTATTTTGGCCAAAGTCCTGATGTGTCCCAACAGGAGTCTTAACAGGAATCCGCTGTACAAACCAGATTAGTTACGTCTTTAATAATGCCAAACAACTGCATCAAAAAGTCTATTTTATGGGCCACAAATATATAAAATTTCAAATGTAATTTTGGAATGAGTTATTTCTTTTCTTCTAAATTATTATGATATATTGGCCAAAATAACAGAAAGAGTGCTACAGAAGGCGGTGCTAGTTGAGGTGTTACTGTACTGTGCTCATATGAATCACTGACGTGGAACTGGATGAAACCGTTTGCAACATTCAGAAATCGACACCCACACAGTTGGCAACATTTCATTACGCAGAGGCTCAGGTTTGTACCTGAACCAGGTACATACGGCAGCTGCAACTCCATGCAGGTCTTTAGAGGTGGACAATACTGAAGCTGGTTAAGAAAACACTCAACCCCGACCCCTTGATCCTCACCGCCACCACCTCCCTCCTGCGGGGGTCGCACACGCGCAGCCGCCGGTCTTTGCAGGTGGTGCAGAAGAGGCTGCCGTTGCGGTTCCAGCAGACACTGTAAATGAGGTCTGGGTGGTTGTCGATGGAGATGAGCGGCTCCCCCGTACCCACGTTCCAGATGATGATCAGGTTATCGCTGCCTGGGCGACACAGCAAAAGACTGCTTCTAGTTGTTGTTGTTGTTGTTATTATTATTGCAAAAAGAGATGTTATTGAAGATCTGTAGGATAAAGACTAACACATCAGCACTAATACGTCAAGTTTAAAGGTTAGAAATGTAGCTTTTGAAGTGCTGCTGGGGCTCTGTGTTACAATTGCAGACGTGGGCTGTAGGGCCTGGGGGGGGGGTCACCTGCAGTCAGGAGGAGGTTGCGGGCTGTGGGGTGCCAGCTGACGATGCCCACTCGCTTGGAGTGACCTTCCAGGGTGACGATCGGCTCAGTCAGGGGCCGCACAGGGACATGGTCAGGAATCTGCCACACCTGGGAGCACCAAGAAGGCGGCTGAGTAACGGGGGGATGTTTCCCTCACGCTCACATCACCGGGAGGAACCGGGACCGGGGACACGGACGCAGTCGGGCGCAAAGCGGTGAGGGACTGCGGCAAACAGTTGAGTAACAGCCACTTTGTGTGTGTTGTGTAAGAACGTGACACCTGTACTCGTCCGTTTACACCGACTTTTCACAGAAACATTTTACCCAGTTAATGTATGTTGCCCTACAGCTGAATGTCACAGAAAATCCAGCCCTCTTTCAAAGAAAGAAAACAAATGCTGTAGGCGGATTATGAAAGTGTTACCCAGGCTTACGAGCTATATGATGTATGTGAACTTATGCTGGCCGTGACATCATGTGCACTGTGATCTATATTGGGCTCAGGGCCTCTTCATATAATCCCCTGTTAATGGAAACAGAGCTGGAACGGAGCAGGATAATCCCTTTCTGCGGACCTGAAGGGTACCATGACAGCAATGCACCGGCACCAGGGACCCACATGCCACTGACACTGGTGGGCCGGGACAGCTGCACACCATTGGCGCACACACACAGAGATCTCTCACTTTGACAAGCACACACACCCAGATCCAGCACCCCAGTGCAAATGTGCCACCGCTTACATACAGCACATAAACATTCTGAATTACACACTCAAGAAAACATCTGCACGCATCAACCGCCCCCCCCACCCCCTTTCACCACCACTGCTGTCTGCTGCCCATCATCTGCATCATGTACGAATGCCAGGCTTGGCTGGGCAGTTTGGGTTAGTCGGTGTCAGACGGTCTGTTTGAGCAGCTTCTGTGGAGCAGTTCCTGTGCGCCCACCGTGGCTCTGTGTGGGGGGGTCTCGGTAGCACTGGCAACAACAACATGGATTCCTGTAGCTTTGGTGCAGGGGAGGATGAGGGAGAACCAGGCACAAGGTGCCCTTGTACCCAGGCTGCAAGACGGACCTCCAACTGAGGAGAAACTCGGCCTCATTAGTTCCTCATTACTGCTGCTGTTGTTGATGTTGGTCTCGCATCACGCATTCATCATGCTGTATGAGCGGATCAGCCAGGAGGGCGAGACTCCTCATAAAGGCCCACCTTTGGGGTATGTATGCAGGAACCACAAAACACACAGGAGTTCCCTGTCTACTGGGCTGTGCAGTCACAGCAGGGTCCCGATTACCTGGCACAGACGTCAGTGACGTGTCGGATGTGGGATGAAAGAAATGCAAATTACACCGAAGTCCAGCATGAGGTTAAAATCTTCTTCACTAGCACAGTAACCATTATACTTGTTTCTCTTTTCACTTGCCTTGTTTTTTTACAAAACAATTTACAAATAAATCACAATCACGGTTTGTATGAGCACCAGAGCAGATGTGCAAACAGGTTAAGCCTGTGGTGTAGCTCAGATGTGCATCTCGGCCCTGTCGATGGCTAATTTTACAAAGCGCAACGTCTCATATCGCGGCAGCAGGCAATCGGGACCCCGCAGTATAGCGCGCTGGTTTAATATGCGAACACCGGGGTGAGGAAGTTGCATTTACTGCCGATTTATTTCAACAAGTCAGCGGATGGGCTGGTTACCATGGCGGTGCAGTCCTCCGAGCCACTGGCCAGGATGTTGTCATCGTGAGGGCACCAGTCGATGTCTAGGACAGGGCCCGTGTGGCCGACCACCAGAGGGTAGTTCTTATCCAGTCGGCCTGTCTGAAGGGCACACGACACAAAACAAACCGTGAAAAGTGTCAGTCGGCCAGTCCCAGGTGCTTCTGTAAAGTATTTTTATCCATACGTGCCAACAACAATATGAAGGAAAGCTGAAACAAAGTGGTCCGGCATAGTTTTGAGTCTGGCGGCCAGAACTGCCGCTACGACGACGAGTCAGTCAGTCACAGAAAATGGGCAACTATGTGGCTGACATCGTGCTCCCTGTGAAATGGAACGTGTTCAGAGAATGCAGCTCGTCCCTCAGGGTGAGGGTTGTAGGCCCCCCCAGCAGCCTCGTGGGCTGTGCTCCCTCCTATTTAGTGATGTCACTCCCTTGTGTTTCCACCTATTCCTGTTTTGTCATTGCCAACGCGGGTCACCCCCCCCCCCCCTCCGTCCCCTTTCCACCTCCCTGTGCCCAGCGGTGTATTTATAGCGCCATGATGAGCTGATGAAAGGGGTAGGGGGTGGGGGGCCAGGGGTGGTTGTTCTGTATTTATAGCTGGCGAGCACCAACATATCTGCGTGTCTGTACCCTACACCAACTGGGGCACAGAAAGAAAGCGCACAAGAGGGGTGGAATCATCTATTTCTGATCAATATCATTGTATAGCCTGTGCTACAGTCAGGTTATTAGTTCTAATTCCGTCACATGTAAATGTCAGCAAGGCAAAACAACGTACATGTCAATACACCCAAGAACCGTCTCCACGTTCTTGCCATTTTCCTGCAAACAAGCGGGAAGCAATGTGTGTATGAAACTGTCTAAATGTCGAGCTGCTCAACTGTATCCAACAGCAGCTTAGAAGGTGCGGAGTTTTCATATCTATACAAGTGGCACCAAGACGAATTTGACCAGATCAACTGAACTAATATAACACAGCATACGGGTAAAATAGCTAAGCCTGTAGTGACAAGTCCTGCTCCTCCACCCCTCACGCCGCCTTCCAGCTGCCACAGGCTGTTGTCTGACCTAATAGATGGTAACAGATCTTTTATATTCACATTTCTGTCAACTGCACAGATAACCTGTCAAGGCTATTTATAGTCCAGTCAGTTATAAGCACAACTCAAACGTCAATTATAGCAGCAAGTCACGTCTGTGATACGAGCGATTCTGAGGGTTACTGAGCAGACGAGTCCGTCTGAAGTGCAAAGCAGCAATAAGAACATCCCGTTTTCAGAAATCCTTGTTGTGGTTCTTTCATTCAAAGCTACAAACTGGCACTGGTGGTGCATCATCTACTGCAAGCCCTTCCCTCGCCTGCCCTCCCGTACCGTCACGATCCCCGGCCCCTGACCTTGGACAGCAGCAAGACAAGGATGGCACCCCCACCGCTGCACTCCACGATGACGGCCAGGAACTTGGGGTTGACTGCACAAAAAGAGCTGTCCCAGGTCACCTTGGAGACACGGATGTCATCGTAGGTTTGCTCCGCCTTCGCCGCCTGGCCGAAGACGTGGCGGAATTTGCTCTGGCGCACGATGCTGCGACTCATCGTTTCGGCGAGAAGACAGAGCAAGACTGACAGGGTGAGGCTGAAGGCAGGACCAAAGAAGAGGGCAGTGAGACCATCACAGCTAGAGAGAGACAGCGAGAGAAAGAGAGAGCAGCGGACAGGTGAGGTCCAGGCAGATACGTGGAAGAAGCAGCGAGGGATCTGGATGGGAAGAGTGAAACAGTGACGTAGGCAGAGGAATTAGACGACGCTGACAAGAAGAAGAAAACCATGAAATAAACAGGACAAAGGAGTGGCCAGTGGAAGCGGAAGGACGACGGCGGGAAGGAGAAGACCGTGTGTAAGTACACGTGGTCACCGAGTCGGGCAGATTACGGACGCTGTAGCTCAGTCTTAATCCACAGAAATTCACCTGAACACCTTTAGGGTAGAAGGTGGAGAAAAGCACAAGAACACAGGGAACCCGACTGAGTAGGTGTGAAAAAACTACGTTTAATCAGCTCTACTAGAGACGCGTTGAACCTTTGCTTACTTTCGCATTATAATTATGTACAGCAGGGACATTTATATGTGAAATACTGAAATCCATCCATCCATCTTCACCAGCCGCTCCATCTTGAGCCGGGCGGCGGTGGCCCGCCGTCCGTGCCAGAATCACCGAGCACTAGGCTATGAAACCAGCGCTGGATGCAACCGCAGTCGGTCGCAAAGTGACACAATGACACGTTAATAATGAATATAACTTTACCGACACAAAAGTGCCCAAAGAGTCCAGCGAAGTGCCTTTGGATCTGTCACTATGCTGGCTGTGACATCACCGTTTTACTGGAGCAATTCGGAGAAATTACTCTGCTCGGAACCCAGAAACTTCCAATCCGCTCCCCTTCTGCCTCACGTCACTGGACGCACACCGGGACGGCGGATTTACACTCCAGTCAATTGCCGTCGGCTCGTAGTTGAGCTGTGGCTCCGGATGTGCGGGTCTCTTTTTTCCACACAGAAAGAAGCGCGTGACCAACACTGAGCCTCCTGAAAGGTACCAGATGTGAACACCTATTTAACCTGATGTGCTCCAGTAAAATCTCTACCTGTGTGGATGGGTGCAACAGATATCAACTGGCTACTTTCTCAGGTACCTGGCCAGTACCAGCCGGGGGCGGTGGCGCGGTTTCTTACCACACGATACGAGTTTACATTCTTCTAGGATTTTAGTTGGACAAGGGCATCGTTTCACTGCCGCAGAGTACCAGGGTACCACCGATACCGGCCAGGTCCGGCCATCTCTTCGGGACCAGGTTGGGTTTTCCGAAACTGACGTTTCCAGCAGGACACTGTGACATGTCACAAAACGCACGACGTCTCAGGATGGCTCCGCAACCACGCCAGCGGTGGCCTGACAGTAGACCGCGTTCACGTCGGGGTGTTAGTCCTGGAGCTGTCAGTCCGCCACACAGCAAGAACCCTGCTGCTGAATTTTAGCTGTGCTGGGGGCAAAAGAGGTACCAGCACAGATTAAAACTGTCAGCTGACGAAACGGCCGAAGACGAACGATGACCGATGATACTGAGACGGTTAAGATTTAGTCCGTTGACATGGAACACGGGGAATAAGAAACTTTGTTTCAGGCATCAAAAGCACCTGGATTCTCTCAAGAAACATTGATCTGCTGGACTCATCAGTCAAACAGTTTGTGACATACAGGCAGCAACTGGTACCGTGACTAGAGCCGGCCAACTAGCCACAGCCGAGTAACCCTCCACCCATCTACCGGCTAACCATAGCTAACCAACTGTCAGCTGACCGACCTGACTAACCATAGTTACTTAGTCGGCACTAACCCTCAACCTATCTACCAGCCAACCGGTCCTTTCCTCACTAACCATAGCCGACTAACCATCGGTTTATGTACTAACTAGCCACAGCCAACAACCCACAGTCAACAACCCCCAGCCGACGCGCCAGTTAAGGAAGCCCAGCTCGGCTCTGTGTCGCCTGCAGTACCGTCGGTCCACAGCAAGTCCCTGTCCGTGACAGCAGGAAGTGTCCCCGATGTCCCACACGTGTGGACACCTCGGCCGCCGCGCCACCGCAGCCGTACAGCTGCGCCATCTGCGCCCCGGGAAAGTGCGCAGTCACCGTGTCGCGACCCGCCGTCAGTCCACTGCTCCTCCCCGCAGCGCCGCAGTCACGCACGAGCTCCGCGGGTGCGCGCGCCGTGCGGACGGAGAGCCGCAGAGTTTGTAAACTCACCTCTTCGGCCGGGTTCGTTTAGCAGCGCGTGTCGCCCGGTGCCGCCCGTGTTCCGCTCGGACCCACTACTCCACTTGGGTATATTTAGTTCTGGCCCCCCGCGTTCATGTAAAAACTCCGTGACGTTTTCCCACCCCGGGGAGGCGGTGACAGAGGCACGGAGTGTGTGTGTGTGTGTGTGTGCGTGCGCGTGTGTCTTGCAGTGAATGGATGCGCAGGAAACTGAGGGTTTTAGCAGGTGAAAAGTGCGCAGGTTTTACTCCCAGCTTCACGTTTGTGCCGCGAAACACGGATTTGATGGACAGACAGAAACGCGGCGGCGCCACGTGACGGGTGTCCCGCAGCTGACGCGCCAACGCACTTTGCGGAAAACCCGTCATTTTATCGCAGCGGGTTTCCGCGCTGCGCCGTTATTCCTCGTCACACGCGTCCTTCCCAGGACCCCCCCCCACAGACACGACACGGGCGTCACGTACACGCATACAGCACGCAGCATCCGAGCCCACATAGGTTCCAGTCCCCTCTTACACTGTCCGGTCAGGCGTTCGAGGAAAAAAAAAAACAATCATAGAAAAAACATTATCGGTTTAATGGAATATTTCAGAAAAATGTAATATGTACAGAAACTTAGTTATGGTCAGCGCAAGGCGACATGGGAGAAACACCTCCTCTCACCTGAACAGGTTTACGTCACATTCACAGCTGTTATCAGGTTGGCGACTTACAGGGTTTCACGGCTTCGTCACCTGTCCGTCTCCACAGCAGGGAAATTATTCCCGGGCCATTCGGGGAAAGTGCCTCGACTCCCGCGGGAGGTGAGACTCGAACCCGGGATAAATGACCGTGACGTTTTATTGTTTTTGTTGTGGCGTTTATAGGGATGGAGGGAACGACGCCGAGGGCCACGTGGGACGAGCCGTAACGAACCAATGAAAACTTAAAGACAAGGTGAAAATAATTTTTTACAAATATTAAATTTGTCCATCGTGTCGTTTTCATGCACTAAAGAACCTTTCGCATCGCTTCTTCTGTCTACAAACATTTGATGTTCAGATTTTTGCGTTTCCTCTGAGTTACAGCGTTGCGTCCCGATGTTTATCTGCTTACAGATTCCTGGCTGCCAGTGGTCCGTCGTCATGCCAATCATCGTGCCCTGTGACGTCACAACAACCGTCCTGGCCAATAGGATCCGCTGGTGTTTGACTGGAGCGTCGCTCGTTTTCGCTGCTCACGGTTCGTGTTGTTGCGAATTCGCGCGTTTCTCTGTTCCTACCTGCGTTCGGAGGAACTCGTGGTTCACCGTGACTCGGGGAAAACGAACAGGTGAGAACCGTCACACGTGACGTGATTGTTTCTCGGTCTCGATCGCAGCAGGTAAGGAGCGCGCTGTCTGTGTGTTTCGGTTAGGGTTGATTCTGATTGGTGGGAACGGCTGGTACACCGTCACCCAGGTGGTCTGGTGTTGATCTCCTCTGACGTCGCAGCATAATATGATATATTTGCATTATTACCCATTACCCACTTTCACCTGTGCATAGTAAATCCTCCATCTTTCTGTCACCCCCCCACCCCCATGCTGGGGGTCATCTGGGGTTCCTGCTTCCATTGGGTTTAGTTTGAGAACTTGACTGTTCAGGGTTTTACTTTGTTTCTGTAGATTCCAGAATTGTTTGGTGTTTTCTGCAGGGCTACGAGAGAGAGAGAGAGTGTGTGTGTGTGTGTGTGTGTGAGAGGATGGAATTGGAGGCAGTAAAAGCTCCTGTTTGCTGTTCAGCTGATCTCCTCTGGGGTGTCTGGCCCACCCCCTGTGATCCACCTTCCACCACTTTTGATGTTACTGAGTGCTTTGCTTCAGGTCCTCCATTTCGGGAGACTGAAGCGGCTGGTTATTCTCGTGGGTTTGACTGTTGCCTTCTCGCTTTGGTGGTCTGACGGGTGAAGCTCAGGAGGTCTGTTCGGCTCTTTCACTAGAAGAAAGCGGCTGTTCTGCGGTGAGATGAAGTCGTGCCTGAAGCACAGACGGGTTTAGGAGCGTGAAGAAGGTCTCGAGGTGAACTTCTGTGGAATTTGCTGGAGAAGGTGGTTTTCTGTGCGATAAGTGACGATGTGCTGTCAGACGCCGACGAGCAGCCGATGGCGGGAGCCGGTCCTGCTGGAGGACTTTGACACAGAACCTCCTCGACGTGCTGTAGTGCGTTTACGTTTGTAGGACGTGACTGAGGTTGTGAAGTTGCAGAAGAGCGAGAGTTTTTACTGCGGTGAACGCGGTCGTGTCGTTGCACTGTGTGAAAAACTGAGTGTCGGGGGGCCTGGGACTGTGTCGCATATGTGACTCATTACCAACCATCTTATGAAAGCTTTTATTTCACCGACCGATGAACCGGGAGCCGGGAAGGAGATGCAGACGCAGCTCAGATGTGCGGCTGCAGTCGATCCCTTTAGAGCGTCTGTTTATTTGCTGGAGTCGCCCTTCGCTGCCTGTTGGCGGGGGGAACAAGGCCTCTGCCGGAGGTTCAGACGGGGGGACGTGGTTCGCGTCGGACACGCGTCTCTCCTGGAGACCGGGAAAAGGCCGCAGCGCGTTTCAGTGAAAGGGACTGTTGATGTGTAGGTGCTGCTCCGAGCTGTGGTGACGTCACCCTCCTGGTGGCACCTCCTAAGTTTCCCGCAGGACCATCGCTTGTCTGGTCTTCTGGGTGCTACAGAAACGTACAACTGAATACTCGGGTGCTTCTTGTGGCCCGACCTGGACTCGGAGGCCGTTTGGTTCTATACTTGTTTCGACACTCTTTGCGGAGCTCATTTAAATACATCCCTGCTTCAGTTTGTCACGGTCACTGGGAATTCTGCTTGTACCTCTGAGCCGCCGTGACGCTCATTCGGGTAACTATGACGATTTCACTGCCACCTTGTGGTCGCTGTGCCTCACTGCAGTTGGACAGGAGAAAGCAACTGAAGCAAAAGTTCTCCAAGTTTTGCATCTTTAATGCTCACAGCTAAAAAACAAGATAAAAAAGACATTTATAAATTTTAAGGGGAAGACAGAGTCCTCTCACATTTGTCATTTAGTGTACAAGACATACAGGTACACACAGACCCTCCACAGACACGAAATAATTAAAACCACGAGTGTAAAGTGCATGTCTGCGACGGTTACAAACCAGTGTGAGCCCACCTACCACACATGCAGTCCTACAGTCACCACAGAACCTCCACATGCACACAAACCCATCGACTTCCCGTAAATTGATCGAGGAAGCAGTTTTTGTAAACAAAATTCTCCAGAACCAGGGGCCACAGGGCGATGGGAGAAGAGCCCCTCCCGCAGGCTCTCACATGGTGTTGTACAGGAAGCTGGAGGTCCGTTTCTTTTCCGGATGCTTCCGGAGCCTTCGCAAGGGATGGGTCTTTCCGTACTGTTGCCGTGGTACCGTGGAGACGGGGGGGGCGACGCCCTGCGTGTCACCCGTTCGGTGCTGGCAGAGAGGCGACGGCGGCCCAGAAAGCGCGGTGGTTCTCAGTGGCTCCGACACGCACGAGTCAGGGGTGATCCCGGGAGGGGAAGGAGAGGAAGAGGAGCAGCTCTGGGACAAAACGCAGGGCTTCTTGGAGACGTCATCGGGGCCCGGATGGGTCTCTGCGTCCAGCAGTTGGGGTTCAAGTTGCCTCGGGGGGGCAGGGTTTAGGTCCCAGGCACTGAGATCGCCGGAGGAAAACTCCAGGCAGCCCAGTTTGGCGAGAGAAGCCGAGCGCTTCATGAGGGAGGGTGAGGCGAGGTGGTCCAGATGGGCCCCGACTTCAGCCGTCCCGTCGTCTCCCTGGGTCCACGGCTGGCCGCGTCTCTGCTGCAGCTCGCCGTCCGTCTCGCAGAGGTAGGTCCGCAGCTCTCTCAGCGTCTCCCAGGCGTCCTCCAGCGCTGCCGCGTTGCACACGGGGTCGTCCACCTCGCACTCCGTCTCCGTCACCCCCTCCAGGCACAACGCGTCCACGTGGGGGGCGGCGGCCGAGGTAGAGGAGGCGGCTACACGGGAATCCGTGCGGCTGGTGGGCTGGTGCAAAGTAACCGAAGGGTCAGAGGTAAGTGCCACACGACCGCTGTCCTTCCCCCTGTCTGCTGCTCCTTCGGGTCCCTCTGCCCGCAGGGAACCAGCCTCCACCGTCGCGCTGTCCAGCTGCCTGGCTGTACAACACGCAGACGCAGGGGGCGCTGTCCGAGGGGAGGACGGGGGTGACGGAGAGTCTGACAGGGGAGGAGAAGGAGGGAGCACCGTGGCGATTTCCTCCTGTCCTTCCTCGTGGCACCGCCGGGGACTGGGGGTGGGCGTGGCTTCTTCGTGCTGACTAGCCTGCAGCTCGCTCATCCCCTGCAGGGGTCTCTGGGAAGCAGCGTCACCCACCTGCCTACCGTCACCACGCTGCAGCAAGGACACCTGCCAGGGCAGAGAACACAAGCGTAAGCTTCTGATCACCTGCACAGAACAGGTACTTGGCTGTGCTGAGACTGTGCCAGCAGGTGGCACTGCACTCTGCTTGTAACTACTGCAGAAAACCGCGAAACTCGATCTGGATCTTCTCACCTCGCTCCGGTCTTCCGGCACAGCTGCCGAGTCCCACAGGTCCTCCAGGAGCAGCGGGCGCAGCTCAGGAAGCGAGAACTTGAGGAGAGGCGCCTGCTGCGACGAGCGCTCGGAAAAGGAGCGCGGTCGCCTCCCCCCCGACAGGTCGACAAACTTCTCTCGGGCGCTGAAGAAGTCGATGCTGTCGGTGCCGAGGGGCGAAATCGGAGCTTCGGAAGCAGGAGCCGCTGTACCGCTGGGTTGGTCTGGAGTGTCACTTGTAGATGCCTGTAAACATTCTGCGCTGTTAGGCACTTGGGTCTGGAGCCTGTGAAAGTGGCCATTCTGTGCAGAACAAATGCTGGGCTGTGACTCATGTACAGGAAACAATGAGTCACAGAGGTCTGTGCTTGAGGGCAGCGTCTCGAGATCTTCCTGGCCTGTTTCAGTGTTGGGTGGTTGGGAAGGAGTGGGCTGCACGTGCAGCGAAGGGGGTGGGTGGGGATGTCTGAGCGGAACCGTCTCTATGACGCTTATCACGGCGTGATCCGGCCTCTCCTCAGGCACGACGGCGGCCGCCCGCGGCCTGGGCAGCGGAACAGCAGAGTGGTCCTCGGGCGGCGGCGACGGGGGGAGGTTCTCTGTGGACTCAGCCAAGCCGTTGGCTGTCAGCAGGTTGCCCACAGTTGTCATGGCGTCCACAGTGTCCAAGAAGCTCTGCAGCGAAGGTGGGCCGTTGCAGGTGTCGTTGTGGGGATCGGAACGACCGAGCGTGTGGGGGGTCTTACAGGGGGTCTCCCGGTGCTCAGAAAGGTTGCTGTCTGAGTGAGACCGCCACAGTTTGTTGTGCCTCTGCTTGCTGGGGGGGGGGGGGGG
>UFQX01000343.1:307754-376874 GCA_900497675.1 Arapaima gigas | reverse complement strand
AATGGGGGGGGGGGGGGGGGGGCAATATCGATGTGCAAACAAAGAGAACTTGTATCAGAAAGAGCATCAGGACCCCTTGGCTGTCAACCGCCCTGATCTGACCAACAATTATCGAGTATTTCAGTTCCTTTGCTCTGTAACTCGCCTCACCTGGCCAGCAGGATGCCCTGATACTCCTCAAGCTGGCGCATGAAGGAGGGGTTGGGCTTGGCAACGGCTCGCCGCTCTTTGACGTGGTCGAAGGCTCGCGCCAGGTCCCAGCCGTACTCCTTCATGGCGTAGGCGATCACCGTGGAGGCCGACCGACTCACCCCCATCTTGCAGTGCACCAGGCATTTGGCCCCAGCCTTCCTGAGGTGGAGCAAGTGAGTGGGGGCGTCAGAGCAGCAAAACGCCAAACTGACGTCCATTTCAAACACAGCAGCAGCCAGTGCTCTTTATACATTTACAAAATCAGAACAACGTTAAGCTCCAACACTCCTGCGCAGAAACACGCTCTCCTGCTGCTCACTTGGCTTTGGAGATGAACTTGTAGGTGTCGTTCCAGTAGGCCAGCAGGTCTGTCGCCTCCTCGTCGTACACGCGAATGTTGTGGTATTCAAAGAGCCCAGGGAAGAAGTTGTCTATCTCCCGTGTCACGTTCAGGATGAACCTCACCCTAACGCCCGGGAAAAGAGGGGAGGGAGACAGATCTTCATCTACTGCTACACCACGGAACTTCACCTGTTTGCAGGGCAGCACTTCAGGTGACGTGTAAAGTGTAAATGACTAAAAATAGACACCGGCAGGAAATAGCTGGGTGGAAACAGCAGCGCGGCAATAAGGGTGAAACACGCAGTTCGTACCCGCTGTTCTGAAGCTCCTCCAGGTTGGACGCATTCCACTCAGAACCCTGGTGGAAACGGTGAGGGAAACAAAGGTGTCAGAGGGCTGACCCCCTTAGTGCAGCCAGAGGGGAGCTCGCTCATACTCACCAGGTACACGTGCTCAAAGATCTCCGTGGGACTGTCCATTTGGCCTAGGATGATGATCATCTCGTTGTCGATGAATTCCTTAAACTCCCGCAAGTTGCACACCATCAGCATCTCAAGTTCTGTACGGATCTGGACAGAGTGCAACGATCACACGTGTCGCCGAGGAGCACAAATGCGGCGGCTATAGGGTGCAACACCGTGACCACGAGGACCAACACCCACCTCTTTTGAGGTGACGTTCTCGAGGTCCTTCTGCATCATGATCTCCCTGAGACGGGCCTTGATTAGCCGCTCTGTACACTCGCGCTCCGTTGGCCTGAGGTGGAACCAGAACCAAACACGGGGTTTTTAGCATCAATCCGAATCAGTACTTTCAATCAGGACTCCTGAACCAGACACTGATTTTCCAAAATAGCAGCACACTTTAGGAAAACACTACTCTGGCCTCTGTTTCTATGGCAACAAGAGGGGCTTCAGCTCCACTCCAGGCCTCCTGCTCTCTCTGACCTCCTCATCACACAGCACTCAGCCCTGGGGGGGGCGGGCTTTTTAGGCCACAGGGGGTGTTCATTTCCAAAACTCATTGACGTTCTGAGCTCCAGCTCAGAATCCTAACCCAACCCCAAACTGATGACCACCAATAGCAGGTAACTACACTCCGCACAGATCAGGTGCTTTTGAGCAGCTGCACACGTGGCAGACGGGCCTCACACGTCACTGAAGAGCACAGGCGAGTCGGCACGGTGGGACTGCACGTCCTGCATGGCGTTCCACTCGTTGATGCACGCTTGGTCCGAACACACCTGGCTCTGATAGTAACTGACCCAGGTGAGGAAGAGGCTGCTGGGGTAGTAGTTTTGGATGCGAGCAACATCACAGGCCTTGTGCAAGGACTGCAGCGCTGACCTGGTGGTGGGAGGGAGGGAGAGATAAAGTGAGACGAGCAGAGAGGCGGAGGGCGAAGTGGACGAGAAGGAAGCTGCACTCACCACATGGCCTGCACAGAAACAGGTTTGAAGACATGGACCCTGTTGACAGTACACACGCTGAAGCCCCTGCGCATAGAGAAGCCGACAAGAGGTCACACAGAGACCCCAGAACGATGGCTCAGGATGGCATAGCTGTCTCAGAGATTGGGGTGGGAGACTTACCCATCTCCATCCAGGTGTATGCGTGTATCACTCCACAGAGGAAGCACCAAGCCCACAGAGCAGGAGCTGCACAGCATGTGCACAGTGAGTTACACACACACTTCTTCCATGCTACTCAGTATCTTCAAACACCAGCTATCTCTACAAGGAATCGCCCGACACTGAGCTACAGTGCTACTGACCAGTCAGAGGAGACGAAGTCTACGCCCAACACCACGCTCTCTTCCGTGTCCTGTCGACCAATGGTGGACACCACCACCATGTACCGTGTGTTTCGGGGGTGTGAGCTCTCCAGACGCACCGCCTGTTGGGCACGGAGATCAAGGGGGGGGCAGGTGGTGTCAGTACCGGCTGAAACGAGGAAACCTGCACTGGCGCGCAGACCGACAGACTCACCAGGCGGATGGTATCCTCTGGTCGGAGCAGCGTGAACATGGTCTGCAGGTGCTGCTGGAGGTCATCTGGGAAAGAACACAAGTGAATCATTGCAGGGTGGTGGTGGTGGTGGTGGGGGGGGGGCAGAGAGTAGAAGATGCATAAGGCGAGAGGGACAAGGAAGGGGAACATGAACATTTACAGTCTGGAATGAGCAAAAATATATTTTAGCTACTATAAGTTTCATAAGACACTGACATGGAATCTGTGAGTCAGTGTGGACCCCCCCCCCCCCCAATCTGGCCCATAGGCCATAAAGACCCATTAGGTGGTGCCTGTTTGCACACAAACACTGGAAAATCCAGGCAAATTTGCCATCAATCTGGAGGCAGTCATCTGAGCGGGTGCCACTGCATACCTGCATGCTTGCTGCGCCTTGGAGTCGCACGTGGGGAAGGAGAAGAGCCATTTCCACAGGGCAGGAAGAGGGCAGCACCCTTCACAGTCAGGAAGCTCTCACTAATGCTGTGAAAGAGACCCAGAGACAAATGATAGTTTCGTTTACAAACTGCGAGCGACATCAGGAACAGACAATTCATTTGCGGTAAATCATGGTGTCGCATCACTGCTGAACCATCTCCGCTCACCCGTTTTCATCAGCACCACCCATGAAGCAGAAGCGACAGACATTTCTAGGAAAAGACGAGCCAGAAACTCATTGATTCTTGGTTAAACGTGAAATAGGTGAAAAAGCGACTCCCTCGTGCCTCAGACTGCTGCGCAAGTGACCCAAACCAGAACCAGTCGCACTGCAACATTCCCACACGTTGCTGTCCTCTTCAACCCAAGGGCATTTCCACACCACGCAGCCGGTTGCTTTAACGGCTCCGCAGCGATGGGCTGAGCCGGAGCGGCACTACACGGGGGTGACCGAGTACATGTTCCCTCCTATACCACATCTTACTACCACATAGATACGTAAAACCCAGTGGCCTCAGCGCTTGCCCCTGTCCATATTAGTCTCCCTTGCACCAGGAGGGGATAAATATAGTGCCAGGCTACTTGGAAAGCCTTTCCAGTCGAGGGAAAAGCAGTAAAAGGTAGAGAGTGACTTGTCACCCGTCATCCAGACTGATGCACTTCAAAACACAGATTAAGACAAATGGGTGGTCTTCAGGTCACTTTTGTTCAGCGTGCTGGCAGAGCAGATATGTAGCCAAGACGGCAGGAAATCTTCTGAATTTACTAAAATAAAAAAAATTTTTAAAAAAAAAGACAATGACAAAGTCTGATCTGCGAGAGGAAAAATGCAACACGGTCGGTCATGCGAGCCAAAAGAAAATTTGACTCAAAGCCAGGAGGCTGGAACTCAGCCAGCGCCCCCCAAAAGCTGGCCGAAGCAAGAAGCCACGACTATTCTAGTGGAAAGAGGGAACTTCCCCCCACTCCCCTCAAACAAGCAGGAAGGAAATTTAAACCCGACAGCAGCCTCTACATACAACACAGCAGAAAGACGCAGGTCAGCCCTTCACAACCTGCACTTCTCCACACAGCAAATTAAATACGAGGCACTTGAAGGCTCCGTTTCCACCACTTTCTCACTCGCTTTTTATCCAGTGTTCGCATTAGAGCCCTGATTTATGGTTTCAGGATGTACTTCTCCCAGTGACTGATGGTCTCCGTCTCCTCTGTGTGTGTGTGTGTGTGTGTGTGTGTGTGTGTGTGTGTGTGTGTGTGTGTGTGTGTGTGTGTGTGTGTGTGTGTGGGGAAAACAGAAGTGGACAGAGTTTCAGATGCAGTGAAAACAAATCCTCCTCTCTTTGGCTCACAGGTGCAGCTTCCTGAAAGCTGCCATTACTCAAAACCTCAGTTACAAATTAGCCAGGTGGTGACGCACACGCAGGTTTCAGGTACACGGCTCTTCAGCTTCACTTCAGGCATCAAAACCGGTCAGAAAGGACACATCACCAACCCCCACATGCAAGACACTGTTTGCAGAGCTCATTCTCAGAGGTAAGGAGGATGTGTGATGCACTAAGACGAGTTGTACACCTGTCTCCCACACCTGACAAACCCACCTGTGTACCAACTTGGGTCAAATGGTTTGGAGGAAATGTCACTGTGGGTTCTATTGTAAGTTGACTTCCTTGATAATATAGTCACCCAGAATGTCCATGTGAGTAAACACACACACGCTTTCCAGACACTGTAAGTTCTCCATAAAAACAATGGTCAAGTGAGTCAGAAATTGGACTTTGGACCTCTTGGGATATGCAGTCTCGAGCTCTGGCCAACACCTGCTTTCTGTTAGTGCCGAGGGCCACGTGCACTTATCGTGACTTTAGAGACCACACCAGGGCTCCATCTTGGGCAGCACAGCAGTTGCAAAGGCTGCGAGACGCACTCATCCCACCCCACCCGGCCCGGTCCGACCGCCGAGACACTGCCGACCACAGCAACGCTACAGGTCCACGGCGGTGGCAACCAGCTTATTGTTTTACGACTTCTCGGTCACAACTAGAAAACTCAACGAGAAAACTGAGCTGCTAAATATAACATGAACTACAGCAGCAAGTGTGCAGTCCAAAGATAGTCTTTTTCCCTAATTCACCTCAGATTAATTGAAAAGGTGCAGAAAGGTTACAGGTGCAAGTTCCACAGAGTCTGTGGGCTTCCTGGGTCCTGGTCACTCACTGCCACTGTCCCCGGGACACGACACAAAAAAAGAACCTGGCTGGGAACCAGAAGTTTGTGAGGTCAAGCCCCACGCGGGATGGACATGCATACCCATAGATGGCTTGAGTGAGAGTTGAGGAAGAGGAAGGGTCTGGAGAAAAGTGCTGAATGGGTCTTTCTGAGAGAGGACAGTCAAGGCCCCCCAAACAGGACCTCAGTACACGTCCTTGTTCACTTGTCCCCAAAACACTCGATTCCTCCCACCCCCAGCAAACTGGCACTTTAACCAGCAGTCGCCTCACTTCACTCAGCGCCGCTCCAGCTGCGACACGGAAAAGCACACAGGCAGGAACAGCTGGACTGGTGCACAACGGCCGGTCCAGCGGCCCGCCGGACGTGAGGCGTCAAACAAATGCACTTACAGCTGAGCGATCTGGTCCTGCGACACCACGGCGTCCCTCTGGAAGTGCGGAGTCATGCTGAGCACGCGCCGGGGGTCCCGCCACGCCACCGACCCGAGTGTACTGACCGCGCCGGGATCTCTCACACACACACACACACACACACACACACACACACCGCGGGTCACTGGGACGGCTCCACCTCCGCGCTCTGCGACCCCATTTCTTCACAGCTTGCAATTTAACATCCGAATAGCACGAAAAATTACGTCAGGCGAGGCAAACCGAACGAGCCGGAACTTTAGAGGAAACTAGAGGCTCCGTCCGAAAACACTGCGCCGCCCGCCCCTCCGCTCCGCACTTTAACCGAGGAGGAGGAGCGCAGCGCCACGTGCTGCCACTAGGTGGGGGGTCACGGGAGCGCCTCGCTCTGCGACGTGCGACACCGGCGGCTCCTTGAGCAGCGACACAAGCGTGAAGTGGAGGAGAGAAGATGTCCGAGTCTGTCGCGTTTGCACAAACAGCGCGCGGGCGTCTCACGCGCTCGCTCCCCTCACGTGAGCCGAAGGTCGGTGAAGCGCCGCCACTGGGTCCGCACGCGGCGGACAAACACGCGCTTTTCACACGCCGGCCGACGTCATCGTATCGTCACAGCGCGCGGAGTGTGGAGAAAAGACGAAGAAACCGCTGCAGAGCTTCCCAGCCCAGAAACAGTCGCCGACAAAGTCCTCTTTTAATATTTTATTTAGTGTTATTTTCCCAACCGCTTCAGGGACCCTTGATCTAGAATTCAAGAAAAATTAAGTCCAATCGCTGACGAGTTTCTCACATCTTCAAAAATTGTTCAAAAAGCCAAATATTAGCCCGGTAAACCTGGTAAAAAATGAGACCTTTTCCCCCAGAATAGCTAGAAGAATTATAAACTAGAAAAGTATTCAAATTCACTATTAAAATGAGGAATCTAAAACATCTCCATGCCAAATATGTAATAAGGTTATATGTTTAATTTCAGATAAGTTTTAAATAAACATGGGGAAAGGACGCAGCTCCAGGCGCACAGCTGAAACCTGCAGGCGTTTAACATACAGTAAATATTCCGACTTCTGGTTGTTTAAAGTTTGAGCTGTGAGACTTTAAGGGTGTTTCTCTCCGCGTTCCGCTACACTGTCATGGTGTTCAGGTGAGGTGTGTCAGGTGTCCTTTGTCCTTCCATGATGTCCACACCTTCCACATATGAAGACTGCAGCTCAAGCCTGACATAAACAGCCTAAATGTTCTGTACCAGTATCAATGATCCAGCAGCAAACAGGCTGGCAGCACAAAAATGCCTCATATTTGGGATTGACTCAGTAAAGGCTATAAAATATTTCAATCGTACACGGAAACTCAAGTCAAAAACTCGTGTTTCAAGAGATACCTGTACCTGGAAACCCGGCAGGTACTCGGCTTCACGCAGCACCGCGCTATAAAGAATGTGACAGGACGGTTAACCAGTGCCAACAGCTCAGGGTTTAAGCTATTTTTAGAGCAATACATACAGCAGTGTACAGACTGTCCTCAACTTGCCCCCCAGACTGGGGACTGATGACCAGGTCATAAATCACATCAGTTGTAAGATGTACTCGTGACTCTGATTATTTCTAAGTGTGTAGCCCACCGTCTGGAAGCTTCTTTTCAAATATTTTTTTTTTCCTGCCCACAGTATAGTATACTATCCAGACCGCTATTAAATAATTCACCAGTATAGATTTTAACAAAGGCATTTAAAAGAAAATACAGTGCTTTACACTTTTTAAATGCTTCGCTACTCTGCGCCACATGACAGCGAGATGCCTGTAAGCCTGCTGAGCTTCTTGATGGCCTGTCACTGGTGCAAATGGTGGACATGAGAGTTGTCACACGGCACGTCTTCCCTTTATGGTGAATCTCACAGAACTGAACTCGCACCGGAAACCCCGCACAAGCGCCTCTCATCTCCGGCGCCGTAACCCAACACGACGCGTTGGGAAGGCGTTTACCGCTTATGAGAACAAGCGCTGCAAGAAGATGGTTGCCGGCTGTGTGGGCGGGGCGCTGCCATTGTGTGGTGGCACACACTCTCGTGTGGCGTTCACCTTACACAGTCATTACACTACAGTGTCACTCATGCAGGCCGTGTACATACACAGGTGCAATGTTTCAATGCACTTTCAGAACACTTTTCACTGACACTGTAAGCTACAAGCGCTCAGTCACGTCACAGTGTTTTTGTATGGCTGTCGACAGACCATTGTTACACTACGATGCTGTACGTGTTCTGTACAGGTGCTTTACGAGATGTTCATGTATACATGTTTTAATTGGTGATAAGATGCTGACTTGTTTACTAGAATTCCTGGAAGTCATTTTTTAACCGTTTATTTTTTTCATTTTTATAACTATTTATTTGTTATTATTGACCATCATAAATGTGAGTACATTTTAAGCTGAGGACAGTCTGCAGTGGTTCTTAAACATTAACACACATTATCGCCTAACGTTACACCCAGTAGCAACATGAAAGACACTGAGAAACTACACACCCCCGACAAATTAGAACTTTTTACAAAGGATTGTATATATATTATAAATTGAGTCTTTATCTTTTTCTACCCTTCCATTCAGAACCAAATGGTTTCTACACAATTTATACATTTTACTACTTGTCAAGTTCACATTTAAACTTATAACATTTTTATTTTTCCAACTCCAACTTAGTTTAAATTACAGTTTTATATGTTTAGAATATTACATATTTAAATAAACATGTAAATGTTGATCATACTAATTAAATCTGGCAACAAAACTTTTCAATGAATGTACCTGTGGGGAACATAACACAACAATATTTTTAATAAATATGGAAAGATTTAGCTCAAGTCTCAATGTTTTCACTTTTACAAACGAGAAATACGCATCTGTGTGAGCAGTTTAAAAATGAAGCTCCAACAAACAGGTGACAAACATGAAGCTCTCCTCTAGTTTAGGCTGCAAAGAAACCAGAGACTATGTCAACAAAATAGACACATATTGACCTCAGGGAATAAAAGCCTGGTCATTCATTCAAAGCAGCCCCAGGCAGACACGGGTTTGAGGTGGTACACATTTCTCTTAGGGCTACGGTGATCAGCTGCCACATGGACCACATGCCTACAAGGATCCTGTCTCAGTCAGAAGGTCACCACTGAGCTCGGTTTGTTGCAGTCACATGGGGGGTTGCGGTGGTCTGAGCACCGCAGCACCCTGGGATCTGGCCACAGAGGTTCATGTCAACAGAAGCAGTTCCAGTGAGCACCACAGCCCACACCAGGTAGCCATAACTTTGAATTTCTTGAGCAAACGGTTGTAATAATTCTATCTCACAAAGACTCATCATTCAAATCAGCCTGCATGATGAACGAGGTCAAATAATGAGACTCAGGGATTCTGATAAATAAGAAATAGCTTAGTTTTGCTCTTATTCCACATACGGTATCTACAGCGCCATCATAAATCTACTCCTTCCTGAAACACGAGCTGCTTGTAAACAATGTGTAACTGAAATAGAGAAGACCAACATCCAGGGACCCTAAGGCCGTGCTTGCGTGTCCCTGCGCGCCATTGGCACAGTTGTACTAGCAGTCCTTGTTTTCGACGCTTTAGCGACTGCAGTATTTTTAGTTTCCGTTTCGTAAGGTCTGTTGACTTGCCAAAGTATTTTTTTTTGGAAAGGACAAGAAGTGTGCCACACTCCACAGTACCCCCTTGGTAACCCCCCGTAGTCAATCCAGCTGTTTCCCACACAGGTAGAAAAGGAGGTGGGGGGCTGAGAGAGGAACACACACTGTGACCACCAGCTTCAAATAAATCCTTGTAAACAAACAAACCCCCTATTAAACAATGAAATACATCTGGGACACGACTGGTAAGTGTGGACAGGCTGGAGAACAGAGTCTGTGTTCCTGTACACAGCTGAAGGATGAGAACAATGCAACAGGATGAAAATTTGTCTGCAGGCAATGACGAATTCAAGCACACCGGAATAATGGTTATGCTGTGGGGGGGGCAACCTTCTGACCACAGATACAGTTCAACACGCACACCTGCGTCAGACTGATGTCATGCCTCCACACACTGTGTTTTTCATGCAAATGAGCTCGTGTTGATCAGAATAAACTCACTAGGCCTGCGATGTCGTTCAGCAAAAACAAAGTTACGTCCTCGACCGCGTCGACCCCCGGCACAGCCCCACTCACACTGATCCGCAGCACACATCCACCCCCCTCCGGGTTACTGTGGACAAGAGGACTTCAGTCAGGAGCGGTAAAAACAGCAGCAACAGTTATGCCAGCAACTTTCACAATAATCATAATTATTATTAAAATACACTAAGGAATTTCAGAATATCTTAAGCACAAAGTAGCCACAAGTTTTGCTCAGTGACAGTAATAAAATAGCGAAAATGAAAATAAACAGCTGAGACAACAGAACTCTCGCACGGTGCCTTCTGACACAACCAGGACTGACGAAGGGCATGCAAACGCGGACAGATTCGCTTTTTTTTTTTTGCGGTTCTGGGTCTGATCCGACTCCCCGGATATCCCACATAAACAGGTCAGTTTAAAAAAAAAAAAAAACAGGACAAACAGGAACAGTGTTCCATGTCAAACGCACTGAAAGAAACTCACAAGGACCCCTAACAGGACTTGGTCAAGCTTATCTAGTGAATGATTAAACTCTGCACTAAATATATACTTTTATTTACCTTTGTTACAGTAATCACGCTGCAATCATTACCTGGAACAGGAGACGAAAACATAGCCAGCTGTATGAATGGGTCATTGAACATCATTTTGAATAATAAGTGTCAGTAAACATTAGTCAGTTGTTACCACAGCGGCAACACCGACAACAGCAGGCAGCGCAGTAGGTAATGCTGCTGCCTCACATTTGGATGCAGGTTTCAGTCTGGCTCAGACTCTGGAGTTGACATGTTTCACCCCCCCATATTCACTTGGGCTTCCTCCCACAGTCCAAAGACATGTTTCAGGGAAACGAATCACCACAGCTCAGAAATGATAACAACAACACAGCATCATAACAATAACACAGTTAGCTAACTTTTTAACGTGATACACTTTTATATTATGCAACTTTTGGAATTTACAGCTGAGTGTTATCAGGATTTTTTAATGTGAGACTTAAGACTCTGTGACTATATTACCGTAAGAAAGGTAGTATATATTTAGCAGTAAGTTTAATCATTCACTAGATAAAAGGACTGAGTTTAACCAAGTCCTTCTAACCACTTGTTAGTACAAGTGTGAGTTTGTCTGCCACCTAGTGAGAAAATAAATGTTTTCTGAAATGGTTTTCATTACTACTTTTATAGACTTTGTATTAAAAACAGGCAAAGGGGTAACACAGACATGAAGATAAAAATATGATGTCCGGGCAGTGATTTTTTGGGCAGCACTGTGCCACGTTCCCAATTGAAATGGAATTAAATTAAAAAAACATGTCATGCAAAACAAGGTCTGGACATTTTGAGTTGCCTGCAGCAAAGATAGCTGTGCAAATACTTTATGCGTTTTTACAGTAATCACTTCTGAATGCCTGCACCTTCAGAAAAATTGGGTGAGTAGGAAACCAGCAGCACCTGACAGAGGACAATTACATACAGCAGGTTCAACCAGTTGAATGGCCCAGTTCGGCAACACCATCGCAGGGGTGAAGGGGCAACGAAGCAGCCTGTACAGTTACTGCTCCCCCGCGAGGGCACGGAGCAAAGCCGCATCGGTGCAAAAACAAGGGCGCGCACAGTCACACGTGTCAGACTTACCTCCGGTGCTGAGAGCGATGGTCATCCTCCCCGCTGTCGGCCTCCTGCAAACACAAACACAGGGTGTTGTCAGTCACTCCGACGCCTCGAGGGATTTTCATTCAGCTGCTGTACAAAAACTGCTTCCTTCTCAGTAGAACTCGCATGACACATTGTCAGAGGCTTGCCAACCGAGGAATTAAAATCCACGTTTTCCTCTCAGGCTTAAAAAAAAAATGTGTGCAAAGACATAACAGGGAAGAAACACGTTTTTACTCGTTACAGAGGGATGCAGTGAGACGTGATACAAATCTGCACAGGCACAGTGCTTTCCTTTAAACACAGCCAATGCCCCTGAAGAACAACCCAACTCCACACAGAGTTGGCCGGGATCAAACTCGCGTCCTCTCACAACACTCGTGTGCCGTGGGAGAACACTGCTACTCGGTGTGCCATCATACACTATACAGCATTTTTGATGTTAAGGTACCAGTTTTGTGTACATTAGTGGCAATTTTGAAATTTACGAGTCGCAATATTAAAAAGCTAAGGACTGGGATGAAGTTCAGTCGTAACTAAATGCAATGAACGATAGTTGTAGTACTCAGAGTGACCACGTGGGGCAGTGCAGCCAAGCGGGCGCTAATCAAGTCCTGAAAGACACAGTGATAGATGTTTATGGATGCTGGCTGCCATACAAAACAAAACTCTGAAGGTTCGCGAGGCCCCACGTAGACGTCACGGCAGGAGGGTTTTTCACGCACCTACCCCAGCAAACTGTCAGAGGGAGTAACTTCCAAAGATCAGTACTGAAACACGCAGGAAAGAAATATTTAGTACGAAATACCTCCAACACACAATCTCCACATTCGTTCAGATACTGTGTGAAGTCTGTGTTGATACTTCACAAGAACTCACACCATCAGATATCACCAAACGGACACCGTCGGAACACAAGAACCACCGCAGTACAGTAGGTGACGCAACGAATGAGAAAGGCCACAGTACAGAACCTTGCCAAACTTCATGTGCTCTGTACCCCAAGTGATTTAACAATCCAAGTGAACACAAAGAACCATTCACTCCAGTATGATCTGGCAACCAGATAGGAAGGACCAGCTGTAGACTGTGCAGCTCACATTAGTCAACAACATGATAAGCAATGAGAAAGAGGTGGTGACCTTTCTGGAACAACCCATCCTCTTTGCACCTGGTTCCAATCTGCACACTCCCTCGAGAAATTACCTCAGTCCATGGCTAAGGCGTGGTCAGCTGGAGGCATCCAAATAAGCAAGCACACTTTGGCACAAATGCTTGCATGCGCATACATAATTCGAGCCACAGACAGTATGACTCAAACAGCCCAGCTCACCCCTTGTCACTCGCATACAGTCAGAAGAGCAAGTATTGGTACAGTGAAGTAGACTGGTTAAATTTCTATCACACACCAAAAATGAGGAGAGAGCAGAGGATCGTCTTATTTCCAGGGAGTGTTTTCCATACATTTAAAGCCACTTTCGAACCGTGTCAACTGTTAGTGCCCCCAGTTTCAATAAATATGGGGGCAAAAGGGTGACGGGTGTTTCCAATTGCTCACAAGTTCCATGTTCCCTTGTCCGTAGACACATGCAGGGGCTTTAATAAATGTGTAGGATTGGCTCCATCAATTGTAGTTTACCGGTTGAGCCCGGTCTTGAAGCACAAGATGTAAGGCGAGGAAAAACTAGAGAACTGACTATGAAGGAAAAGCAAACAGTAAGATGAGATTAAGGCAAACACCAGTTACAACCACCACAGAGCAGGCGGACATCGTAAGATCAACAGCATGAAGAAACTGCTGGGGGGAGTAAGCAACTGGCGATGATGAGAAGAAACGGGGCTGTTGAAAGAAATCGCCGAAATAACAGGCAAAGAAACTGAGGACCAACTGCAGAGCGGAGGGGTGAAAGTATGTGGTTCACAGAAGACAGATGAGAAATACAGAAGCTAATCTACAAGATGCAAACCCCTCATCAGCACCAAAAACACAAAGGACAGGCTGAGGTTTGTGAAGAGGTACAAACATGAGCCAGAGGAGTTGTGGAACAAAGTTATATGGGAAAAGGTGGTGGAGTGAAACCTTCGTCAAAGTGATGGGAAAGTTAAAGTGTGGAGAACAAGTGAGGCTGCAAAAGATCCTCAGCAGACCACCTCCTCCAAGAAACGCGAGGTTTGGACACGTATGGTCGTCTCTGGAACCGGCTCTCGCCGGTCTTTGTTGATGAATTAATTCTGAAGTGGACAGAAACACCTTGTTCTCCCATATCCAAAACATGACTCCAGACTCATTGTGCAGAAGTTCAAAATTCAGCAAAACAACAGTCCAGCACACATTGCCCACATCGCCAAGGAGTTTTAAACTAGTCAAGTCGGTGTCCTGCTTTAAATCCCGTGGAGCAGAAACATAACACACCATGTGCCTTTGTTTTTTACTTTAAATTTGCCCTAATATTTAGTGAAGGCTCTGCTGACACTGGGGAGACTAAATACAAATAAACACATTGTCCCAACTTGGAATAACGTATATATACTGTTTATATATACATTATTTATACATAAACAATACACAGAAATAAGCTGACATTCTGTACTTTAGTCTCATATTCATCTTCGATCAATACAATTTCATGAGCGTGTGATAAAAAAAAAGCCAATTTTTACTTCACTGGGTCATTACTTAGCCTTCTCACTGTATATGTAGCTGTATGAACAAAAGAATTTCCATGGTAACCATGCAAACAGGCTTACAACCCTGTTAAAGACAAGTTAAAAAAAAGCATTAAATGTACATTTGGGGAAGTTCCAAGCACTTCACCTATTCAATAGCAGTGATGACCGACAACAGGCACTGAATAGTACACAGCAGCCAGACCGTCAGTTTAATTATTCAGATATTGATGCTTTTGAGCTGCATGAGCAACTGCTTCTGTCCCTTCCTACAAGAAGCAAGTTCTACAGCATCAGATCTAATCAGAATAAGTGAGAATTATCATAACGGCACAGCAGCCCAATGTGCGTTGCATCCTCACCCTTCTCCTTCCACAGCTACACCGTCTGGAGGTTCCCTGGACTTGTCCTCTAACCCCGAGTATTTCTCCTACACCAGCTCACTTTCTGCATTTAGCACCTGCAACCTTTTGGTTTCGTTCCAGTTATGTATTAGTTAAGTTATGCTGGTAATGTTTTATTATTTTAAAATAAAAACTCTGTTGATCTTGTTTAATCACAATCAGACTTAAAATGATTGTGAATTTTTACATGTCAAACAGTCTACATGATTAAATAAGTAAACGAGAAAAACATTTCTGATTTTTAATTATTAATTTTTCATTAAAAGGTTAAAAAATGTATGCTTTTCAAAACGTGGCAAAATATGGTTATACGACTCCAATGTAAATCTCAACATAAGACATTCGATTTAAATGCGCGTAGCATTAAAATATTATTTACAATTAGCAGAGGAACTTGCAGACTACTGGCAACTTTCACTCCAACAAAGACTACAAGGTTAAACTAAGGCAATTTACACACACACACACACACACACACACACACACACACACACTTCAGGCATCTCACAAGACAACTCACATGGGTTGTCATGTGATAGACAGCCGCTGCCCTGAGGACCCCAGAGGATGCCAGCCCATCTCACTAACATAACCTGATTTTGCCATTTTGTTCCTGGAACAACAAAGGGATGGTTATGGCTGCGGACGACGGCTCGATTTCAAGAGCTACAGTGACGGCAATCTAAGCTGTTCTGCCACACCCAGCGCTGGCTGGGTGGGTCTCCAGACCCACACACAGGTTTCACTTCCATCTGCCTGCGTACGATCTTCAAAAAGCCCTCCCCAAGACTACGTGTGAACAAGGTTTTTCCAACTTCAAAACAACCATATGTCCTCTGGTGACAGTCTCAATGTTTTGACCTCTGGCGTTCATGGATGAGGGACACCTTCTGTGACAGGATGAACACCCCTGTAGGTCTTCTAAAACCTGACTTGGTGAGCATAAAAATCCCCAAACATCGTGATGTGTACAACACACATATTCATACGGGAAATAACCAACATACGTGCAGGTCTGGCTCAGTGCCGCGGACAGGCTGCTCAGAACACTGCTGCTCATATGGTCACAGTTTGGAATATACAGTACGGATGCCAGCGGTGTAACTGGAACACACACACACCTCCCCAGTGTAGTAAGGCTGGGGGAAGACAACCACCCCTGCTTCTCAAACTACAGCTGGCCCTCTGCACACTGCCCATCCTTATGAATTATGAAACACTGTCGATTAGTCTTATAACTGGGACCTTCCAGAGCAGCAGGAACCAGCAGAACATTTCAGGAGCGAGAAAACTGAACGCAAATGACAATATAAGGAAAGATCTGTTCTAATAGTTGATCAGGGTGTGACAAGTGACCGCCGGGGGAGAAAGCTGTCTGAATGTGTGGCCCCGTCTCTACACGCGTGTCCGCTCTGCCCCGCACTGGGGGGGACCCGCTTTCGAGCTCCACGCCGGCTCGTCTCCGCTTTGCGATCGTTCCTGGGGATGGATGGGGTGGGGGGGCCGCCACGGCCCCCTGTATTTTGTGTGTTTTTCTGTGCCGGAGTCACTGAACTGGGTGTTATTGGCGGAGGAGAATAGTGATATTGGGAGCGTGTCCTTCTCAAACAACCAAGCAAACAGAGCCCCCCCCCCATACTTAACTCCATTAAGTACAACTGCTCGTGTTTTAGCCCCCATAAGTCACGTCACTTAGGCGTTAAAGTGTCCTCCGAGGTAATGGATGGTAGAACATCGTCTGACCTGGCAGTTCAGAACAGGTTTGACGGCGATATTTGAGTAAGAAGAGAAGACAGTAACTGTGCGTGGGTTCACATGCTTTCAGCGCGAGTCTGCCAAGTCTTATGACAAAAAAAAGCCAGCAAAATCGTCGTTACTGTGACTCCTAGGGGCTAACGACCCCGAGACAGAAAACATATTCAGCTCATGCCGCCCCGCTCCGGGGCACCGTTTGTGACAGGTAGTCGAAACGGGTTTGTCGCTTTTTCGGTTACGCAATAAAACGCGAACCCCTGTGGCAACTGGCGGAGACGGAGGTGAAATCAAATTGTCACAATGGGCCACGCGCTCGCGTGAGCCGCGTGCTGGTCGGGGAAGCCGTTCAAACGTTCACACCGTTTACGAATGGCTTCTGCGAGGTACCCGACTGCTAACTAACGCCACAGTGAAGCTGCTCTGAGGGAGAGGGGCTGCGGGGGGTCTGGAGGATGAGGGACAGCGCGCGCAGTCCCACTCGCCCCAGTACAAACGTCCGGCGGCTCGCGCATGCGCGACGCGGTAACCGCCGAGCGCTATCTGGCAAGTCGGTCGCGGGGAGACACGAAAACAGCGGAAACACAACCCGAAATGTAGCGGCGAATCAGCGACGCCTCCTGGGATCCGGGTTCGGGTTTACTTACCGACACACAGGGACTGGACGTAGCGCTTGGGGTCGGCGACCGCTGTACGGTGACCAGGGCCATTCAAGGTCCAGCGAAGGGAGACCTCAGAGAGAGCGGCGTCGGCGACACGGGCATAATGGTCCGGGCAGAATCGGCGGCGGCGGCGGCTCCAGGGCTGTTCGCTCGCTGCTCTTCCCCCTATCCGCGGTCGGCGCAGGCGCAGTGGCCGCCAGCTGTCAAAGCCACAGCTCCATTAACCGTGTGCGCGCCGGCAGCAATTGAAGAAGCCAGGAAGTGATCCGATGGGGTGTAAAAAAACCTGCACACCGCACACACGTAGATGTGGGTAAATAGACTTTAAGGATCAAAATCACAACGAAAACAATGCAGAACAGCCTAGCGCAAAAACACCCTCGATAAGACGTCCTAACGCCTCTGCAGGTGGTCTAGTGGTTATGCAGCCAGACTTAAGGCCAAGAGTTTCTGGGCGAACTTGAAAGAGAAACAAAGCAACTTTGTCTCAATTGATGGCTTAGCACACACCTCTCAGTCACACAACAGCCACGGACGTCATGCTTTGTTGACGGTCTCCCTTTGCCCACCCCATTTTTTTCCCCAGAGGGAGAGGTGACCCCTGAGGTGTAACCTTTGCGTTCATCCGTGTAACACATGGTTTGCTCCAAAATGAAGCACAACCCAGATAACAAAAATTTGTTATGCCAACAGACAAGAGAGAAACGCAGTCGCAAAATTCTCAAAGTACTGTCACAGGCCGACACCGCTGCGCGAGTTAACCTATTAGCTGTATACAGATTTGTTAGTGTTTTTAAAACAGAATTTGGTGAAAGTTCATGGAGCAGACAGAAAATCTGCAGACAAGTGTGGATGGCAGAGATGTGTCTCACAATCCTTCTTGAATGATGAGAGGGATTGAGCAGTTTTGAGAAAGAGCAGCAGCTCAATCCACAACAATAGAGCCAGAAGCAACAATTTACGGGGTTTTAATTTTAGACCTTTTTTGAGCGGGACCATCAAACAGCCAAAGATTGAGGACTGTCGCAGTTTGGCTTGGGCGTAACAAACTCCACCTCCCAGCACAACCTTTCTTAACAGATTCCACCGTGGCAGTTTTTTTTTCCCCTTAAACCGACAATAGAAATAAAAAGGAACAAACTAATTCCAGCGTACAAGACTTATTTTGCACTTTGGCAACATTTTGAATCACGTTGAATCCAGCACAAGGTGCATCGACGGGTTTTCCCCGAGTCACAAGAACACTGGCTGTGCGCTCCTCTTACACTCGTACACCGCTGTGATCTACACGGCAAGTTCATGTTGCAGTTGCAGGAACTTGCCCCCCTCCCCTCGTCCCCCGGTGTGTTTACACAGTCATCTTCCTGTTTCCCACGGTGACAGGCACAAACAACTGCAGAGAGGGAGAGCTGAACAACCCAAAGGTTTGTCCATAAAACATACAAGATTACGTGCGTGTTCCATACAAGTGTTACCCAGGTTCCCCAAGTGTATGGAAACTATATTTAAAGCATCCACATATATTTCCAGCGTAACGTTGTATTTTCCATTCAATATATGTAAGATTTAGTAGTATGTATAGTGCTAATGATAATAGCCGGCTTTTACCGCAACATTTCAATCCCAGATGGCCAGCAGCAGCAGCAAGGAGAATTCTGTCTGGGCTGGGAACAGTGTAAACATTCATTTATTCTATGTGATTAAGCTATAGCTTTTTCCACTGATCAATACAGGGCTAAATAAAATAAAAAGTAACCACACACTAAAAGTACCTTATTGAAGTGCATTCTTTGACTGACTCAGACTCATCTACACCCAACACCTGACTGAAGCATGTTATTATATTAAATACTTGTTGCTGTTGCATGCGTTCTGTACAGAATCTGTATAACGTAACGCTCCTGTTTAGTTGACTCCAGCACTGAGGTGTGCCTCAGCTCACTTGTACCTGTGCAAAGAAAACTATTGTGTCTCATCAACCCTAAACTGCCTCGCCCCATCTCTTGACCCGAGCACAAGCACTAACCGTAGAAATGCTGGCATCAGTCCGAAGGACGATGCAGGACACGCGGAGGCATACACCAGCAAATTATCTCCGACAGCAGTGTCAACAGAGAAAGAAAGACATGAAAGAGAAGCAATGACAAAGGGTTCAATGAGCAGCAATTGTGATGTATGAATACATAAGCTTTGGTGAGAGTTTGTTTCATGGTCTATAAGAGCATTAGTGAAAAGGTTTGAGGTGGGACCTGGATTATGGAGGAAGAATGGTGCTTAATAGCAAGCCTGCTTGATGACATTACAGATGATAAAAGAGGAGACATTTCTCTGAAACTGCAACTCTATTCCAAGGACAAATATGAGTGGGGATCATTAAGATGATTATGAGGGCACTATAGATGTGGATATTTCGGGTTAAATGATATGTTTAGAATCAGTGACATCTTCAGAACAGGAAAAGTTTTGATCTTCACTCCGTTGTTATGACTGGCACTATGAGGTCATGGACTAATTCACTCGTCTCTGCAGGAACACACCCAGTTTCCACAGAAGCATATCTGGTTTGCATTGGACTTTCCCCTTTGTGTCTGGGATACCGTGACCAGTTTAAACTTTAATCTGCATAAATCATCTGACTGATCACTGCAACTATCGTTTTTTTAATTCATACAAATAAGTAAGCAAGCTTACTCTGCGTCATAATCTACCGCAGAAGCTTTACGAGGTCCTTTAAAATAGTTTGCAAATATGAAACTGGGACCCTTAACTGTCAGTATTAGTGTAAGATATGAAATGGTGATTCTGGACTAGTGCAGTAAATTGCCAAAGAGCACAGGGAACTCATACAAAGTTGTACTTTGCAATCTAGTAGTACTTGTATTAAATGATTTTAGAATAAAAATACTAAATTCCTAAGCTGTATGAATGGTAGCAAAGAATGAGAAGGGAATTTCTCTGGGCACTAAAGCCCGAGGAACTATATATACAGCAGACATTCAGAGTGGAGTAGAGATTCCAGTAATCTGCACGTAGGCTTAAAGAAAACATCTATCTACATATGAGGAATACTACTTCCATTTACACGTCTCCAGGGCATCTACAAGTAGTTTATGACCCATTGTATCAAAGACACGATAACTAGTACAGAACAAAGACCAGCATTAGAAAACAGCATCATATCAGTAACAACTCCACATAACTTACTCTAATTTCATACCGCTGGCTTTCTATTACATTAAGTACGTAAATATTTTTGCAGCTGAAAAGCTAATAATATTTCAAGAACCTGTGATGGAGAACAAATTATGCAAGTCTGAGATCCATAGGGTTAAGTACACCACAATCTAGGTCGACTTCTTGAGCGAGGATCTCACTACATCCACCTTAAGAGGGTCCTAACCAAAGCCTGATGTTAAAGGTGTTTCCATGAAATCAGTATTAATGATAAGCGGAATAGAGCGTCGGCCACTTTCCTCTCAGCGAACACAGTACTGAGAGGAAACAAGGCTCACCTACTGCTCACCTTCATAATAGGAGGGAACCAGGAAGATGTACTTTGCAGTGCACAATATTACTGAACTAAAGGGAAGCCAGACAGAAAGGGGGTCCTTGGGCTGTAAAGAAATCATCGTTTGCTGGGAGTTTTTTTAAAAAGGTTGTCACACCATTAAACGTTTGCCTTTTGCTTCCGTCTGTCTCCCCGGAACTTCTCCCGTTCTGCTCGGCTGGCTCTATTTTTTCACATGTATAAAAAAAGACAATACAATGTAAGACTGTTTGTTTTTTCCCATTATTAACATTCATTAGATTAGGTGTGAGATACAGTTATTACTATAGATAGTTTTGCCACACAGTTTACTGCGGCGGGGGTCCTGATCGGCCCTGGGGGTCCTGATCGGCCCCGGGTTCACGGCTGCTGTAGTATCTGTACATTCATCAACGTCAGTGTCTTTAACATACGTGCAAACTGAGAGAACAAGGTTGACGTACCTTATTTCCCCAACCTTCTACATTTCGAGGAGGGCTGCAGAAAATTGACTGCAAACCGATTTACTGGTGACACAGAATTTGGCCTCAGTTCCAAAGTTAGTAAATAAACGTAGAAGAGTTAGGCAACTGTGCTGGACCACTGCCTGCTGCCGAGTCCCTCCTGAATCCAGGAGAACTGCAACGTTCCTTCTACAGCATCGCTGCCTAAATCTGCACCAAAGTCAGTGTTAAAGTCACTAAACCGGCGAGACGCGTCAAACCCAGCAGACGAGGCTGAAAGAAAAACACCGCGACATATGCACATCTTAACAGCGACAGAATATTCCGCATTTTCCCTCAAGGAGAATGACTGCGGGCTTCGTCTAAAAAACGTCAAACGGTCAACTTTTGCTTACAAGTAAGTCATAACCGCTGGTCCCCTGCAGGCTGTCGCAAAGCGGGAATCTTTTCTTTTTCTCTCAAATAAACGGTCCAGAAGGAAACAGCTACATTTGGTCCTGTCAGACCAACAAACTGTTAACAAATGTACAAAACAGCTTCGTTCACGAACCGGCTTCGTTCGAACAGATTTCCTACAGAGAATCCGAGGTTCCGTGCAGGCGTTAAGCGCACGTTGTACGTTTATAGTTTAAGAGTCGAAGTTACCGCCATCCTTAAATTCGCGTTCAGTTCACGCGCGTTTCGGCGACACCGCCGCGCTATTCTAACCGCGCGCTCCTTACTTCGTACTTTCGCTGTTCCTGAAAGAAAATTTTAAACATCTAAATCTATACTCCACGGAGAAACTAAATATATTTTATTAATGTTGTCTTAATATAAATTCGCTATATAAACTACTTTTATGCATCGGGTAAATTGACGAAAGAGCTGAAACATATCTAACAAAAATTAAACATGGCGGCTCCTGGTAAACAGTAAGTAATGTTTTGTCTCTTGATTTTTTTTACACGGTACTGAACAATAAAGCAACGTGAAAGTAAAGTAAAAACATATACAAAATGCAGAGAATATACCCGCTTTCGTGCTGTATCTGGGTAATTCCGTGCTCTGGTCATGCACGGGGCGGGCTGTCTGAAGCAGGTCGAATGTGCCACGGTAGATGAGCTCATTTTAGAAGAACTATTTTAACGTTGCTGCGCACTTTTAATTCCCGACACACGTGTATGAGAAACTGAACCCGCAGGTATGTGTGCCTTTGCCCTGCTGTGGAACGGCGGGTTGTAGTTGTGCGATGGCCTTCGTGGCCTCTTCGTCGCCTCGCAAATCTGAGCTGAGTTATAGGGGGGTAAAGTGGTTTTCGTTCCGCGATCATTGTTTGCCGTAACACCTTCACTAGGTGTTATAAAATGCTTAGATTCGATCAGCTACCCTAACTGGACGAACTAAGTAATGTCATTTGATATGCTACAGACCCTGTGTACACCTCTATCTTATGATTCAGGCACTGCTGGTACCTGGTTGGTTTAAGGTACTTTAAATCACTCAAAATTCTGGTTCTCACATAATACCTGTTAGCGTGAGCTGCGCACTCCTGTTACTGCTTGTCCGGCAGCACGTAAAATAATTGTAAGTAGCTTAACGTTGTTTGTTTAGAGAAGCGTCTGCTAAATAAATAAATGGAATAACTTTAATTAATAGGATATTTTTGTCTCCATTTAGCACCTTATCGAGGCTAATACAGCAGGATTCTACTGACTCCCATCGTCCATCCGTCCCCTGCAGCTCACGTTTAATTGACGTTTTGTCTTCTCTCCAGATACGGACTGATCTTGCCCCGTAAAGGCACTTCAAAGGATGCCGCTCTACCTCGGCCCTCGGTCTTCGGGGACGATTCTGACGATGAAGTAAGCAGAGCAGACCCCCATCCTTCCTCTTTTGTGATGAGTGGTCACAACATTAAAAACCCTGCAAGAGCTCCCGTGTTAACCGGGTCTTATTTGATACAGCTTTGGGTCATTGTCCCCCTGAATGTGTATCCATCTTAAGATGTATTTTATACCACGGTCAAGTGTATTTAAATTTGTTGCCTACTTTTAACTCTCTTTCCTCAGACAACTGTTGGTGAGAGTTTGCTGAAGGAGGCAGCAAAAAAGAAAGTGATGAAGCAGGTAAGGTTTAAGAGGAGGCGCAGAGAAAAGTGGCATCATAGATTGCTGATATGGGGGACATTACTGTGATGACAATGGAACTGACTAACTCTTTGGTGACCCCCCCCTTACCCCAGACACAACTGGAGATGCAGAAGGCCCTGGAGCAGGACAGCAGCGTGTATGAGTACGATAGTGTGTACGATGACATTCAGAAACAGAAGGAAGAGAGCAACAAGAGATTGCTGGGCAGTGCTGATAGGAAGGTAAGCAGACAATTATTAAGGAACTGAGGGCAGATGGAACAGATGGAGCCGCAAACAGCGCGGGCAAATAGCGCATACGGCCAAGCGCTTATTACAGATCTTTGGAAACGTTTTTATCTACGGTGTAGTAGTTTTTCTGCTGCTAGAACCTGCGACCACCTGATCAAAATGCCTGATCAATAGTGTCTTAACTATGATTTCATTAGCCTTTCTTTGCCTCCTGGTTACCAGCCAAAGTACATCACCCAGCTGATGCGGGCTGTGGAGGCCAGGAAGAAAGAGCAGGAACGACGAGAAGAGAGGAAAATCCAGAAGGAGAGAGAGCAGGAGGGAGAGCAGTTCAAGGATAAGGAGGCCTTTGTAACCACAGCCTATAGGCAGAAGCTCCAGGAAAGGAAGGAGGAGGAGGAGAAGGAGAGACGTGAGGCTGCGCTGGAAGGTGAGGGGCTGGGAGTGGTGTGGGTGGAGTGTTATGCCTAAACCTGTACCTACCCTGACAGTGATAGAATGTTTTACATTAAAAAATCTATTTTATGTGTTGCATGTATGTATGGCATTATCTTTGTGAATGTGTTTTGCAGCTGCTTTGGATGTCAAAAAACAGAAAGATCTGAGTGGGTTCTACAGACATCTGTTAAATCAGACAGTAGGAGAGGAGAGCCTGCCTGAACCGTCATCACATAGGTGAGATCCATGACTGAAAACGGCTCAGCTCTGTATACCAAACACTTATCCCACCACAGGGAAAAGGGATGTAGGGAAGGACATTTTGCATTATAATAGCTAAGTTGTAAATGTTGCTATGCATCTCTTAACAGTGAACAGAAAATGGCAGACATTCCTGCAGAAGACGAAGCTCCCTCTCCTTGTCCAGCTCCAAGAACTGTCCAGGAGTCAGGCAGCCACAGTGATACTGAGGCCAGCTATGACCAAAAGGCAGAGTTCAGCAAGCCACCCGCCAACAGCTCCCACTCTAAGCGGCACTACAGGCACCGGTCTCCCTCCTCTGAGAGTGCAGAAGAGAGGGAAGATCCTCGAGAGGAAAGGGGGAGAACAAGGGAGGACAGGGAGGAGGAAAGGCGTAAGGAGAGAAGAAGCCACAGGGATAGGGACAGAGAGCGTGATGACAAGAGTGGCAGTCGGAAGGAAGACAGAGAGCGGCGGAAGCACAGGGAGGAGGACAGGAGCCGAGGGAGGAGAGACAGGGAGGACGAGAGGAGCAGAGGGTGGAGAGACAGGGAGGAGAGGGCGGACAGGAGGGAGAGGCGGGATAGCAGCCCCAGGGACAGAGGGAGGGAGAGAAATGGCATGAAAGACAGAGACAGGGGCAGAGACAGGGAACGTGACAGAGTGAAGGACAGGGAGCACGAGAGGGAGAAAGATCGGGAGAAAGAGAGGAAGAGTAGAGATAGCGAGAAGGACCGGAACAAGGTGGAGGATGAAAAACCACGGTCCCGGGAGGAGCAGGAGAAAACTAAGGGTGAAGACGAAGAGGGCGAGAACAACCCCGGTGTCGATTCCGGCCCCAAGCCCAGCAAGTTTGCCAAGCGTAGCAGTGATGTAACCGTGACCTCCGCCAGGGAGAGGTACCTGGCCAGGCAGCTTGCACGCTCTGCAGCTAAGACCTACATCGAGAAAGAGGAAGACTGATTTCCCGGGAGCAGAGTTTAATTTGCCGCTCGGAACTCCAGCTGCAGTCGGTAAGGACACCGTGAGGAGAACAAAAAGAGAAGCAGAGTTTCACATCTGTGCATAAAACAGGCCTATCCACACTCTGTCTTCTGCTGTCCCTTTTTCATGATGTACAGAACCATTTAATGAGTTGTTTATAAGGATGTATATGTTACGGAAATAAAAGCCACAAACGCTGCAATCTTGTCTTCTGTTTGACGCGCGCAGTAGCTCTTCACAATCGTTCCCATATTTGGTCCTTGTTCGCTTCACAAGGACAGTTTGGAAAGAAAGAAGGAACACGTGAAAACTTTGTTCAAGATGAAGACAAACGGGTTAGTTCTGTCCGTCACGTAATTAGGAAAAATTATGTTGCACATTAATTAAGCCAATTGTTTACTAAGTTAAACGATAAGGTAAAGGATTTTTTGAAGCCTTGGCCCTGAAAATTAACTTAAACTGCTTATTGACTTTTCTGATCTATTTGCAATTTTATTTCTGTGCTACCAAGGAAGGTTTATGTGCGCTTACTGACGTTTGTCTTGCGCTTTTAGTTAACATTTGTACATCACATACATTCTTGCATCGACTATGTAACAAACAGCAGTACTGGTGGTTATTTCAATAACAAAATTAAATCGGTGATAACAGCTTGCCGTAGTTCACCAAACCTGTGGAAATGTCACCGCAAGCCCAACGTAACACAAGTCCCTCCTTCCTGCAGAAGATTAGTGGTCCACCACAGCGTGGCAGCATGACTCTTCACGCAGGGCTGAGGCTCCTGGTAACTCGGTTTATTTGCACGTCCCCTACAGGTTCAGCCGTGATGCTCTTTAAAAGACGCCGTACCGTGTGAGGTACAAAGACGGTGTTATTAGTGAAACAAATGTCAAATACGTAAAACATCTGAGCTCTGTTCTGGTCCCCACTTTCACTGTCACCTGTCCTCACCTGTCTGAAGGTCCCTGTTGTAGACAGCAGGTAGTAGGCCATGTAGCAGGGCATGCATATGAGGGAGGAGGAGGCATTGACAAGTAGCCAAAAAAGGTCTTATTTCCAGGAGGAGGGCAGGAAGCTGCTCATGATGAACTGTGAGACAGAAGAACATCAATCGGTGGCTGAGATATTCCCTTAGACAGCTTCAAGCGGCCGTGTACATGCTGCAAAAAAATTCATTTACGTGCTTTTGTCCGGCTGGACGTGTGTAGCAGGTTCTGCTGAGGCTGAAGCTGAAGGTAAAATTGTGGGGTCAGTTAATACAAATAAATTTCTCACTGGCATTTATGCTCCTTTAAATTTGTCTAATTCCTGATGAACCCCCTTTGCACCTCAGGTCCAGTCACCCACAGCCCTTCGCTGTGTTCCTAAACAAGTCTCACCAGGAGAAAACAGGGGCAAATGGGCCTCCAGCACACCCTCCAGAACCAGCCTGGTGGGAAACCCAGCATCACCTGCACATCCCCGCAGTGAGAAGTAAAGAGAAGTTCCACCTAATTGACTAAAGAGATGTTTAGCCAAGACACAGCTGGTTTGCTACAGCAGAGTTTACTGCAGAACCAGGACACAGCAACCGTCTCCAGAAAGACCACAGCAATGACAGCAGGGCCAGAAGCATACTGCTCCAGCAGCTTCGCACCATGCGCTCCACCCTGGGGAAGCGGCACCAGACGAGCCGGGAAAAAGGTTGGGTTGCAGTGTGTGAGACAAACAGGTAGGAATAATTCAGCATCCCTAGTAACTGCCAGGTGTTTGTTGGCTCTCTGCTGGCCTCATCGAACATAGTTACACACACAGACAGTCCACAGAGGAGAAGGCCACCGTATCACACACACTTACATAGCACACACACCAAGCCGAGCACCAGCCAGCCCCTCCTCCTCTACGCCGATGCTGACCGTGCTGTCCAGTCCCAGAGTGATGATCTTCAGGAAGAACGCGATGGCGAAGAAGCCGCCGGCTGGCACGCAGGCGATGGCCTCGGCACAGACGGCGAAAAGCAAACTTGGGCCTCAAATAGAAACCAGATTGAGAAATTCAGTTTTCCTCATTAATAAATATTTTTATATTTTTATATAAGCCTCTGCTGTCGTTTCAATAAAATTGCTGCATTTATGTCAAATGACAGAGCTGCACCTTTCTTAAACAGGTCAACTGACTGGGGACATACCAGTCACCTGCATCCCTGGCCACGGCGTCTGCTCCTTGCTGCTGCACTTCTGCCATGTAACCCAGAACAGTGGATATGACCAACCCAGAGAGCAGGGTGGTCAGGCAGTTAGTGACGCCGGCCACCACGGCGTCCCTGAGAGAGAAGAATATCTGGACTGCAGCATCTACCCAGACCTGAGCGAGAACAGGAAAGAGGGAAAAGTGAGAAGCAGGAGCATCAAGGGGGCTTACAGTCAATCTGCATTATATTGACTATATGATAAAAATACATTTTTCTCATTTCAACATAAAGCAAAGCCCTCAACTTATGAACATGAAACAGACTGGAGATCTTAAGTGAAAATGTGCTGGTTTTGATTGCCTTGTGTAAAATATAAAGTTATGGTACCAACAGACTAATATTGACGTCAGCATCAAGACAGGACGGACAGATTTTTAATCCTCATTCAGGTTTATCACTTCTGTATTCCTCCAGTAATTTGTCCCTTTGTCGCATCATCCACATTTTTAACCCTCAACTGATGATGCAGACGAAAAACATGGTAACAACATCATTTTTAAAATTAAAATACTGTACATCCTCGACTCGCCAGCATCAGTACAAAAGCGCATCTATAATCACGCGCCTGAGCTGCGACAGCAGAGCCGGGCAGCGTCTCAGACAATTCAAATCGAAAGTTCTTCAGCCGAGGGCTTGAGGAACAGAACTTGGCGCAGGGCTGAGCAGTTTCCACCAATCAGGTTTGAGGAAATAGACCCCACCCCTCCGCCTCCCAGGAAGGGTGGCACCGCGAACAAGCAGCACCAGAAGGATGAAACAGGGGAAGGTGGCTGTCAACCACACCACCTGCAGGAGAGCCACGTCCACCACGACCGTTAGATACGCCACAAAGCCTGCAGTACAGATCAGGGTCCATCTGATACACATTGTGATCCCAGCATGAGCCCCATCTTCCAGGAGACCCGGTTGCTGGAAGAATTAGTCCGAAAATCAACAAGCAGCCACCGAACAAAAAACATCGCCATATAAATCAAAGCCAAATGGTGGCAGAAAAACCAGAGAGGTCACAGAGATGGGGAGGAACCGAGCCAATGTAGCTGGTTTCACGTCCTTCACTGATCTTGAAATGAGCATGAGAAGCTCTGGAGATGGCTTCTTATCCTCTGCCATTAGTGAGGTGTTTCTCCTCCCTGTGACCATGGCTGATGGAACATTAACCTCTGTTCTACTCAGGTGTTTCCAGCTCTCTGGGGCCTCCGGCACAGGCGGCGGACCCTGTGCTATCCGTGTCCCTGAGCTATCCCCATCTTTGCTTTTTCCCCCATGTTATTTTGCCCATCTTACCCGAGGTCTTCACCCCCTTCCACATGCTGAGGTAGACTACAGTAAAGGTGAAGAGGAGACACAGGGCCAGCTGCCAGCTCACTGCTCCTGCATGGTGCAGACCTGGGGACAGGCGCAGCTACAAGATGTGCCACATCCGGAAGGGGAGATAGGAACAGGTAAGAAGGAGGGGTGGAGATGGAGGGAGAAGAGAGGGACAGGAGGAGGGGGCAAAGGAACGAAGAAGCAGGGAACACAGGGGAAATGTCCGAGGAAACGGGGGTGTACGTTGGAGGAGAAACGAAGGGGAAAAGATGATGACCAGAAAGGCTGTAGAAGCAAAGAAGGACAAGAAACAAGAGGAAGAGAGAGAAAACGAAGGGCGTAAGAAAATCGTGTCAGACATTTTCACACAGTAGGAACGGGGGAGATAAAGGGAGGGGCGAAGACGGCGAGAGGAAAGACGGAAAAATGAAAACACGGGTAGTTTGATGAAAACTGGAAACTGTGGCGCCACAGAGGACTGGAGTGGCAATTCAATGCCTTCCAGAAACTGTTGCAAAAACCTAATAAATCTCATCAAAAGAGAAATTATTTTGTGGAAAATCTTTTTTTAATAACAGCAAATCCCAGTGCGTGAGAAATATGCCTAAACTCTAACGTGTCCTGCTACACGCTCACTTATTCTGCTGAGTTCCTTCTCCGCTGCCTCCACACCATCTAGTTGTCTTAGCGTTGGCCAAGACACCCCCATCCCGCTGCTCCCTTGGCAACTGCCCCCCTTCGTCTCCCACCTGCCCCAGCCTGCTCGATGAAAAACTCCTCCGCAGGGGAGGTGGAGGTGTTGAGGTCGGCAGGTGAAGGATGGCTGCCGTTGGCTGTGTTCTAGGGTTGAAACAGGTGGCCCAAGGAAATGAGGTGTGGAAGGAGGAGAGCAGGTAGTACGCTGCCCAGGCCATCACCGTGTTGTAGGAAACGGTGACGTGGAGGCCAGTGATGCAGATGGAGAAACCGATGCCTGTCCAGCAGGATGAGATGCGGTGAACTGTTGCAGGGGAACGGAAACATCTTTCTCCAGCACCGTCCATTGCCCGCCTCCAGCTTACCCTTGAAGACAGGGCAGATGCCTTTCCAGAAGGAGTTGCAGCCACTGCGGTGGAACTGCCCCAGCACCAGCTCCATGTAGAAGAGCAGCACCCCTCCCAACAGAGCCATCAGAAGGTAGGGCAGGAGAAATACACCTGAGGAGACATTTCTTTTCCATCAAGTGACACACCAGACAAACCTGTCAGAACCTCAAATCAATGTGACGAACTGACTATGCCCGACAGTCCACGTCTCTTTCACCGTTTCGGTCTCATCACACACGACTTGCCTCTTCCATTCTGGTAGCAGGTGTAGGGGAAACGTCACACGTTCCCCAGGTCAACAGCGTAACCAACAACTGACAGTAGGAAGTCCATCTCCTTCCTCCAAGTCTCCCTGGACTGGCCCATATTGGCCTGTTTTGTCAACAGCACTCTGGTACCCCTGAGGTCACGACCTCTGGACCTTGAGTTGGCCCCTCTCCCCCTGGGGATGCGAGCTAAACAAATGTAGCCGCCGTCTGGGACTAACGCTGGGACAGAGTCCATCTGCGTCCCACTCATCCTGTGTCCGCTGTTCTCACGAGATTCTTACCCTCTTTCTCCTCCTCCCATCATTCCTCTTCCTGTGCGTGAAGAAGACAGACGTGAGGAGGTGTCAGCAGCATTGCTGAGGTTCAGTTCAGCACGGCGATGACTGTCAAGGGGGCGATGAGGGCCGAGGATGAGAACTTCCAGTTCGTCACATAACACCTAATTCCAAATATCCTTAATCCCCCCCAAGAAACCTGGAAATAACCACCTCACGAGATGTGAGAATCCACTGTTGGTTTTTTCACTTGTTTGAACCCACGAACCATCTGCGCTGTACCCACAGCTAGTGAAGGTTTGCTCAATATCCTACATGTGCCGATTTCTACGAGAAACAGTGAAGTTACAAAGAGCTCAACTACTCATCTGATGCCATTTGACTGTCTTATTGTACAGCGACTGAGAGACAGAGGAAAAACCTGCCACAGGGTGTAAAAAACATGCAAACACCTACGATCGAGTGACACGGACAGGAAAACAGGTTCTGAAGTATTTCAGAAAAATCGCAAGATATTCCATGTTCAGCAGGAGATTCTCCTGACTCTTGGTTTCTCTGCATGGAGATATTGAAGCAAACAAGAGGACTAACATCCATGTCGGGGGTCTTGGTTTGTCCAGAGCCCACCCTGGAGGCCTGGACACACACACACACGTCATTACTGGCACTTACTTACTTTTATTTTTTAATACTTATTTGCTTGAACCTGTTGTTCTCCAAAATGAAACTGAAATACTTTTGTGTTGGACCATTAAAAGTGCTCATTCCAAAAACCCGGATTTCTGACATTCTAGTAATAAATAGTTTTTTTGATGTGAATGAGTTTCATTTATTAAAAAACGCCTTTTCCATCTGATCCACCTGAGCAGCAAACTGAAGTAATGATAAGTACAGATTTCACACTCACCTCGACTGGACGAGGGAGGAATAAGATCCTCCGTTCACGACAGCACCTGAAGGTAGGGGATCGCAGCCCAGCGATGTGATCGCTTCAGACTGGTGTGTGTGTAAAAACACAGATACACAGCAGAACTTTCAGGAAATTTGGGAGTAACGTTACAGAAATGAGAGTTTTCAACTGTTTTATCTGCATCACATTGTTCCTTGTGGGCAGCTTTCCGCCGTAAGCGTTAAGCAGACGTCTCCCTTCACCCACATCCCTACATTTTTGTCACTGAAAACAGCCAATTCCAGTCCCTTCCTGGCCTTACTGGGCGACAGGATAAAACCAGAAATAAGCCCCGTAGAACTTTATCACATTCACATCGGTACTCGTGCGGAAAAAGTCTAAATGGACCAAAATTATGAACATTTCATTAGAGTCTTAGGAACAGATTCATGACAGCAAAGGAGAAACTTCCCAAACAATAAAGACCCAAACACAAGGAAATTACAAAAAAGTTTTATCTAGTCCTGGTTATTAACCTTTTTTTCCACAAACTGTCATGGGTGGGGAGTATGAGGGAGAGAATTTGACAGACAAAGAATCTCTCGATTTACTGCATGTTTCCCAGTGTGATTCTTATCCAGATCTGGTCTGTAGAGGAAAAACTACATACCGTTTAATTTTCAAAAAAAAAAAAAAAAAAAAAATCATATATACGCAAATAATATGGTAGGCAGTGCGCCGGCATTCATTTGACTGCGGGTGTCTGGGGCCGTCGCACCTCCGGCTCTGCCCCCCTGTCAGGCTGTCCTACCTGTACTGCTAAGGTGGCCCTTGTGCGGCGAACGTTGGAAGCTGCGAGTAAAACCCCGTGTGCAGAAGCTCTGCCGTCATCGCTGGAAAAAAATTCAGAAGCCCAAGAACGAACTTTTACTGGTTCATTCAATATTACCGTCTCCATATTTGTTGCTACCATTATTGTTAACAAGGGCCTCCGTCCAGCAGAACACCGTCAGATTGGTGTATTTTCTACATCAGAACACGGAGCTCCCAGTAACACATGCGATGTGCTGCATATCTAATAAACCTGCAGAATTACGAGTCCCTTGAAGATCGCGTGCAGCGCGTAGCCAGTGATGCCTGGAGACTCTTCTGCTGCCGCCGAAGGTCACGTCACCGGCAGGACAGACTGGGACAAGCAGAGCTCAGAGTAGGTTTCAAATAAAAGTTTGTTAAATTTATCAATATCGCTTTTAAAAATACTGAACAGCAGAATCGAGGGGAGAGAAAGGCATAAAAGAATTAAATGAGGATGAAAAACCGTCTCAATTTAAAAGAAAGAAGTAAAACAAGTTCTTTGTCTGCGTGGAAGTCTTTGGACGGGGCAGAGGGCGCGATGTGGAGGTGTCACACAGACCAGGGCTACGAGCGGCGACACGAGGGGACGTCCGCAGTTAGGCCAGAGCTCCCATCGGGTCCCAGGCAGGGAGCACGACAGGCTCCTGCTTCATCACATCCAGGACGTCCTGAGGCAAAAAGCGCTTGTCCACCACAACCTCGTACACGTACTCCGAGAACCACTCGTCCGTCATGATAAGATAACCTGCGCAATAAAACGGCGGTTATCAGAGGAAAGGAGCGGCGGGTACGAGCCAGCAGGTGACCCTCCGTCTCCGGGGCCCGAGCTCACCTTTGTTCCCGCGGTCGTCACCCCAGGAGTTCTCCACGCGCCACTTCTCGTACTCTCCCTCGCCCTCCTGGCAGAGACAACATTTCAGCTCGCTCTCCGGGGGCAACAAACTCAAAAAGACCGTAAACTTTATAAACTTTATAGTCCGGAGCAACAGCACCAGAGGACAGAAGCCTCGGGCAGCCACAAAGAAGCCATTTTAAGCGATTGTTCATTAAAGTCATTGTTTTTACTTGTTTATTAAATGCTTTACAACATTAGACCTCCTTATGTACAACTAATATCACTACTGACTGCACTGCTTCATTTATAAAACGCTTCAAATGTATTTAGAAAGTGCAATAAATACTGCCGGGTGGAAATAAAGTTTCAATTAAACAGGTTATTATTTCACACATTCATTTTATTACTTGTTGCTTTACTAAATGAGCAATAATACCTCCTGTAGGAAAGTTTCCTTTGCTGTGTTCATTTTGTGTGTGTGTGTGTGTGTGTCGCGGTATCGGCACCTTGTCGGTGACAGCAGTGAGGATCATAGCGTGGGTCATGAGGGAGTCGCAGTAGATCAGCCTGTCCGCCTTGGTCAGGTTCTTCACGGTGATACCGAACACCAGCTCATGGTTGAACCTGCGCACACGGGCAGTCGGCGTCAGCCGAAGCCGCAGGAGACGTTCGCACAGAAACCTCTCCCAAAGCAGACAAAACCTACGCCGATACTCACACGTTCATGTCATTTATGCCCAGCTTGCCATGGAAGTGCTTCCCCACATCACAGCCAAACCACACCGCCTGACCCAGGAACACCAGGCAACATTTCAGAAACACACACCCGCTGTTACTGCGCATACAGCTCATTGTACTTCAATGAAAATATGATTCATTTATTTAAAAAAAAAAAAAAAAAAAAAAAAAGTTTTTAGGCCTTTACGAGCGTACCTCCCCGTCCTTGATGGACGCCGCCGCAGCTTGCTTGAGGAACTGAATGGGTTGGTTGTTGTAGAGGGTCTTCCTCCCACCCACCATGTTGCCCAGGAACTCCACAGTGTACATCTTCCCGTAAGGGTTCTGGGGACGAGGGTCGTTCACCAGACACACCTGCAGCGAAGGTTACGGAACCAAACGGGAGGTGTCACAGAGGATCACCAGAGGAAAGCAGCTGGTTGAGTGGAAAAGAAAAACCCGGAAGAAAAGTTCTGCTACGGTAAGAGTGAGGAGGGTAACTGTAGAAAATTCTCCAACTGTATAAAGCGGGTGAAAGTGCACACGGTGCTGGTTACGTGAACAAGAGGGAAACGTTCCGCACGGCACCTTGTCCTGCACGTTGTAGAGGGGCTTCACGTGCTGAACGTAGAACTCCTGCGGCGTCAGAGGCCCCATGCGGTGGAATGCCTTGTCCTTGTCCCTGTATTCCCAACAGATGGTGTCGGGAGGCGTGCCCAGACACACACTGACCACGCGAAACACCTGCACACAAACACAGGTCCGACAAGGTGAACATGAGCACTGCACACGTCGACGGGCCGGCAGGACGGAGACCGGGCAGCTGTGCTGGTCTCACAGGACTGCCCTGAACCTCAGACCCTCCGTGCTGCTGTTTTTGACAAACCCCCCCCTCCGGTGCCAAGTCTGACCCACCAACATCTGGAATTTTTAAGGTAAGGTAAACGTTGTCGAATATCCAGTGACCCCCCTGGGATAAGAGGCGTCTTGGTCGTATGCGTGTCCGACGCGCTTATTTGAGTGTTTTGTGGAGGGTCACATCGCCTCTCGGAGTGCGAATTTTAAATTATTACATACGGAAATCGTTGAGAAATGAGACCATTTTTAACAGCCTTTACAGCCCAGGCTGGAGAACAACAAGCCACAAAGCTTTCGTTTCCTCAGTCTTGCATCACAGAGGACCGGCGTGTCGTCCACCCAGGAGGACGTTCCAGACGCGTCACGCGCGAGTCTGAAGACATCTGACGGGGCTTTTAGTGCTTCTTAAATGCTATGGAGTCCCTGAAATCCTAGCAAATACAGAAAAGGTTTGGTTTACCGGACAACGACTGACTGACTGAATTCCAGACGGTTTATTTGTACAGACCTGCCCGGTATTTTCCGGCAAATAAGCCGGTAGCGCGGAACTTCCTTGTAAAGGATGGTTTATAAACTGCCGTTTACGCACTGCGTCCGCTGCGCTACGACCCCGAAGAAGATGACCTTTGTATTAAAAACAAAAATGTCTTTTTCTTTAACAATTCCATTAATAATGTACGACGACGTAACAACGGCAATAATAATGTAATTCAGGACTGTAATAATGTGAGGAGGCAGGGGAACCTCATTCTGCCCTTTATTGATCCACTTTCTGCCGCTCAGGGATGATGAGATCACACAGGAGATCCGCCGAGTTCCTCGCAAAGACTTTCACTTTCACACATAAGGCTCAGTTCTTTTCCTTGTTGTTGAAGGGAGTTTCCTCCCACAGTCCAAACACATGTTTCAGTTTAATTGATGACTATAAATGACCCACACAGTTTGCGCACGTGTGAGGAACTGCGTGCGGCAACCCTGCGATGGACTAGCAACCCGTTCGGGGCTCGTCCCAGAATCCCCCCCCCCAAGGCCAAACGGGGAAGAACTCACCTCCTCGATCATGGTGTCCATGGTGTTAGACAGCTCTGCTTTACTGTAGTTGCCGGCCACCATGTTCCTCAGCGTCAGACAGTACTCCCTCAGCTGAAAGCAGCAGAGCACAGCCTCAACAACCGGCCAACGGCGTCTCACGCTTCTCAGGTTCCCGATCTGGAAGCGGTTTTCCATCCGGCCGCGAGATTAGAAACGGGGAGCTCCGTGACCCACCTTGTGATTGAGAATATCGTTCATCCTCCGAGACGCCTCAGAGCTGTGTGATTCCGGGAAGCACTTCTTTGGCACAACTCCGTATTTTTCTGCAAAATACGATAAAGAGATGGTGGTGGTCGTGTTACGCCGAGAGCGAGAGGGGCGGTGAAGACAAACACCCTTTCCTCCTCTCAGCGTTTCTTTCCGAAGATGTAAATCAGTTCAAATGACCTTCCTTCAGCCCTCGACTTATTTTTACATTTAAACTACTTAAAGTGACATATTTTTGCAACATTTTCTTATAGACTTTGATTTATTTCACAAGTGGTCCACTGATGTCCCAGTGAGCACAAAGCAGGGCTCTTTCAACGTACACTTTCACTCGTCCCTGAGCACACAGGGGGTGAGACTAGTGAAACCGAGGAGAAAAGGTGGTGTGGAAGATGGAACGGAGAGCAGCCGTGGGTTATCCGGAGATGGGAGGGGTTGTGAAGGGCTCCGAAGACCAGCTCACCAATGAGGTTGACTAACATGTCCCACTGGCCCCCATCATTAGTGGGGTTGGACAGCAGGAACTGGACCAGCCGCCCGTCCACAGGCTCTTCACGGAGGGCAGTTTCCACGTACGCGTGGAGGAAGTAGTTGCAGCGCTCAACCTAGCGGGGCCCACAGGACACAGAGACACGAGAGGAAGAGGAGAACCGGTGAGCGACAGCGACACTGACGGCCACCTGGACAGAAACTGTTCTTCGTTTCTCCATTCCCTCAACGGACGGTTTCAGCTACATAAAACTGTACGACTCCTTTTTACAACCATGTCTTGATCCAGTGGATCTTCCGACACCACGTCCCATAATTTTAACATACAGGTGCCTCGCATTCAGATTAGACACCCAATTCAGAGCTTTTTCTGGGATTTGAAGTTATAATCTGCTCAACTGCTGTAGCACTTGGCTCTATAGTTCCTCACCTTGTCCCAGAAGAAGAGGTACGACTGACTGAACTCAAACTCCTCGATATTGAACTTCTTCATAAAAGGAAGACGCATCACATTCAGACAGGAGAAGATCCAGCACCTCCCTGCAGAAGGAGACAGGGACTAAAGGTGGATGTTTCTATACATATGACCTCATTTGTGAGCGACTGTGTAGCAGGTAGCAAAGACCTTTGGTCTTGAGGAGCCTAAGCTCAGACCCCTCCTGAGGCGATACCCTTGAGGAAGGTGCTAACCCTTAAATTGCCAGTGAAGGTTACACAGCTGGATAAAGGGGTAAATAATTTTATGCAAATTGGCTTAACATTGTAAGTTGCTTTTGGAAAAAATTACCTAATTTCAAAACCCTTAATGTCATTAATTTGCATATTCATAAAGACTGGTACAGTACATACTGAACATTTTGCCACCAATATTTAAATAAATAGGTTCATTTAAAAAAAATCAAGTTAAGTTTTAAATTTCAGATAACTCAACCAAACATCTGTTACTGGATACTCATGGAATGAGGTGAAGAAGAGAGGCTCGTGGGTTTTGCTGTGTGGAGGAGAGAGACGGCCAGTAAGCGTTAGATCACAGTAAACGTGGTGACGCTGTGCAAACGTGTCGAGACAAAGGGAGCAACGAGGTGGTGGAAACGGCCGATAAGGCGGCAGCGAACGTGTGTGAGCCTCTCCGGTTCTCACTGAGGATAAATTCCCAACAGTTTACAATACAGCTGATTACAAGACATGTAGTGTTTTCTTACTACACTACACTGTACAGGACTGTCTGGTATTTATTTTTAGATGTGTAACATTTATTTTGATGCTCATTTGCAAATAACCTTCTGCTAAAAATACACGGCGGCAAGTGTTCCATTCGGATACTAATATTTAGGTATTAATGTTGGAGAGCTGCTGCAGTGAAAGTTTGGATACCGAGCGATTACTGTACGCAGCGGAGAGGAGAAATAACTTCTGCGTGTGTGTGTGTGTGTGTGTGTCTGCAGGAGTTTGGTGTTGCCGTGACGACTGTTTCGTCCGGTCAGTCATTATTCTTTCGTGTGATAAACAGCCACATATAGCATATCTAATGAATTTCAGCTTATTCAGGGTAAATCTACTTCATTTAACACGTTTTACTTCCTCTCACGAATGAGACTAGAGTACTGCACTCGAACCCAAATTTTACCTTCATGGATGCTGTCAAGTGTCCTGTGACATCAGAACACGGTGTTTGTCGGTCTGTAGCTGCTGCTTTACTCTACTGTCTGTGGCTACGCTGTGTGGTACTACGCTGTGTGGTACTACGCTGTGTGGTACTACGCTCCGCCACTCTACTCTCCACCGTCATTTAGAAACAAAACAAAACGTGTATCAGAACGTGAAATGCGCTGTCCAGCTATGGCCAGCAGACAGTTTTTGGCAGATGCTGAGCGTGAGCTGCACCTCAGAGGACACAAAAGGGCATTTCGCCAGCAGATGGAGGGACACAGAAGCAGACACACGATTGTCAAAGTTCAGCCAGTGAGGCCAACACCACCGTTCTTCTCACCATACATTATGCCAGTAGCTGCATGTATAATTGTTAGCGGGAACAAAGTTAACGTAGAAAAAGCGTAGCGGTTTATCCTAAAAGACCGGCAGACTGCAGAGCTTCTCCGACACGTGTACAGAACTAAGTCATTCCATGTTCCGGCTGAGCCACGCCCAGGGCGATACCTGAGCTCTTCTGGTTGGTGACAGGTTTGCCTTCTGTGGGGATGGAGTGCTGGAACACATGCACGGTGTCCTGGACTGTTTGCCGGTGCAGGCAGACCTCCAGCGGATCGATGCAGGTGGAGACATTCTGAGCCAGCAGGTAGCGGGGCTCTGCTCTCAGACGCTTGGTGAAGGCAGCGATCTTCTCCTGGCTCAGTCCTAGGAGGACACGGGGTGCATAAAAGTCCAGTCAGACTTAGTAAGAACAGAGTGAATAATCTTACGTGGAGGGCGTTAGAACAACAGCAGGCAGGACTGTGGGTCGCGATTCAGCAAACGGGGCATGAGCTCAAAGCGGAGCAGGACCAGGCCAGCGCTCAAACCCGTTACTCCAGCAAATATTTGGGGCACTACTGCTCATTCATGCGTGGAAACTGTCCTTTCGCATCTATTCATGGCGTGGAGCAGGAACACAGCAGCTTCACGCGGCTCCGACGGCCCCCCGCTGCTCTACTCCACTCCACACGCGACCGAGCCGCCCATCTTCTCAAACATCACAGCCTGGTTTACTGTGAAAAAACGCGATCAAAGTCTAAACGCTCGCAAGCTCGAGGCGGGGGGTCACGACAGGGGATCGAAATGTGTGCAGCAGCTTCTTGTTCAACAGCTCCGTCCACATCTACACGTTCAAGTCAAGTCAAGTCAAGTCAAACGTGGTCCGAAGCCCCCCGGGTTGTGTGTGTTTGCGCGTGTGCGACGTTATGACGCTGCGTTGTCAACGGCGGCGTCTCACCGGTAGCTGAAGTGCAGAACAAGCGTTTTCGCGGAATCAGTGCAACTCGCTCCGAGGGGTCGCATAAAATCGCCCGTCGCGCGCTGTAAACCCGCAGCAAAGTGAGCCGCTCAACTTACATTCGGCTAATCCGGTGACTCGAAAACGCCGCGAGAGTCAAGCGTCGAATGCGAACGAACGAGAGACGGCGAAGTTAGTTCGCGCGGCCCGAGTGAGGGACGGAGGCGGTTTCGTACCTGTGTCCATGGCTGCGGCAGTTAAACTGGGCTCTGCGGCGTAAAGGTGCCGGTTTCGGGACAGTGAGCTCTTTGTTTACGGTGTCGCTGCCGACTCACTCGGTCCGACTCGTGTCCCGGAAACAGGAAATAGGCGCGAGTGCAGAGCGGCAGCGCGAGGCGTGAGCCGGTGACCCCGCTTAACCGCGACACGCAGCTGCCCCGCAAAGGAAAACACGGAGCTGAAAATAAATCCGACAAACCCCTGCGATGCCCGGGGGGGGGGGGGGGACACTTGAAACGGTGCATCGGGCGTCAGGACAGCGGCGGAAGAGACGAGTGCCGGTGTCCCCCTCCGCGACGCCGAGGTTTTGTTTCGAAAAACTGTAAAGTACGTTATATTTTGAAAGTCTGCACAGAACTAAACGCAGCCGCGCTGTGCGTGATGTTAATAAACGTTTCTTTAAAAATTGCGCAAATTTGGACGGAGACCAAAGCGCGGCCGCGGGGGGGCGCAGTAGCGCCGCCGGCGAACCGGCAGCCAAAGCGACAAAAACGCCGAGACGCCGCTATTCCGGACCGCGTCGTTTACAGTAAATACCAACTTATTTCTCCTGCGTTTTTATCCGCCCCTCTGCTGACTGAAGCGGGACCAACTTTAAAGTGGCAAAAAGCTGAAATCTAATCGTTGAAACACGTGCGACCGACTCCGTTTTAACAGATGTCGCCCATTAGTGTCGCTTAAGGAAACTGCAGCGTTTAAAGCCGCCGATAAACGGGATCCGCATCACGTGATCGTCGCGAGGCGGCAGCAGGGGGTGACATCCGCTGCATCACGCATGGCGAGTTAAAACCCCCGCACACGAGGACCTGTATAAATACCCGTTTGTGCGCCCCCCCCCCCCCCGCGACAGGAGCTGCTCTAACGCCGCTAACTCGTCACGGCGACTTTAAAACCCGGTTTTTAAACCATTTTCATCATGTGATTGATAATAAGAACAAAGAGGCAAGTATTGTGCAAAGTTTTTATTGACAAGTCTCTCCCACCACGTCGAACACAGGACCTCCAGCTGAAGCTCTAGAAAAGAATTTGAAGTCAGGAGTCACATCATTGCAAAATAGTGAAGAAACATTAAAAAAGTTTGTTGCAAAAGGACAATATTTACCAGCTGCGTGGTCAACTTGGAGCCACCTGGAAAGCAAAGAACGTGATGAGTTTGATGGCATTAAAAAACAGGAGGAAGAACCACAGACTCCAAAGTGTCAGAAAACCGTTTAGTCACCACTGAAACATCTGCCGGTAATTCCAGCTGTTTAGTTTAGTTTTCATCACAGACTTCAGGTGAGCGAAGTGACGCGAAAGTTCCGCGCCAGGGATAAGCCTGCTTACCTGCCAGACGAAGGCGATCCAGGGAAGCGCAGCGGGTTCAGCATCTGTAAAACACGGCAGCTGTGAGCAAAACAGCGGGATGACTCACACCACCGGCTCGGTCTGTAGCGCCATGTCTCAGAATAAATGACAACAATGTCGTCAGTTGTCGCATCGGACGGCACTTCCTATTCCAGGTTCTCATCACAGGCACATGGCGTCACCCTCCACCCAAAAAAACCCACTTGAGTCCACTTCCAGATACACCTCCAAGAAAAGGTGATTGAAACGACCCCCCTTCAAGCGCAAAAACACAGCCGTTGCGATGCTACCGGCAGAGAAATGAGCAGAAACGAGTTCTTACCTGCTGCTCAGTAAGGGCGCGCGGCAGCAGAACCCCGCTAAACTGAGGCCAAAGCGCATTTCATCACAAACTACCTGACCGTAGCTCCTAAAAACCGCACATGATCACACCTACAGCAACCACCTTCACGGTGGACCCCCCCCATGCACTTCTCTGTCAACATCGCTACACCCCGGGAAAAGAAAGACCCGCACGCCTGCTCCCACTTTTATACTGCAACTCGACCGCTGACGTCACTGTCTAATTCCGGCGACTGTATTCTTCGTCACACACGTTCTGCGGCGCCTAGCTAGTGAAGGCGTAGGAAACCAACCAATGAGGAGCTCGGACTGCTTGGCGGGTGGTGCTCAACTGTGAATGGCTGTTTACTTGGGGGCGGAGTTTCTGCTGACTTTTTCAAATTATAATAAAGAAAAATGGCGCCATGAAGCTGCCAAACGCTTTTTATAAAAATCGATCCATCCAGCCATTTGTTCACGGAAGCAGTGGCTCTTGGCTATAAAGCTACTCCTGGATGGGACGCCCGATCAGTTTCAGCATTTCTTTTTGATAATATCACGTGTAATGTCACCAATGATTATTATAGTCAAAAAACTGTCTTTTTCCTCTCTTTGTTCAGATAGTGTATCGTATGTGTACATGGCAACCTTTTGTACTATTTTGATTCTCGATTCCAGTGTGAAACAGATGGTTGCATGTTACACGTTTAACCAAAATTAAATTTAAAGTGTAATATTACGCACGACTTGAAACCACACAAGAATGTAGCTTGCGAGAAAAGTCAATGACAACTATTTTCAAAAGTATTTTAAGTCAGATTCTTGACACAAAATACATTTTATTAAACAAATTCTTAATTACACATAACATCCAAATATACATATGCAATAGTTCATCATTCATTTTAAATAGTGAAACTGTTCATTTACTCTATTAATTCATCTTCTCATGACAAAAACATAAAAGCTTTTTGCTAAAGTGGCAATAAATTATGCTACATTACTCAAAAATGAATGTAGGATTTTGGGCCTGAAAGTCTAGAGACTGTAAGACACAATTTCATCTTGTACATGTCTAATCTATGTAGGATGTTAAGAACATTTTGACCAAACACTTAGAATGGTTTGCACTGCTTAGAATTCCACTAAGAAGCAGCAGAGTTCGGGGCAAAAATACCACAAACCACCTGAAGGCTGCAGCCACTGTGGCTGTAGAGAACAGAACGGCAGACGCCCGATTCACCTCGCCTTCTTAGACCTTTTCGTCATTTTCAAGTTCAGTGGAAAATATTTTGGACCTTCAGCTGCATTCTTGTGATAGATGTGCTAAGGCTTAAGACTGAAATAAACACATACAGTATGTTTATCTTAAAAGAACCAATCAAATTATAAATAGCTAATTCATTAGCCTTTTCAGTACGATGAGCCATCATGTGATGGAAGCTTTAGACAAAAACCTTTATTGCCTTTAACCCTGTGAGCCCAGGTACCCCCATCTAAAACACGCAGACAACCACACAGGCCTTTGTGTTCTGGTTCAACAGTGAGTCTCACTACTGCGTTTGTCCCACTCAGTGTGCTCAGGGGCTGTTGCACTCTGAGGAACGGCTGCATCTGGATCAGCGTTACCCTAACCACTCTGCTCAAAGATGATTCTGACCCAGAGAGCATTTTCATCCACGACGTGGAAAATTATCTTTGCGAGAACTTTTGACTCCAGTGACACGTCTAGGTGTGAACACTTGGTCGTTGTGCTTCTGCAGGTGGTGCGTTTGTGTGTTTTGATTATGTGCGAGGAGGTCCAGCAGGGCCTAAGTGCTACAGCTACAAACAGGAAATCATTGTCCTTTTTATTCTCTACTCTAGGCGCCTCCAGACATCACTCCCCAGCTGTGAAGTCACCGCTTTCCTGTCTCTGGGGTGACATTTTGTTTTGAGACAGTTTCCACTGCAAGTCTGATTCAGACCAGAGAAGAAACAGAGGGAGGATATAGAGGGTAAAAACGTTCTTTCCATTCTCTTCTCTCTCGTCCACCACCGCAGAGCTGTCCTGCTGAACCTTCACGTAGAGTTCTTGGGTAAGAGGGGGGAAAAAGAACACATTCGCATAAAATATTTAGCATAGTCCACAAAAAAAGAGGGAGTCCAAATAGAGCGGGAGAAAGAAAAGTTTCTTGTAGTTTGGGGATTAATGGGATTTAGTAAGAAACACCACATACCTGCTGGTGGCCCGTCCTGCCCTCACTAGTGGCCCTGCACAGCAGACAGGAGGCGTCAGTAATGCACCCTCTCTTAGTCACTGCAAGTTTCATCGTTTTCTTTTTATATGCCGCCACTCACGTTCCGTCATCACTTTTTCTCCAGTGTGTATGACGCTAGTGTTCAATATACCGCTAGATGGCGCTACATCCTCAGTTTGAAAAACCAAATGTAAACAGTTACATGTACATAAAGTAACTCTAACTGAAGTGATGTCTAGTTGTGATGGCATCTCTGGCCTCTGTAGAGGCTCTTCTACGGAGGAGTGGAATGAATGATCTGTGCTGGACCAGGAGGCACACCTGACAGGAAGACAGCAGATTACATGGTGCCAAACACAAGGGCAGTGGCTGTCCACCCACAGCACCACTTACTGCAGGGGAGGGATTCAGCTTGTCGAAGCGGAACTTCAGGTTGCACCTGGAGGATGGGGATGTCTTGTTCTTTCCATCTTTTCAATGGGTTTAGAAACAAAAAAATAAACAGAAGTGTTACTTTTGAGCAATATCACATTTTGAACAGACGCAGGCGGGCAGCTGCACGGTGATGAAAAGTTACACAAAAGGACTGGACTGGGGGGGGGGTTATTACCTGTGGGGCTGCGACACATGATAACCGGTGTCCCACAACTCTGCCCTTCTGTACTGAAGGAAGGGCTGTACACTGGTGGATAACCCATGGGCTGAAAGTTGAGTGCAGACAGAAAAAAAATTGTTGCTGCTACTAACTTCCCACAGGAGGTGTGATGACGTCCATGAAAATTCTACGAATGTAATGGAATTTAGTTCTTTTGTGGAAATTGGAGTTCATGCAAAGTACATCATTTGGGGTCATGCAGACGTTCTTTCTGGTTAATAAGCTTGGAGCTGTTAACTGTTCCTGGTCTGTAAGTTAACCTTCATTTCTGTCCCCAATTCTCAGTGAACCCGAATTCCAGTCCGGCCAAAGTAATCACCATGTCCAGCTCCTCCAGCGTCTCTCCCTCCCCGGCGGTGCTGCTGAAGCTGCTAGTGCTGGAGGAGGAGCGTGAGATGTTGAGCTGAGTGCCACCACCAGCACAGCTGTTATCTCTCAGCTTAATGGAGTGTCTGTGGAGAGTGGAAAAACCCCCATGAGCACCACGGTCAGAAAGCTGTTCTATCACCCAACGCAGGTCCACCTGTCCTGCTTCTGCTCTCACCGCTCTTTGGTGGGGAAGATCTCTGGTGAGCTCGGGTTGGACGAAGTCTCTGATTTCACTTCCTGAGCAAGGCTGTTTTCTGAAATCTTTAGGTCACTGTAAATACACAAATAAGTACTGCAATGAGCAAGAGGCAGTGACCATTCGTCAGTGCCAGGGAGGCCAGTGGCCAAACGCTGGCATAATGGACACTATAACCTGCTGGAGGTCCTCTTGAGGCACACCGTGTTGGAGGCTGTAGTGTCAGATTGTGTGTCTGGAATTTAACGACGGTGTGCCAATGTCTCTCCGTGTTCACGTGTATTAATGTGCTCCTGACACTGGTTTAGTTGACCTTAGTGTGTATTTGTGATGTGGCTGACCTGCGCGAGTGTCTGTCAGTTTCCCCCTCTGTGTTGGAGTGAAGACGGAAGAATCCCGATCGCCGCTTCACTGGGCTTTTCAGTGGAGACTTTGCTGCTCTGGGGGTCTGGAGAATGTGAGTGGGAAGTAGAAGAAGTGAAGAACACAGCTGTGGTAGCAGTTTACAGAACATTCATTCTCTTCAATTCTGTGCTCCCAGGCCCTTCATACAGTTTCATTTCTCAAGGTCTCCTTCAGGGGCCCCTGCCCCTCAGTCAACCTTCTCACCGTGGATGTGCTCTTAGTGCAATCTCCACTGTTCTGGGGGAGCACTCCGCCACTCAGACTTGAAGGGACCCCTGCGGGGCTCCGGTGACGATGTGACACGCCAACAGTCTCCATGGAATGACTCCGCACCCGCATTGCCCGCTGGTAGGGTGGTGTGAAGACAGAGGCGGAGAGGGCAGAGAAGTTAAGAACTGTTAAGTGGGGTTTTGAAATGGGAAGAAAGTACGATAAATTAAAAAAAAACACACCACACATTGCGGCTGTGGGGTTAGGTGTTCAGAGAGACGGAGTGGAGTTGTGCTCCCAATACCTTGAAGGACTCAAGTAGACCTCCATGGCTCCCGTTCTCCATCTTGTCTTCGTCTAACCCAGACCCTGATCCCAGCCCTAGCATGGCCTGCGTCTGCTTATGCAGCTCATCGTGAAGGTTGTCCAGAAGTGCTGCCCGTGTCCGTCCCTGTCACACCCACACAAATGCACTGTCTCACATGGTGTTTTGTGTGGTCAGTCCTTGCCCAAAACAGCCACCGCGTTTCCTCACTCACCTCCAACTTAGCAAAGCGGTCTGCCTTGTAGCAGGCGACCTCCGCGTTGATCAGTTTGGTCAGGAGGAATTCCCGAAACTCCGGGCCCTAGGGTTCGACGGGAGAGTCAGACCGTCAGGGATCGGCAGCATCGCAGCAAAGATGCTCACGCTCACATTTCCGGAGACTATGTTCTGCTGACCGCTTCTGGTGTCCCACCTACATCACAGCCTACCTTCTTGAAAACAGGTGGGTTTGGCAGAGGGGGACCGAAGGGAGGGACGTCCTCTCGTGCTGTGACAGACACCTAAAATAGATCAACTATACAGTTAAAAATGGAAAATCCATATTATTTTAATACATGGCACTCAAATTGTTTGTTTACTAGTTCTGTGTGTTACTCATATGCATAAGTTGTGCTAAAAACTTTATTTATTAACTTTTTTTTTTTTTTTACATTGCGGGATGTTTTCCCTGTTCATGGTTACCGGGCACTGGCACACGGAACAGGAGTCTCAGGACCCCCGTTACACCTGAATACCGCAGGTAGGTACAGGGGGGGTGTGACAGTCACCTTGTATGTAGTGTGCTCTGTGCCAGGATTTTCCACTTGCACCAGGACGTAGGCATGGAGGAAGTTGGAGGCAATCATGTCGGGGACAAATGGTGTGGCTTTTTCCTGAAAGACGACTGCCACGATGTCATTTCCAATGTGTCGTTTCCGTTGAAGCTAAGAGAGACAATGCAAGAAGGAGAGAAAATATTGGAAAAATAGAAAGCAGACAAAAAAGATAAACGGAGAAAGAGACGGGGACGTGGAAAGAATAATTAGTTGATTGAAAAAAATGCTGCCCCAGTGCTGATACTCTGGAAGCTTGTCATGACTTCCTTGCCAACTCAGACACTGGATGGCACCAGACAATTCCAGTTTCTATACACTAAATACACCTTCACCCTGGTGTCTGGGTGTAACTGGTTTCTAGAAATCACTGGAGAACCACAAACTCAGCAACTTTGATTTGTTACATCAGGAAGTTTGAAGTTATATCAGGCAGCAAGTTCCATTAGTTCTCACAAAGACAATTATGATTCATCCTGGGTTCATTTTGAGAAACCCCAATTTCCCCAAAATATCCCAAGCGCTCTAAACTACCTTTATTTTATCATAAATAACATTTTCAGCACCAATTACCAAACAGTCAGAGAAGTTATTAATATGGATGTGTCTATTCATATGCACGCATATCATAGATTATGTTTTGTTCCATATTTTAAGTGCTGTAGTAATGGCAACAAACATTTTGTAGTCAAATGTATGCAAAATTAAGACAAGACGACAATGTAAAAAAAAAAAAACAATAGTGCTCTGGTGAAGGACGTAACATGACAACAGGTACAGGATCACTAAAGTCAGTGGATGAGGAACTGCTGCATACTTTTCTTTCTGTGCATTAGGACAGAGTTGAAGGTGAAGGCTGCGAAAACCGGGCCTATGAACTCATCAGCAGAAGACGTGAAAAACTCAGAATGGAAATCTGGCGCAGGAGCCAAAGCCTGAGGATGCAGATGCTGGGTGCAGTTTTGCCCCTGGCTTTGCACTCATTCTCATGCCAGTTTGTAATATTTCTCTGATGTGGTCTGGCTGCGCTCAGATATAGTGCTCATTATACTGGGACCTCTTGACTCGGAAACCAAGACGGTTATTAATATACACTGCTTGTTATATTGGGAACTCGGAAACCGGGAGCTCAAATTCCAGGGTATAGGTGTATATGAGAGTAATTAACGCAAAAGACCGGCACAGCAACGACCCAGCTTTGTCAGGTGAAACGCGACAGACCAAAGCAAGCCCGGTGTAACATCAGATTGTTTCTCCTACTCCCCATTAGTTTGTCCACGGTTGCCTACCTGCTGTGCGTCTCCTTCCGTGAACGGCAGCTTTGTGGAGACATGGAACATGATCTCTCTGTCCCGGAAGACTGTGTAGATAGAATGTGACCCTGTCTGACCATGGGAGACATCCAGACCACCTCGGAAGCTGGAATAAGAGAAAGGAGCAGGGACGGCAGTCACTGGGGTGTGAGTGATGTCTGACTGAATGAATGAATGGTTGACTAATGAGCCAATATACTTAGAGGGAGAAATCCCTCCTACCCTTTAAAGTCTTGGAGCTCGATACAATCTCCCAGAAGCTCCAGGAACTCCTGGAAAGCAGGTGTCTCCTCACTGTTGCTAAACAGCTCTTCCTCTGAAATCTAGTAGCGCAGAGACAAATTTGTATGATACAACAGAAAATAGTGGCCATGGTTTAGTATCACGTAGGATAGGATTCGGATGTCGTGTCCCAAACACGGCGAATGACTGGAGGGATAACCAGAGTATACAACTGATTCTTCACCTGACGAAACTTCTGGTAGACGACGCCAAACTTGAAAGTGTTGCTGACTTCGTGTTCATCGTAGTTCACAATCAAGTGTGAACCCTAGAATACAATTAAATCAACCATAACTATGATGCAAAATGCCACCAAAACATAATACATAAAGCATAATACAACAAATCCATCCAGCTCCATCAACTGGACGTCCTCCTCAGGGCTGCAGCAGTCAGGAGCCTATCCCAGACACAATGGGCGCTAAGCAAGAAGGATTCACCCTGGACGGGACTCCAACGTACACAGTCACTCACAGAGCGCACACACTATGGTCACACCACAGTTCTTAGTTAACCTCAAGCACATGCCTTTAGACTGTGGGAGGCAATACATGGAGACACAGCAAGAACATGTAAACTCCACACAGACTTAGCCAGATTTAAACCTACGCCCAAACAGCCCTGTCCCCATGAGGTGACAGTGCTACCTGCTGCACTGCCATGCTGCCATTCATTTACAACAGAACCACAACATAATCTGCAGCGGTTTTGAAGAAGTGCGCAGTGGAGGACATTTCCCCCTCAGCCTGGACTCACCCTGGGATATAGGACTGGACTAAACTTCAGGCCTGTTACATCATCACACAGCAGCTGAAAGAAACACACACAAACAAATAAACCAACATACAAATACTGGATTTTGTTTTGTACTTAAACCAATAAGTGTCCATTTCTGACTAGGTTCATACTATGTGCACAAAACACTAGTATGGGCACCTTAGCGATCTCTGGGATGCTGGGCAGCTGTGTCAGTCCTGTCAGAGAGATCCTGTCGTGGAGCGTCTTCATCCGAGACCTATGGCAGACAGGCATTCAGGTTTGGGGGTTTTCACACGTCAGCGTCAGGTGGTACGCAGCTGTGCATACCTGCTTGAACATTCTGCCTCAGCGCGAGGCACAGCTGCAAAGACCTGTTGTAGACCATACCTGAGTATGATGCGCAGCTGCTCCTGGCCTTCAGCTTCCTCGTGCTTCAGAGAGAGGACCAGGTTCCCCAAACTGCTGGATGTGGCATAAAAATTCTGGTGTTCCTGAAATCAAGGGTCATAGAGACACTGAAATTAAAAACATAACACTGCAATTAAGCAACATGGATTTAGGCGCAGAAACATTAAGGTGGAAATGCTTTTAAAAGACAGTTATACTGCAGATCTGCCGAAACAGGGTGGCTTCTTTCGAACCTTAACAACTGATTTGGGATCCTAAAATTAAGAGTCTTTTGTCTCAGCTAACATATAAGTCAGAACAGGATTTAAGTCAATATCTTTACTCACCCTGCCCAAGAAGTGCTTGCGAAAGGCCCTTGCTGCGCTGTTGTCCTCTAACCTGAACCCCCTGTTGCCCTCGGGGCAGATGCCATCACTGTCATCTTCCTCGTAGAAGCTGCTATCGGTGGAGGTTGGAGTGATGACTTTGGCCTCTGCATCCTCTATCCAGTACCCCCCAAACTGCGGCAGGATCACCTGGGGGTACGGGTCGCCTTTCTCCAGGACCTAGCAGAGGATTACATAGATCTCACATAGGTTCTGTAACTGAGGGCATCCAAATCACCTCCGGCAGCTATGAAAGTTTCTCATAACTATGTCAGCACTAACAACAGATGTGGGGCTGGAACTAAATGACGGTAGCAGTAGTACATTTGTCAAGATTTATTAAGAGTGGTGGTAAAAATAGTGATATCCAAAATGGCACACAATACAATTATTTTGTATAACATTAATAACAGCAGCTGTGATAAAGGTTAGCAGACATGGTGTAAAACTACACATGAAGCTCAGTGATGAAATGTTGCTGTTATCTGCTAGTGTGAAACTGGGGACGGCACAGGCTCCTAGTTCTCACTTCACCTCCTCTATCCTGGGGTTTTGAGAAATGGTGTCCTGCAGGAAACACACAGGGATACATTGTGTTGACTGGAGGGTATGACCGCATGCATATATACCCACAAACACAAGCTCTAAAACAAAATAGTCAAGCTGCTTCAAAAATACCTACAACCAACAAAATTTCACTGCCAAACCACTACATCTCTCTCTCTCTCGAGCACCTTCCATCTCTGTAAAAGTCATTTTTGTCATTCACAAGTTCGGTACCTGGCTCTATACAGTACTGCCAAGGTAGATTAAATTCAATAATAAATGTTTGAAGAGATGAGTCCAAAAACAAATGTACCAGTGGCTGGACACTGGGACGAGGACAAGGAATGGAAAATAAGTAGAGCATTAATGTACAGTACAGACTAAAAACACTTCTGTTCATCTTAGTAAATTATCATACGTAATCAATGTAAAGCTTCCAGACCAAAAGGAAGCTGAGAACGACAATTGAGGTTTTTGTTACTGTGACAGCAGGCAACAGAAAACACAGTCCTACCTGCATCCCTTCCAGCCCATCAAAGAACTCCGTTGACTGGAAAGCAGAAAGAGAAGAGAGGTTACAGCTCGGTCCTCAGCTGAGCATCTGAACCAAGTCTCAAGCTTTCAGAACACTGTATTTTCTCTGAGGAAAAGCCAGGAAACACGTATACATTGCGACATAACCATGGGCAAATTAATGTGAGCATCCATTAACCAGATGCTTTTAGAAAGACAGACTTCCACATCGCAGCAATGGGAGCTGCAGGACAGCCTTCGCCTTTGGCTACAATGACAGCTTGGCTGGCTGCAGCACTCAGAAGCCCCATCGTGAGGACAAAATCTTATCGGACTACAGAAAGCTACATGCTGTCTGTGTGTGCACTGATAAGGTTTTCTGCTGCTACAATCCAACTCTCAGAAGCCTTCAGTAAGACATCACACACATTAGCCCAGAACAGGGCAAAAGTACGACACAGAAGATGACATATATCCAAAATGTGCACAAAACAACACAAATTCTTCTGACTGCCTCCTTTTCACACCTACTGTCTGCAGGCCAACCCACTGATTTGAATGCATGATGCCACTTTAAATATATATTATTTATATAGTTTCAGGCTTTATTTTTAGTATGAACTAGCAGCATCACTCAGCCTCGTCAGGGTTTTCTTTACCGTGAAGTCATTAGTTATACAATTTTATTATTCTTGGCAAACATTTTCAAAGCTCTAATTCAGCATTTCCTCATTACAGAGCACATGTCGAATTGCTTCTCGATGGACTGCATTTTTTGCGTTTGTATCAGGAAATGTAAAACACAGAGCAGAGCTGCCCATGTGAGAAGCAGCTGGATTGGAAGTCAGCGCCTGCAACCTTCAGTGTTTGTTCCTGTGATTCGTTAATAGTCACCGCGAAACAGACACTGACAGGGAACTGCCAGCTCTTACTGTATTTCTGACAACTCCTGGCAGAGAGGATCTCCTCCCAGGTGAACGCTCAAGTTTTCACCTGAGGCCAGTGTTGAACATTCAAGTGAGACGTTTACTTCACCAGTTATCGCTCCCCCTTGGAACAACAGGCAATGTTTGGCGAAAGTTGCCCAAATGCAGGACCATAACATTGTTCCCAAAGCAAAATATTTGAATGACATACAGCTTATATTATAACCAGGGTCCAGCTAAAACTATATTCCAATTAGTATAAAATTCTGCTGGGGCTCAAAGAAACAAACAGAACAAACATTATTAACATCACCATTTGATGTGAAACACTTAAAACTAATAAATATTACCAAAAAAAAGAACTTACATAGAGATGACAATTTTATCTACATATATTTATACAACATACTCTCTACTCTCACCTTGCTGATTGGTGAAGGTACCTTGAGGTTGTATGTGTGTACTGCAACTGGCAGCTTGTGTGTGTTTTGTCACACCTTGTTTGCCATTGTCATTGTGCTCAGATGCTCTTTAGAGCTGCATGGTAATTCAGTATCTCCACCCCCAGCATATGAGGAACACAACACTTAACTTCCTCCTCTTCTCATTTTCAAGAACAGAGTTAAAATGGGGAAGGGTGATTTTCAAGTTAATTTTTCCACCCCACCCATCAGTACATCCTTAAAAGTACACACACTTACTCCCACACACACTTTGTCTCTCCTCGCTTTCTCTCTCACACACACACACACAACACACTTACAGAGTTTAGGAACTCAGATGGAGCCACACCCACACTTTATGCACAAAGTATGCCTAAAACATGCTTGCAAAATTATTTGTTCGTTTTCTTAGAAGTTATTCATTCACCTGCTTATCTCCTTTTCATCACTGTATTTGTGTGTACTTGTGCAATGTGTATATGCATACTGTACATGTTAATGAAGCACCTTTCATTCATTCACTAGTTTGCCCGTTCACTCGCTTAAATTTACACAGTAAATACCTGAAATATGCATGCACGCGTGCACACACACACAAACAAGTGTTCTCTAATTCTCCTGTCCAAAGTTCTCGTCCGGCTGCTGCGCTACAACATTCTCTGTCTGCAGGACCACTTACTGATGACGGACAAACCCCGTTGTCCCCTAACACACATCTGTTTACACCCTGGTAAAATGGGAAGAGGGTTGCCTTACCTGGAGGGCACATTCTGCACACTTACCTTCAGAGTGGCTGGAGCAGTGCGAGGGGGCGATGGAGGCCTATCTCCCAGAGGTACATTAGAGATGTTCAGCGTCTCCTGCTTCCTGTGAAGCAAACAGAAAGGCCTTGTTGCTCAGAGTATTAAACTGTGTCAGACTCGGCAAGAAGGTCTGGCATTCTGGAGACCAGAGCAACGCCGCTTGTAAACGGTACAGGCGACATTGCAACACATCAACTTGAGAGCGACACCTAGGAAATCAGGGGTGATTATGAGGCACTACTAGTCTTCTAATATCCCAAATGTTTGCTGCTATTATGACTTATGATGTAGAGCTCAGGCTGTTTTGATAGTTAATTCAATATTGTGTGGTAAATTAAGTATGTAAAGGCTAATTGTGGCTTGCAAAAGAAACAAAAGCTTTAACTGTACAAAAAAACAATCCTTTTCCGATTCTGTCAAATACAGTTTCATTTAATTAAATAAAATATACATATATATGAAGGTAGAGAGATGGATGGATGATACATGAATAGATGAATGGTATAAATAGCACCTTCCATTAACAATTATAATGACTTCTGCATGTGTTAAATAATTCATGTGGTTTCATTTGAGGAAATGAGGGGGAGATTAATCCTCGACTTTAGTCTCTGTTCCCTTAGAAAAAAAAGTGGCGCATCTCAGCATCTTCTTCCATGCCTCATATCTGTCCAGAGTTGGGAACTATACAGAATTTCCCAGAGTTCTTTGCTCTCGCAACTGACGATCCTGAAAAGCACCCAAAAGTGTCTTCATGTGTGACAGTGTTCCCAGACAGTTTGTCTCAGCAGTGGAACAGGATGGTCTCTGGGTGAATAGAGTGCAGTTGTGCTGGTGAAAACTACCATCCTCTTCTAGGAGAGGTAAGGAAGGAAGCCAACGTTTAAAAAAAAAAAATTTCAAAAAATACTCCACTCCACATAAAATTGAACTGCAACAGAACTCTTGTATCAATTTTTACTACATAAATTCAACACCCTCATCCGGCACATTACAGTACTTTCATACACAGATGATCCGCATGGCTCTGCCATGTATGCTGGCCATGAATGGCTTCTGTTTTTGATGTCATACGTCCCACTTGTACAACCCTCACCTCTTGCTCTCTCTCTCTCACACACACACACACACACACACACACACACACACACACACACACACACGAGGACCAGTCCTCTTACAACACAGAACCCGATTACAGCAATTAACCGACTTGCAGTTCATTGTTTAATACCCTGTAGTTTACTGTCACATCTGCAAGTTCACTCAATAGATACTAACTGCATTGGAAATGATAGCGTGGATAATGCAGCCAACGGCAATGGATAAATGTTCTTTAAAGAGCTGTGGAAATAACATTTTACTCTTGTAATTTATTTGCATTAAGCTGCACAAATTTCTGTAGCACAGTTTCAATTATATTAAGTGCAAAATAACTATATGATAAAAGCTTTTATGAGACAAAGGCACAGCATGGTTACTTTACTGACATTCTCAACCCCACACACTCCTGGGGATCTGAAGACGTAACCTTCTGGTCACAGTTTTGGTTCCATGGTTAAATACACCACTTTGTGTTCACATCCAATTGTGCTTTTTCCTCACGGAGGTCCTCGTTTTCCATATTTTTCCATTACCGGCTCTCGTGAACGGAATGATTCTCGGGGATCAGTAACAATAAAACTGACTAACTGAAATTAATGAGCGCTGCCATTTCCAGCCTAATACATTCTTACTATGTGAGAATAAATGCAATTAAAGTCAGCGTGGTCATCATGACGACAGCTTTGAAGCTGTGACCGAACGTCGGCAGGAGCCACCAGCAGACTCACTGTGAGGAGCTTCAGGTGAACTGTAACTATACAACTGTGTAAACAGGTATGATAAATGACCGCTGCTTTGAATAAAACACCTGCTAAACTAAGTAAATACCGGCCACTGTTAAGTCCACACAGAGAGAAATAATCGTTAGGGATGTTAGTAGAAATTTTGTCACCTCCAGCCACTGCACCGGCACACAAGCAGACAGTGGACTTGGTGTGCTTGTGGGAGGCAGAAGGTAGGGACATGTTGGCCAGCTCCCAGTACCTGCTCCTCGCCAATGCTCGCAGAATGCTGACAAGCTGCCTTCAATTACCGGGACAATTAAAACTTACACAAGGCAGCTGGGGAACAAACACAACAAAACAAATGCCCTTTGAACACAGAGTGACCAGCTAGACAAGAGGGTGTCTGTAATTCCTTCTGATGAAGAAAAAGGGAGCTCACAACCACCATTCTATAACCAACATAAATTTGGGGGGGGGTCCTGTATAACTCTTTACATAGCATTTTTCAGCTGAAAGAGTGCTCAAAAAGCGGATTCCTTTGTTTGCAATTTGACCGTCCAGTTACTGATTATTGTTTCGTCTGGGAAATCTCCAGATGATACTCCGTGTGGCCCTAGTTATTATCCTGCTATAAAGAACTCTGACCAATCAAAGCTTCATGCAGAGAGAATAGTCCTGAATGAGTTTCTCATGCTGTAGCTGATTGCTGGGGTTAAAATTTCATTACAACTGAACAGGTAGCTGCCCTCTCTGAAGCCCAGGGTCCTCACACAAATCCACATGTGATTTCAGTCAATGTCTGATGGCCCAAACAAGCTTGGCTGCTTGTCTATTTTTCTCCAGACAGTTTCCATCTCCACTTGCTCTCTAACAAGTCACTCAGTTGTGGCAATTTTTCATCCCCCCTCTGTGGTGCAGTATGCTGCTGAGATTTATTTTTTAAAAATCAGATCAGGTGTGTATAAACACAGGTTGTGAGCACTATTCGCTGTACCACACATACACAACAGAAGCAGCACAGCTCTCATTCACTTTTTCTCTACGCACACCTCACCATGGTTTCTCTTTCATTTTTTCTGTTCATTTTCTCAACCAGTAATGTGGCTATGAAAGTAAACACATTCTCACTGTCAGAAACTGAGCCTGTTGGCCACAGTTGAGCAGCACTTCAGCTCCAGCTGAATCACACCTCACAAATGCACTCTTTGTTACTGTGCTTTGCAGCCAGTCTACACTTTCAGCTAAAGTGACAGTTTGACATTTTACCGAAGCAAGTCAGTGTTGTGAAACACGTCTGTTTTCTGAGCCATTTGTTGCATTGAAGAAATGAATGAATAAATGCAAGTGTCAGTGTACAGTTAAATAACTGCTAAAAAGCACTGAATCTGAGGTCAAATTCCTAAAGCAGTAAACTGCTTTCTGCCATTCAGTGGCGTATTCTGCAACTGTTCTGCACAGAGGTGACGTCCCTCTGAAGGCCTGGAGAGGCCAAGTCCTGTTGGTTTTGCCTTTACCCCAGGGACAGGTAGAGGTGATTAAAGTGAAACAAGGAAAGAGAGTGGGGGTAGGAGAAGGGAGAGAGAACAAACAGACAAAACAAATTTAAGTGCAAGGTCTAAAAATACAGCCTGAATCCCACCATCCACACACTGTGTAAACAGACTCCATAAGGACCGCAAGAGCATCTCAGCACAGTGGCTGGCAGCCTTGACCATGCTGCACACTAAAGCACATGCACGTCAGCGTATGGATACACACAGACACGCACACACTCACAAAGCACACAAACCACTGCACAAACACACATTTCCACCACTGCTTCTGCAAACAACCTTCATTTTAATTGGATAAAAAATGGTAAGCAGCCAGGAGTTTTACATAAAGACATTAAGCGAGGTGCTGAACAATGCTAATGAATGGAGAAATGTGTGTGTTAGTCCCTCACTCTGCACCAGAGCCTTTGCCAGTCCATCTGCCCACTCAGTAGGCTGCCTGCCCCATCCCTCCACCTGTTTCCACACGCAACACCCAGAGTGCCGCTGGGATTCAAAAACTTCCTCTCGAGTGGAAAATCTATATTTTACCCAAAAAAATCTTAAGATTATTTTTTATCTGCAGAGTGGCTCAAAGAGTAGCGCTGGTGCCTCACAGCACCCGGGCTGGTCGGAGTTTCAATCCGCTTCAATCTATGTGGAGTTCGCTTGTTCTCCCTGAGGCAGCATGGGTTTGCTCCAGGTGCTCTAGTTTCCACCCACAGTGCAAAGTTGCATGTTTCTGCTTAATCAGTCACTCTGCCCATAGTGTGTGTGACCACCTTGCGATAGACTGGTGTCCCATGCAGGGGCAGTTTCACAGCCTGGTGCCCAGTGGTTTCAGAACAGGCTCTGCGCTGCTGTAACCCTGCTCAGGACAACTGGATAATGAAGATGGATGGGTCATATTCAATACATTTCAAAAATTATCTACCAATGTCAAAAATATGCCACTTTATTCAAATGTGCAGAGATAAGCATGATTAAATAGGCTACATCCTGTAAAATGTCATAAACATGCATGCTGGTAAGAAATTTAGTAGTACATCTTTAAAAGTCCTTTCTAGAAGTATTTCATTTGTAACTGAGTTCTGAGTTCAGTCTGTTAGCACGTTTGGTGACCTTTTTTTTGTGTCCTGGAGTCTTTTTCATTTTCTCATGTTCCTCACTTTAGGCATAACTCCACTCCTTCATATACTTCAACCATCAACCATGTTAGCACAGCAAGGCTGGCTGCTTCAAGCTCATAAAATTTTCATACAACACAAACATTATTCCCCAAATTTGGTTAATCAGATTCTGGTTAGAATCACATATTTTTTATATTGCAGCAAAATGTTGTGCAGTAGAATGTAATCATTTATTTCATGACCGCATCACAGCTATGGCTTTCCGTGGGCATCTGTCACACTACAGCTGGCCTGGAATCAAAGTCCCGCAAATCCTCATCCTATTGGATATGACATTGTACATCAGGGCACGTGGGCCCTAAACAAAAATTAGCACAAGCAATTGTTTTAATGTTTATTCATATCGCAAGAGAGTAAAAACGTATAACCTCTTTGGCCTGGAACCTACAGCCTTGTAGTCAAGAGCACTCCACTGAGCTACACATTCATACTCCTGGTATGTCTCCAACCAGTTCTAAAGTGAGCTGTGCCAATGTACCCTTGAGGAGGTTCTGAATTACTCAAATTAATCTCCAAAATTAATTCAGCAAAATATCAAGCTGAACAAACTATAGAACTGTGACCTTGAATTACATATTCGATTTGCCCACTAAGTGAGAAAATGATGTCAGATAACAGGAGGACAGTGTCAGTGTCCGGCTGGGTGAATGACTGGGATGGGAGTAGGCCTCAAACCTGAACACTTCACCTTCATCTCTCCACTCACTCGTCCACACACACACACACCGGCAGACACATGCAGACAGAGGTAAACACATGGAGACACACACAAAAACATCCAGAAGCAAGCGAGTACTGACAATAGTGCTAACAAACACCAAGCCCCAAATATGAATTCTGCACATAGAGGATGCTACCCAGAGTAAGTGGATAATGTTAATTGAGACCCAACAACCCCTGACAAGCCCCTGCCAAAGAGAAGAGGTTGAGTTCACCTACCACTGCTCCTCCTGCTCTCTGTCCTCCTTCTCCCTTTCTCTACGTTTCCGTGACTTATGCAGGAGTCCAATGAGCACAGCAGCCGCCCGGATGCCGGCCCTCCTGGAACTCACCCTGCTGGCAGAGCTGGACATGGCGCTGCGCTCGCCCTCAGATCCCCTGTGCAGGGAACCGACGCGTCTCAGCGATGCCACAGCCGCCTGTCTCGCTGGCGCCGGGAGTGCAAGCGTGTGACAGTGTATATGAGCATGCCGCTGTCTCTCTCCTTCCCCTCTCTCACCGGCTCCCTCTGTCACACTGTCTCTCACTCCCGCCTTCCCTGTCTCTTCGGTTCTCATTGGCAGTGTTCTGCAATGGCTCCTCCTGCAGACCCCTCTCCCTTCTCAGCGCCCATCACCAGCCTCAGTCCACGGTTATCGTCTCCTTAATTGCATGGCTGATTTTCTCCACATCAATCTGCTGCCACACCGATTCTGATTTCACTTTCATAATTTCCATACCTAATCAATTCTTTAATTACTCCTCTGCCTGCTTCGGCTCCTTGGTACGATATAGTCATCACAGACACTGTACTGTACAGTAAGGTTTAATGGGGTGTGTTTGCAGGGTTCGGATCGGTGGATATGGCAGACAGACCAGGTTTGGTGACCTCAATACAGAACCTACACATAAATTTTGAGGACAACGGGTGGTTAAACGCAGAGCTGCAATTGAGTGCCGTGCAGCTGGGGGATTAGCGCCATGTCACGCTGCGGGCAACACTAGGATCCAGATGCGCGCACCTGGGTTCTCACCAGATCCTTTACCGCATCATTCACTCCCATCATTTATAGCCACCTTACAGCCTCCATTCCCATTACAGATTGTCACTGTTCACTCCCATTGTACAGCACACAGGTCCATTTACATCATACACTTCCATCCTTTTCTCCCCATCCCAACTCCTTATTTCTTTCTTACCCCCACTATACTGCACAATGTGGCAAAAGTTATGGAAATGGAGCATAATTCTATATAATTGTAATACTATATTGAAAAAGTGATGCATATTTTTGAAAAATCTATAAACATTACCATCTTGTAGCACACAGAAGTAGTGCATAAAAACTGCTCCTACAAAAACTCACACAGGTGAACCATGAGATTAAAACACGTGCACATCAAATAGGTCGATATATCAAAAACATGTAAAACACTGCCAGAGCGGTGACAGGAAATGCACGCAAGCTGACTTGGAGTGAACAGATATCTAGTGACACAAACACAGGCGTGCCCTGCATGTTAAGGTCCAGTGTTGGTTCTGTGTTGCTGCTGATGGTAACACATGGTGTGTAGGTTTGCAGGAACTCTGTTCTGGAAATACTTTGTGTCATCAAAGTAAACACCGATAAATTAAAGCCAGATTGGATTTGGGCGCACGTAGGTGTTACAGGGATACACAAAGAGGCAGTGTGTGACAAGGGACAATCTTGCAGTCCTGCTTCTCCAACTCAGATACAACACACCAGCAGCACTAGGGGGGCAGTTCCCTCAGCCGTCTACATTCACATCCCATCTACATCCCCTCTCAGAAGCAGCCACAGCCGCCCTCAATCCAGCTTGCTCAGGGGGTGTCAGTGCCTTCTCTCCTGCTTACTTTGGTACTGCTCCCTGCACCCCACCGGCTTCCATCTTCCGCTCACATTTCTGTTCTCCTCTGAGAAAAGGCCATCCAACACGCTGCTCTTCTAGCCACCCATCCGCCGCCACTCAGACGCTGAGACAGACTGCTCTGCATCTCAATGGCCATCATTCTTGACTGAAGGCTGCTGAAGCCTTCGCTATGATCATTATAAAATAAACTCACAAATCACCAGGAAATCGATGAGAAATTACTGAACACCTTCAACACAACTGACATCCAAACGAACTAAAGAGCCCAGAGAACTGGGGGAATTGTAAAGAGAGACATGATAATAAGGGGGACACAAATACAGATCAGGGGAGGAAATGCAGCTCTTGCCAACACATTAACCTTGTAACCAGTAGGTTGGGTTCAGACCCGAGAACAGATGAACCCCTGCTGGGCTGCAGAGCCAGGTTCTTTGCACAAAGTGCAACAGAACACAATATTCTAATTTTGTGTAATCGGTTCAGGATCAGAACAGCTGCTGGGAATGTAATAATATGTAAGGCAATAATAAAGCCAAGAGAGAAAGGAAACCGGTGGCGAGTTTGTGAATCTTATCAGAAATTAATTTCTCTTATCAGTGAACCTAGCGGACTGTCCCGATAACCAGAGCTATATCAGCAGGATCCACTGTTAAGATTAATGACGTCCACAATTTTCTGTCCATTTGTCTCTGTCCTGTGTATCTGCTGAAACACAGCATAGGAGTAGACAGGGAGATCACGCCACCATTCCCCTCTCACCATTTGCCTCCATGTTGGGATCATCTGCAGGTGAGCATCACTACCACAGCGTGAATACAATATTCCCGCCGCGTTCTGCAGGACCAGCCAGCCCTTAAATTTACTGCCGAAGGGTCTTTTAGGAACACTGATTCTATTCATCCATTTTCCCAGCCGTTCTTGAGAGCACAATCGAAACCTCTGACGCTCTTATTTAATCGCAAACACCTCAGTAACAACTGTGAAGATCCACCACACCTACACTTTCAGGCAATCACTGTAACCTCAAACTCTGGTAGCTCATATCACTAGCTACTGCTCAGTACTGTTCTCCTGCTTATGATTTGAAATCTGTATGTTCATATCCAGGAAAAACATAATACCTTCTATGTCTGGCGCGTGGTGGATGGGGCAAAAATGGAAAGTGGAGCAAAGATGAGCAAATATTTCAGACATGAACTTGAGAAATTGCTTCTGCATGTGAATGCCAGGGTATGGATTATTCATGTCGTGGAGGCAGTCGGCATGGTGCTGGGCTGCCAGCATGCTATACCCCCCACACTGCCTCTGACGCAGGCGGCAGGACGGACGCCTGTGGCGGCTTCAGTAGATTCTTTAGAAGGCAGTAACGAAGCGGATAAGAACCGCCGAGACCTGCTGCTGAGTGTATGTTAGTGCGCATTCCATGTGTTTGTGTCTGCTTGTCTTCACCTCTCCACGCCTTCCAAAGTGTAAAGGTTTAGCAGAAACAAAAAGCAACAAAGGCCCAGCAGACTAGTGATAAGTTTCCCAAGCAGTGACCACTCTGGCACAAGGGTTTGTGGCACCTCCAGGTGACAATCAGTTCAGCGTCCCTTATACTTCTATCTACAAATTAAGATACAAACAGATATACAAAAAATGTTTGAGATACTGATAAATATAATGACGAAGGGAAAAGAAAATTTATAAATAAAATGTTATTTTCAATGTAATTTTTGATGACAAATATGCAAACACCACAAATTTATACTAAAAGCACTGAAAAGAACTGAAAACTATTTTTAAGACTAAAGTTTAAAGAAACAGAGATATACAAACTGTGTGTGTGTATGTATGTGTATATATATATATATATATATAAATAATGTTTATATTTACCATGCAGATTAATAGTTTTATAGAATATGATACCAACAAAGTTAAAACAAAAAAGTTAAAAGTTAAAATGGGGAGGTAATGCATCATAAAATGCTTGCATAATACATAAGGCAGCAGATCTCCTTCGGTTATCTAATAAAGCTTTATTAAGGTTTTACCTTTTTTCCCCATGTTACAACTTATTTTTGCATTTTAATAGAAACATTTTGGACTCCCGTAATTCTGCTATCCTAGGCAATTGCCTAGGTTTACTTAATTATAATCCTGGCCCTGTGTGGCACGGGACACGAGAGAACTGGAGTGAGATGCACTGCTTTTCATAAGCATTTATTTTGAGGCTGTGTTGTAAGTCAAACACCCAAGACTATGGGTAATTGTTACCTGAGTACCAGCATCATCTTTTGTGGCTAACACTGACATTTTCATCAGCCTTTTCACCTACACACAAGAAAGACACCCATGTAGCCACACTTGTGACACACTCATGCATGCTCTGCTGCTCCCTGAAAGGAGAACCTCTTTATCTCATTTTAAACCTTCAGCTGCGCCAAGAAAATCAATTCCACACCACCGTGGCTTTGACTGTCCTTTAAAACCCTGTCTTTCTGCAGCTGACAGGTCCACAAAGCCAAAACCAAGGACACAGTATATATACGGTAATCGATGGGACGAACAAGAAAAGCAGAAAGACTCCTGAAAATTGCTGTACCAAAATAAAGTATATTTTAAGAATTCTGTGAGGAAAATGAGGAACCGTTGGTGCTGATTTGATCAGGTTATATGGTCAGTTTTGGCTAAGCCTGGTTTTCACCTATTCTAACCCATGCAGGTAGATTTCTGTTTAAATAATCTATTACAGACCTTGTTGAAAGATTGACTAATAAAGCAAATATTGCAAAATTTCTGCTACTTACTGAACTGTTCAGAGTATCACATAGGTACAGTCAATGTGCAAATGAAGTCCTTTCAATTAAATTTAAAATTTCACTGTTGGGTCTGAACTGCTGTTTTGGGTTCAGATTTGTCAGCAATATATTTGCTCATTTATACTGCTAAACTTTTTGTCATTAAAAACTCCATTTGGGAAAAATTAAGCTCAGTTATGAGCTTTAGCACCCAGTGTGCATGAAAACACTGCACACAGTGCAGCCCTTCAGGTGTAAAGATCTGGGCTTTAATTAGGCTTTACTAGCGCCTAACTCCCGCAAAACGCAACAACGTTCCTCTTCAGAGCCGTTAAAGTCTAAAAATTAAACTTCTCGCACTCCTCACTTTTTTGTTCCACTGACAATTTCAAACTTTTTAATCTAGACAGTTCTGTCAAATCAAACACCAGCCATAATAATCTATACTAGGTAGGTTTATACTAGGTACTGTTATGAACGTCACGAAGATTTTGGCCAGAATAGTTAATGTTTACCTGAGAATTTGGGTCAGAAATGTGAAAGTGAGCTTACATGCATCTTATGACAGTTATACAGCTTGGAGTTTAAGCTCTGCCAGGCTATGGGAATCGAAATGCACTAGAAGAGGCAGACTCTTGTTTGCTGCTTGGAGCTGTCCAGATGGAGCTCCCGTCAACTTCGCGAGTGGAGCAGGAGCTGGATGGAAAGCTTGAAATTCGTGTATGGCCCCGATGGCTCAGTGCCTTAGAATTCCACTTACACCATGATCTGCATGCTCCACTGGTGCACCATGCCTGACCAAGGTATCCCACACTTGCCCTACACGTGTAGCACATTTCACAGTGTGATCTGTGGATTCCACACCATGTGAGCACAGAATCATCCCCTCTTCAAATTCAGAACAGGTAAAAACTCTAAATCATGTGGTAATGGGCCATAGAATGGGTTCTGTTGCAAAAAGGGTGAAAACCACACTAATGCCACTAATAAATTCTATGCTTTTTCTGACCCACGAAGGCCACTGGATTTGCTAGTAGCCACGCTCCCGTTGTTCTCTTTGACATGAAGCACTTGTGGTAACCATCCATAGCAACAAAGGCAGGGAAAACTGCAATGTTGCTATGGTGCCCCCTCCCTCTCCCGGAAGGCTCGACAGTGCCTGTGAGCTAGTAAAGATGCCCTGATTCTTCTTTAGCCACTCTGAAGTGAGATCCTCACAGTGGAGGTCAGTGTAGTCATGGTGACTAAACCTCAGATTGAGCCATAAATTTGGACCCCAAAAGCGTCTGTTGTCTCAGTGTCTCTGACATGGTTTTGGCCAGAAGTATTAAAAGTCCGTAATCTGACAGTTTTAGGTCTGTGCAGGAAATGGTGCTGAGCCTTTTTCACACTCACACAAGCCATATGCAAATACCAAGCTTGGGAAACAGTATAGTGCTTCATTAAAATGTTGCCCATTTGCTTAAAAATTAGACAAACATTGAAACAAAGTAAAGGAGCAGTTGTAAACACTTAAGTCTGGTACTGAACTCAAGACAACAGCCAGTTCAAACATCGCTCAGAAGCCCGCTAATGACAACACACAGAGTGACAATGGATAAAGTACCAGGACTGATCCTGCTCCCTGGCTGTTTGCAAACAAGAGTCCAGTAAGAGAAAGACTGATTCAAGGTGGAGCAAAGGAAGCACTTACAGTTGTAAAAAACCTTCTGTAGTCTACAAACAACTCTCAGCAAAACTCTGCTCTGTCCTGTGAGCCCCCCAGCTGGTTGCCTCACCTTAGGGTGATAAGGCCCAGCCACCGGGAAAGGTGAGCAGTAACTGCAGACATGAATAACCCCCCAGCCTGGGTCACACATTCAAACCTCATCCGTTTCTCTGGCAACCATGGACAAATAGAACTTTGTCATTTACTGCCATTATCCACTGCTGCTGCATGGCACCTTAAATGAAAACTTGTTTTATACATGTTAAAGCATGACATATATTCATGGCTTCAGTAGCGCAAACTACAGGGTTAAGTATCTGACCTGGGATCTACATGACTGCCATGCTGGATGTGGCGGATTTAGTACCAAAACAATTATTTGGGATCACAGTTTAGGTGTTGCGATCTTATTTTACTGTCTGGTATATCAGAAGCTATTAATGCTAAATATAATATCTATTTTAAAATGTTTTCCTTCCAGCACATGTGCTTAGAATAACTCACTGAAATTTGAACTTTCCAGATGTCATAGCAAATTCAAACCCTTAGTCACAGACCTACTTAGACGGCACCCTCTATTGGAGAAACTAAGAGCACAGTTGCAGAATGAGAGTCCATCGCTCTTTGTACCCTGAGATGTATTATATTCTGCAGGAGGTGCTATGAGAAAAACAGATGGGCATGCAGACTACAGAAAGACCAACTCAGAGATTCACAAACACACACACACACACACACACACACACACACACACACACACACACACACACACCACCAACAAACACACACATACACACAGAGGTTTGTCTGGATACTGATGAACACACAAGCACTACCACCAACATGGCCTTGTGCACCGGAGTGTGAGATGCTAATGGTACAGACATAAAAATTCATAAATAATATTAACAGACTGACACGGACATAAAAACTAAGACAAATAAACTGCATGTTTCCTTTAAAAATGTCCCAACGAGTAGGAAAACGAGTATATACACAAATCAACACACACACACACACACACACACAAGATTACCTGCATAAATACTGAAAGTGGCACACAAACTGGATGATGAGGCGGACAACTAGACTCACCACAGCTTGCGATGCATCGTTCCCAGCTGGAGTGAGAGCGATGTTCTCGATAGCCCTGTCTCATTAAGATCAGAGGGATATTCAATGCACGACCTTTCCACATGGAAACTCACACACACGTGCGTACGCACACACATTCATCTCTGATTACTCAACCCTAAGTTCATACACCAGGTTCAAAGTAAGCTGTTGTGCCAGGGCATGAAGAGACAGGAGGTGAGACCGAGTCAGTGAGGTGAGGATGAGTGTGAGATTCAACAACCTTTTAAAAACCCATCAAAAGTGTAGCACCCTAGACCCCTGGACATAGTGTTTACTGCGGCACACAAGTATACACATCCTGACATGTGATAAAACTTAACACATTCCACTATTTAAAATAAACACATGGACACAAACCTTCACATGCATACAAACATACTACATAAACCTTCCCCTCGTGATCTTTGCACACTACCCCCACAGACCGAGGACATGCAGAGGTGTGATATAACTATGCCTCTTGTTGAGAGCCTGAACATATGGTCACTGTTTCAAGAGTTTAAACTCAGGTCACCCCATCCATGGTCCAGAACTCTTTCTTATGGAGACCTGACAATTTGGGGACCTTCTGTTAACAATAATAAATGTGGTGTTTATAAAAAGCAAACTGTCCAGCTCTTTTTTTTTTAACTTTTGCTGGAAGGTTTGACTAAAACACTTAAGCATAAACAGCAAGGTTCCTCCTTGAACTTGGTGATATTATGTTTCCAGCTGAGAGCAGTGTGAGTTCAGCAAAGCTTTGGCAAAAGATAAATAGTAAATAAAACACCCAGACAGATCGAAAGACAAAATTCACCCATTAGAGCTGAAACGCTAATCACCACAACACAAATGTACATAGATAAAGTCCTCAAAGACAGACTCAAACACAACACATGGTCTCAACATGCCCTGATGACAAAATGGCACTGTCCCACATCATACAGGACCATCTGAAAGGCCTCTAAGGAGACTGCCCTGCATATGGACACAGCTTGGTTATGGTCCTTTGAAGATCTGCTTAACAGAAGCATACACCGTCACACAAAAACACACACTCATACGCATACATGCAACTACTCAAGTAGCTTACAGCTGTTGCTGTAGTGAGATCAGGGAGGGAGAAAATAAGGAAAACAAAAGAATTGTAAATTACACCTGTGACCCACTGCACCTGCTGGCTTAGAAAGCATCTCCTCAGACATGATAGAGACAGAGCACTTGCATCTCTAGGGCAGTGCTGGCAGACCTAGATCTACAGAGCATAGAGCACTGCCAAATTAAGTCCCCCCCAGTCTACTGCTGCTTTTTCAATCCTGTAGAGGAGTCTTCTGTGCAACACAGGCGAAATCCCCTCCGTTCTGATTTACCAGCTCCCAACACCTCTGTCAGCTGCTGAGATACGTTTAAAAAAACAGTCCGATGACTCTAAAGTGGCTGTGAAACAAATAGCCCAGGTGCCAGTGACACTGTGAGGCACGCCCTGATTCAGTTGGGCTGCTTGTTTACATTCACACCTAAACTCTGTGTTTTACCCCCCACACACGTACTTATTGAACAAAAAAAGAGCCATGGTGGGAGGTGTAAATGGCTTTAAGGGCAAAAATTAGCACGACTACAGCCAGTGTTACCCGTCTCAGTCTGTGATTCCACGTGTGACTCTTGACTATGTGGTTGATTCTACCCTCAAATCACACCGTAGTTCTGACTCGGCATGGTAGCTGTGTTCACGACCAGCTTAACCATGCTATACTTCACCGGGTAGACACACACACACACACACACCCGCACAGACACATCAACCCACTGTGACAACATGCATTACTGACAGAGATAAACAGAGGACCTACAACAGGAGATATTCCATGAGTGAAACAAATGCTCACTGACCCCTACGTTTTATCATTGAACTTCAGTTTGTGGGTGCAGCACATTCTGACAGCAACGTTGCCACGAAGCTGTGCAAAGCTAATGAGAGGCCATGTAGTCATGACACAGTCGCAGGTCGAGAAGACAACTCAGGAACCTGGCATTCAACCCATGTGATCCTTCCCCGTCGTCACTTAACCCTAGCAGACCAGCTGCAACTCCACAGTCTTGTCTTCCACGTGATGGTAGGACAGCAGCCTCACGAGCCAAGGGGGAAAAGGAGGGAGGGTTGCTAAACGAAGGGCACATCTCCAATTGAATTATTATTAAACTGGAGCAGGAAAGGTGAACCAGACAGCAAGACTCAAACTCATAGGGTACACAGAGTCTATTCAGACCTGAGTACTCACCTGGACCTAAGGGCGCTGATGGTAGACTTGTCAATCCTGCAGGGGAACACAAAAGGGCGTTACTGTGAGCAACAACACAGCAGAGTGGTGCAACAAGGTAGCTAAGTAGATAACATAAACTCAGCCTTTTTTAACAAAGATGAATTACAGTAGAAACAGAATGAAATTTTAGTCATCAACTCTGGACTAGTAATGTACTGTGTTCTACACACAGCTCTGCACACTGAGCTACATTCATCTCCAAGTATTACCTAACACACTGATAACATTCACTCCAACCAGTGATACATGCTACTCCAAAGCACTGCTCATCTGCACAAAAGGTTGAAGTTCCTCACACGCTGAAACACTGACTACTGTAACTCCTGACCTGCACTGTACTACACACATTTTTCCACTCATGTGGATGTTGTCATAATTCATCAATTGTAACTTCAGTATCTGTTTTCCCACAAACTAGAGCTGTTCCCAGAAGTTTGTTCAAGAAAGTAGTGCTGTTTTTTCTCAACTTGTTGCTATATATATATGTTAATAAATATCATAATGCCCTGATCAGCAGTCTAAATGAGTTCATGAGAAATTACGTGCTTGATGAAAAAGTGCTATAATTAGACATTACAGCTTCTCTTACAACTGTTACCAAGTGTTTTTTAAACTCTTCACACAGTTAACAACATTCCTCTATGTGGGCCAAAAAGATGATTTTTTAAAAAATTGCTTAGAGACAAAATGCATTCATATCTCACTCAAGCCTGCAGGAGCCCACTACAGTCAGCCTGGCTCACGGCGCATCCCTTCCACCTTAATCACGGTTCCTAAACCTTGCAGAGGAATTCCTTTCCTCTGAAGAAATGTACAATCAGACATCTCTGTTAGATGCACTGGATGCTAAATGCCTGGACATAACTGCCAGGAATGGATCATGCATGCAGAGATTTTTCCCTGGTGTACAGCAGGACTGAACATAAGGTGTGATGTAGGTGAGACCATGTGGTGAAATGCAAAAGGGTAGACAGACTACTAAAACCAGCATGTTCCAGTCTCCTCCCACAGTCCAAAGACACATGTTTCACATTAACTGTGCACTCCAAATTGCCCTGTGTGTGTGCGCGCGTGTGTGTGAGAGAGAGAGAGAGAGAGCAGGACATCCCATCTCTCTGGTGGACTGGCAGCCCATCTTGGGTGTATTTTCAGGATAGACTCCGCACTCCCATGACCCTGAGCAGGATACAGGGGTCAAGAAAGTTGGATGGACTGATGTAAAACCAGCATTGTTGTACCAGCCATTTATTTTTTTCATGCAATTTTTCATTAAAGTACATCAATACTGCTGTATTACTGTTTTGGCAGTCTGGCACCTTTCATTTCTTATGTGCAGTCTAGTTTTGTATTAGAATATTTGTTAAAAAGATTGCGTGTACAGAGAACACAGCAAAGTAAGTAACCATGCGACTGAATAAAAAGTGTCACCAGAGAGAACAAATTACATCATGATACAATAATGACTATGGCTCCTGAACTGAAGTGCTGACAAACAGATGTGACAGTGCTGGATCAGTCATATCTGTATTCTGTCACCAACCGCCCCCCCCCCCCCCCCCCC
>UFQX01000343.1:262320-307731 GCA_900497675.1 Arapaima gigas | reverse complement strand
TATTCTTTCACCAACCCCCCCCCCCCCCCCCCGCATACACTGTCAGCCTGGGATTCGAGACTGCAGCATAACAAACACCCTTCCTGTGTGAGCACTCCACCCTGCAGCACCCACATCCTCACCCTCGCACCCCACCCTTCAGCCCCTGCACACACAACCACGCAACCACAATTTTCTCACAGAGGAGACACGTCCCTCCAGTCTTGGCGCAATCATTTTAAAATTCAAGTTGCAGGTGAAGTACTGTTGTCCCCTTCAAATTTTGTGGTACTTAAACCATACTTCTTTAGCAGTGTAGGTAGCACAACAAAATATCACCCTGTACCACAGTTAAGCAAAGCAACTACTATATTGTTTAACAGCTAATTACTTTCTCAGCTTTTCCATGTTCCTTGCAGAATCTGTGCACTGTGTCATCAGAATCACAAAATCTTCTCCATCTATATTCCTGTGCTGTCACTGTACTCATATTTATTCCTTGAACACCCTAAAATTCACTCTTGATACAGGCATACAAATAAATGAATACAAATATAATGTAAATGTCTATCCATGGTTAGCCCTTGCCTGTTCCCTGGAGTAGGTCACTGTCCTGCTTTCAATACAAGCACTCCTTCATTTCTGAACAAACAATGACCAGTTGAAAGCCACCTCTTCCCTCATGTCCCTCACCTGCCACTCACACCAGGTATAGTCTGCAGTACCCCGTTTACTGCTGGGGGAGGTGGATTTGGTACCAGACACACACAAACACAGTATCCAGCAGCAGGAGCCCCAGAGGTTCCTGGCACCCAGATCATCACCTCATTAGACTGGACAGAGCAGATTTTCCACAACTCAGGATGTAGGAAGCTGAACAGTGACAATAAGTGTGCTTCATCTTATCTCAAAATGCAGCTGTGAAATATGAATGTATTTTTCTATATTTAACAAATGCATAAAACATACTGCAAATCAGTCAAAAGCTATAACCTGATGGGTTCAGGTGCTTGCAGTACCTCATACTGCAAGACATTATAAACTGTGTCTGTTATAGGAGATTAAAAGGTTGTAGATTTAGTAGATGAGCAGACTTGAAAGCAGATCAAACCTTAAAACCCTTCATTTTTAGGTGTGTGGTGTGTTTAGATTTGACTATTTTCACCCATTTCCTTTACATACCTCATATCCTGTAAAATTTGCAGTTTTCTACATCCCCCTAGACCAGGGGGCTCTTGTTGGTCACCAGGAACCAGGTTTCACTACAGCTTGTATTAAGAGCTCTGATCCATACACCTAATGTGCTGGTACAAAAAAAAGAAAACCGCAAAGCATTTTACCTGCACTCACAAATGAACCACCAGTGACAACTAAACTGAATTTGAAAGTTGCCAAAAAACACACCCACTTTTCATGTTTCACCTGCTCTGACACAACCACACATACAGATGACAGACACAGAGGGTGAACCTCTCTCAAAATACAACCAGGACCTTGAACACAGGAGCAGGAATGAAGGAAGGATGAGCTCAGAGGTTTGAACATCATCTAAGCCCCTGACGTGTGCAGAGTGAGTTCTCAGCTCAGCTATTTCCAGCAAGTTTCCAACATCTCTCAAATTATTTATGGAGCTGTATTACTGGGATTGCATGTGCCCATGTAAAAGCACATAAGGGACAGAATGTCAGACATCTACATTCTCTAGAGTCCAAATGCCTTTTTTTGTTTGAAGCTAATGGACCTGCTTTTTGCCTTAAAATACAAATACCACTGTGTTACAGAAGCAGCCAACTGACCAAAGCTGAATCCAGCCAGTGCCAGTTCATTCCAGTCCAGTCCCTTTCAGCCCTGCTCCATGCAACCCAGGTTAGCCCTTCTAATTCCCCCTTCTCAGCCCTGTCCAACCCCACTCTATCCAGTCCAGCCTCCTCCACACAGTAACATCTCAATCAGGAAGTGATAACCAGAACGGCACATAAAGGGTGTCACCCGGTTTACCGTTATCCAAGTACCTGTGTGGATGCCTGCTAAATGGTCTGTTTGTCTCCAAGTGCCCCATGTATGTTAGCCAGTCAATGTGTTTGTGAATCTTTTAAGACTTCATGGCTCTTTTTGCAAACTGAGCTCTTCACTAATCACACTGAAAACTTCTGTGAGACACAGAGTCTTTTTCTATCACTACTGTAACGGTTAGTTCATCCTGAGAATTGCCCAGTCCTGGCTTCATCTTGTGTTAACTGCAGTACCTTAGAATATCATCATAGGATTGTTTTGCTGCAACCAGACAAAAAGCCCTTTTGAATTTCACAGTCCTACCAAATAATACTGCCTCAAAGTTTTCAGCTAATGAAAAAAATAATAAAAAAATGTATGCTTATATATTTAGCTGGTGCTTCTCTCCAAAGTGACATATAATGTTAAGTTAACAGTCATTTACCAGTTTATATAGGTAGGTCATTTTTACTGGAGCCATTTAAAGTGAGTACCTTGCTGAAGGGTACCATGGTAGGAGGTGGCATTTTGGGATTTGGACTTGGGCTATTCGATTACAAAGCAGTAGCTCTAACTGCTATGCTAATAATAAAGTGTGTCCAGAGAGTTGCACACTTCTGTTCCTATGTTTGTACAGAGGGGTCAGTTATACCTGGATCATAAAAGCACCAACAGGCCTGTGTCACCATAGCAAAATGGTTTTTCCATCAATATGCAAATATAAATCAGTTTCAAAACAACAACATAAAAGGTGCTTTATCATTCATCATAACAGAACAGCCTCAATACAACTGCTGTGCAATCAGATGGTGTACAAGAACTGAGGATCACTCTCAATAACAAGGGTGGGGCATTTCACAAACTAATTCAACAACGGTATCTATTTTGACACCCAAATCACCAGTAACAATCATGACCACATGAAGTGGTATAAACACAATCATGCATGTAGCCTGTGTTCCTTGATTGAAGGTGCATTAAAAATCTAAATTTACATGCATGCAGTCTGTTGCCTCGATTCTGAATAAAACTACAATATCTGAGTTCAGTGACCATCTGTGTTGCTCAACTTCTGCCCCATCTGCCTGCAGCAAAAAACGTGTGCACATTCTCACACATCCTACATGTACACATTAACAAGAAAACACAACAAACAGAACATTAACACAGACAAAGATATAACTAGATCCAGCCATCACATGCAACAAGAAAAAACGATGCAAAGCAAATACAGTTTACCTGCAGCTCTAGCCCTTCTTCAACCTTCACCTGCATATCATCATTTACTAAACAGTTTAAATCATGACCATAAGCAAAAAGACTGCAGTAACTAATTAACATTAACTTTTGACCAAAAGAACCAATTTGTTCTCAAATCTCCCTGTGACAAACATTTTATAAAATCTTTCAGTAACTTCAATTCATGCTTCTCCCCACAACAGACACACAAATATATAAATACACGCACAGGCTAAAGATGTACACACATAAATATATGTACACCCCATACAAACATGCTCCTAAACATCCATATACATGTGTGTGTTTTGACTGGCCTCAACATAAAATCTTGCATTCAAATCTCTGCAAGGGGCCTGGAAAAGGGTGCAGTGTAACCTACCATCCAAATCCCCCAAAAGATACGCTTCTCTTCCTTCTGATCATGGTAAATGGTCTTGAGGTCCTGGGATGTCTCTCTCTCTGACTCTACTGCCAGCCAGCACAGCTCAAGTCTGACCCACCTTTTCTCCTCTTCTCGCTCTCTCACACACTTGAGTGTTGTACTCCACACCCCCCAGAGAAACGCAACTAGAGCAAAGGAGGAAGGGAGAAATATTTTCTGCTCCACACACCCAGGGAAAAAGGAAAGAAAGAGAGGAGGAGCATGAGGTTTACCACTGACTTCTGCACCTCCTCCAAAACTAGGAGGCATCACAGTCACAGTTAACAGATGGTTCTTCTGTGAGGGGCACTGTGGGTTGTAATCCTCCCCTTCTCTCCCATGGGGGTTTCTTAAGGTAATACAGAGAAAATGCACCAGATTCAGTAGCTACTTCTTGAACACTGTACCACCTGCTGTGGGTGAGGCTAGTTGGTTAGTGGTTACAGCACAAGGGCCAAAAGATAACAGATACCATTTCTGTGAAACAAAACGCTGTCATACCCTGAGGAACGGCTACTAGCCTGAACTGTTTTAATAGATATCCAGGTGCATAAAGAACTAAAAACCGCACATTGCAGCCAAACTGATGTGTCACAGCAGCCATGGAACATACACTCACACAAACAGATAAAACAAAAACAAAACAAAAAAAAGATGGCCTAAGTATATAATATGCAGCAATTAAAGGATACAATCAGAAAAGGAGGAAGACAAACCTTGCCTTGCAAAAATGAGAGTTTCTATTCTCACAGGTTGAGGGCTTCCTTGGCATCCACCACAAAAGGAGAAGGTCCATTCTGAGCAGTTCAGAGCTCCGTCAATCATCACACACAGGTCCAATGGAACCAGCACAGAGATTCTCATCAACTAGAAATATAAAGCTGATGTACATACAAAAGACTATTTATGGCATTGTAGGAGAAGCTGTTGCATGTGCAAACATGAACATTAGCTAATGCACAGTGAGAGTGTAACACACACTTCAAAATTGTAGACACATTTTGCATCCAGTTAAACAAATCCATGCACTCCAGTGCAGATAGGGAGTAGCTACAGTACTTGTAAGACTAGAAAGATACAGGTTGAAATACCAAGAAGTGAAATTATTGCTGCAGCCTTCTGAGAGGCAATTAACCTCAACAGATTAATTAGAATCTTAATTGACTCATTACCTAGTGGGCGGGGAGTCAATGCTTAAAACGTCTTACACACATTTCAGGTGCTCTAAAACTTGCCTTATTACTTTTGTTCTTTATAATGCCTGTTGGATTCTTTAATGCATTATTTTTTAAGCAAACAAGACTTAAATCTTTACACATGGCCACCAGTTATGTGGAGGAAGTGCATAATCATTCTGGGAGAGTGAATGGAAAACACTGCTGACTGCATGTCAATCAGCTTCTCAGGTGCTGAGCTGGGGTGAAGTTGCTGATCTTGTTTTAAGTCTTGCATCCCTCGATGAGGTTTCACATACAGTTTCAGATCCAGAAATACTGCTCAAATGCTGTAACTTGGGTCCCACCACCATGGTTCTTCCCTTCACCTCTTATCATTGTCTGTCCTGCTAACATTTTCAGACTGATTCCTCTATCAACACCTCTGCTTTTTCAAGCCCTACCCCAATTTAGCACCGGCTGCAGTCTTGCCTTTCACTCCCGTGCAACACGGTTTGCCTCCGTCTGTCTGTGTACCCGTTTCTCATTCTTTCCCGACACCACGGTCCATCTCCCTCTCTTTTGTTTGTCACCACTCCCACACAGGCCATACATATATAAGAAGAGGTCAAAAACAGACACTTTCGTACATCAACACCCATACCCCTATACATGCAGGCAAACACTACCACAAACACATATACATATGTACAAACTCTAAATCATTTGGTACTAATATGTCCCCAGTATGCATTACAGTAGCTGCTTCATCCAATCCCTGTGCAGGAAGGCTGGGGGGCAGAGAAGGAAGCAGATGAGGAGGAAGATCACAGAGTATTAAATGTCAATAGTTAGGGTCAAAGTTTCAGCTGATCTGACACAGGGGGAGGGTTGATGCTTGTAATATTTCATCTGCAAGAAACAAATCTTTGTATTGCAATACAGAGCAACACACACAGAAAACAGAAAAGTACAAACCCATAATCACTCTCACCACTGAACACAGTTACAAATTCACAGATTAGAATATCACCCAGGTTGAAGTGAACTGTTACCTACAAGCCCTGTGGTTTTCATGCTGGCCCAACAGTGGAAATATCACAAGTAACAACAAATTAGTTCACGCCCAGCTGGTTTTTATACAAGAGCACAAAACTGCAGCCAGTAAGAGGCACTGTGAGGGCCCCCTCGATCCCAGGGTCCAGACAACAGCAGTAACTGGTAGGCAGATGAGCAAATGGAAATCACACAGGGAAGGATGACAGAGGAAAGCCTTATAGCGCAATTCCCTGAAAACAGGATTCCATAGTGTCTCTCTCTTCCCCACTGCAACAATGCATTACCAAATACCTGCTTTCAGCTGACACCTTCATCAACAACAATTTACAGAAAGGTCTACCTTTACTCATATTCCTTCATGACTAATTTACTGACACTTTTGGGCTCTTTGGCGGTTAAAGCTGAATTTACTCATGCTTTCCTCATTCTGTACCATGCACTCCATAACTACTATGCCACCTAAGAAATCATTCTGGCATGATGCCCTCAGATGGGGTTCAGCTACTCAGGAGGGATGATGAAAACAGACCCACACAGCACACCCATGCAAGCACAGGCTCCTTTGGGCTCTGCAAAGGGTAAAACTCAAATCCTGAGAAGAAACCAACAGGGCCAACATCACAGCAGCAAGTTTGGGCAATATGAGGAAGAGGGAGAGAGAACCAGAGAGCAGTGGCAGAGAAGGATACACTGATGGATGGGGGTCAATGTTTAAGTTGATGCAGATTGATATTGGCAGAAATGTGAGATGAAAAGAGCTAAACCCATGGCCAGGGCTGCATTGGGGGCGATGTCTGAGGTGCAGCGTGACAAGGGGCTGGGACCCCTGCCAGAGAGGCTATTCATGCTAGCGGGGGTCATTGGGCCATTTTGCAGGCAGCTGCCTCTCACAGCTGGGTGCAAAAATCCCCTTCAATTAATATCCATACATCCAAACAAAAACATGCTGATACACAATGAAACACAAGTTCAAATACCCTCAAAGATATGATGAACTGAACATATGTGGACATAAGCATTAAAAAACAGAGTCTGGGCATGAGCTGGAGACATGGGGTAAGCAGAACCCTAGCATAACTCTGCTGGCCTCCAGCACTCTTTTATAACAATGCTTTCCCTGGCAACCATAGAATCTCCCCCAAGTGCAGCAATTGAAGGGTAACTGCCTGGAACTGGGGGGTACAGATACAATTATTCATGATCTTACAAATTAAAAAGCCACCGGGTAGTGAAAGTGGAGCCTTCTGTCTGTTCACAGTTTGTACCTCGATCCCCTGTGTGAGGAGCATAGAACTCAGCTGCACCCCTGGTCAGTGCTGTAGTGATCAGCCAGGCCAGCAGGGCTGCTGAAAGGGTATGAGGCATGTCCCTCTTAACTGGATAGAAGGTCACTGGATGTATATGTATAACTGTGGAGTGCTGTAGCTGTTTGTGTGTATAGATGTGTACAGCAATGGTACACAGCAATTGTGTAAGTGTGCATAAGTGTGTTTAGCACCATGTGTAGGTTTATGCAGGTACATATATCTATATATACAGTACTGTGCAAAAGTCGTAGGCACCTGTGGGAAAAATGCTATAAAGCGAGGACGGTTCCAAAAATAATACCACGAATCCTTGTTAATCAATAAACCTTCTAAAAAGTGCAGTAGACAAAAAAAAACCTCCATCAGATCAATATTTGGTGGGACCACCCTTTGCCTTTAAAACGGCATCAGTTCTTTTATGCAAACTTGCGTGCAGTTTAAGGTAGAGGTCGGTAAGTTCTTCCAAACATTTTGAGGAACTGGCCACGGTTCTTCTGCAGACTTTGACTGTCTCTGCATGTCCTCCCAGACTGACTTGAACATGTTGAGATCAGGGCTCTGTGGGGACCAGACCATCTGCTGCAGGATTCCTTCTCTTTGCTCAACATAGTCCTGTATGACTGAGATTGGGGGTTTGAGGTCATTCTCAGGCTGCACAATGAATTTGGGACAAATCAGAAACCTCCCTGATGGTAGATAAGAATCTACCTGTACTTCTCAACAGACACTGAAGTTGCACGCCTAAGACTTTTGCACAGGACTGTAAGTGTATAGCAGGTATGTACACAGGACTATATATGTGAGCATGTGGGTTTCTACAGTCATGTGCAATACCTGTGTGAAGACTCCCGCTCTTTGCGGGCAGCAATTCGATGCTGTGGCGGTGAGCAGATCCACTGGAAAGATGCCAGCGTGCGGGTCTCCATCTTGAATCTCCCCTCCTGGACGTAGCTGTAGGAAGGACATCACCGACCATCACTGATCACAGTACACCACCACCAGTCAGCAGCATCCCCTCTGCAACTCAAAAACTGCCACTGCAAATCCCAGTAGAGTAAATACTGTTGTGGATTTTGCACTGGTACTGTACTTTACTGTAACTGCTTCAGCAAACAACTATGCATCAAATATGTTATTACTGAATCACATAAACTGTGTACAAACAAGTCAGAGGGAAAAAAACTAACACAAATTGGATGGATGCAAAACAAATAAACCAGTAAGAAAATGAGGACATACAATGGCTACAAAACAGAAAAGCACTGAATTTACTGTGATCTTTGTTTCCTACAGGAGCATCTGTCCATGTGCATGAAGAACAGGGCTAATACACATACCATGTACAGGGTATCTCTCTGGATGCTTAGCCTGATCTGGCTAGGCATGGGCTGAATTAGTCTTTTCAGCTTCCACAACACACACACACACACACACACACACACACACACACACACACACACACACGGTGGTGCTGGTCCTACACAGACAAGAAGATGTGCATGGGACCACAATGCTGAGCTGTGTTCTCTTACAATGTGCAGAAAAAGCTACTCCACATGGACCCCCACATGTGGTACATGTATGTGTATTCATAAGTGTGTATTCACTATACACAGTTTGGTTAATCACTGTGAGCAGCTTAATATATGATGCTTTACAGAAACATCTCAGGTAAATAAATAAATGTACATTTAAATGTACCCTAGAGCTAGGAATGTAACCCAGTCTGTGCCTGTGCCAGCTATTTCCCTGCAGAAAATAAGAAACTGAACTATAAACTGTGCTGATAAATTTTAAAAATATCTTCAACAAAATAAAAAAATGGGCTTGGGGCTCACACATCCATTTCTCCTCAACAGAAAACAGAACTTTGTTTTTGCAGGTAAAACTGCTTTGTGTTAAAAAAAAAAAAAAAAAAACTACAGAACGCTTCATAATTACTTGGTCACTATAGAGAAACAACATGAAACATGACAGTTAAGAGCACAGGGTGTAACGCATTGTGATGATGCAGGAATGGGAAATCTGGGGCTGCCACGCTGTGACACATGACCACAACTCTCTATTGTAATGACTCAAAATGATGCTAAAAGAAGCCACCATGACGTCTGCTGGTGTGGATCAGGCGCAGAACAGCAGGCTGTACTGCTCTGTCTCCCCACATCGCAGGGGCTCCACTCGCAACCATGTCACCATCAACCGCGGTGGGCCCTCTACTGGATCAGCCCTGAAATCACATCTCATCAGCCTGTTCCTAAATTATTTGAACATTATATGGTAAAACTATTATTATTATTATTATTATTATTATTATTATTCCATCCATCTAATATCATTATCCGCTAATCCTGAGTTGGGCTACAGGGGTCCAGAGCTTATCCTGACATCTTTGAGCACTAGGTTATGAAACAACCCCCAGATGGGACACCAGTCTACTGCAGGGTGGCCACACACACCATTTACACACTGTGGGCAATTCAGAGCAACCAATGAAGTGACCTGAGACCCAATCTTTGGACTGTGGGAGGAATCTGGAGCACCTGGAGGGAACCAACAAAGAGAGAACATGCAGACTCCACACAGACTGAACCAGACTTGAACTCAGACACTATGATGCAGCAGTGCCACCTGCTGAGGCACTGTACTGCATTATTATTATTGCTGTTGTTAATTTATAAGGTGCTTTCATCCAACCAATTTGGCTGTTAGCCACCTAAATAAGTATTTTTACTGTATCAATTTAGGGCAAGTCCTGATCATTGTTACTACAGCAGTTCAGATGTTATAACATTCTTAAAATCACTACATACAACTCACAGCATCAAATAAGCAATAATGATCATCATGAGAAAAAGCATACAATTACTTTTTACATAAATTAGTTTATGTGTTAATCGCTCTTGTAAGTTTCTCTGACTTTCACTGCAGCCACTGTTCTATGTTTTTGACTTGCGCTCATCTCTGGAGGTTCTCTGACTGACTCCAGTGTCTCTCTGGTTATGTACTGCCCTGGGTTCCCGAGTCATTGCAGCCTTGTCTCTCACTTATTCTTCACTGTAGTTTCTCACATTCTTCACTCATCACTGTTGTGTCCCTGACTCACAACTGCAGTATCCCTGAGTGATCACAGCAGCATCTCCCACTCGTCACTCATCACTGCACTCAGTCAACACTCAAGGAAAATCTTTCTCTGTTAAGTGAAAGTGTTCATTAAGAAAAAACACTGCTTTGTTAGAGAAGAAAATGCTTCTATAATAGGAGCTATTTTCCTGTAAAGGTCACATTGGCCTATTACCTCTTTCACAGTTGCAGACATCTACTGAAAACTGCCTGAAATGACCTCAGCCTAAATTCCTGTGATAGTTCTGTCCAATGCTTATCACTGCATGAGACTCAGATAAGTGACCACATCAGCAAAGTATGGAGTAGTTTCTTGGTTTTCATTGGTGGTTGTTTTGTATTGGTCTTTATTAATCATCCATATGTAAGCAGTATGAAATTGGGCAACAAAGTGGTTTTATTTTAAGCACCTTGGAGTCTTTCCCTCCGCTATCAGTTGTACTTCATTGCTTACTGGACCATTTTCACAGAAAACTGGGTATGTATATTTCTTCAATTCTCACTGCTGCTGTGTCAACCTCAATACAGTGTCTCTGAGTCATTAATCCAGTTTTTTGAGTCATCACAATAGTTTCACTGACTCACCACTCATCACTCCTGTGTTTCTTATTTCTCATCCCTGTAATGTTTCCTTGACTTATTACAAACGGCTCTTTTTGGCTCCTTACACCAGTTTCTATTTCCATAACAACTGTCATCTTCCAGTTGATGGATTCTAGTGGTCAGAGCTGACAGAGACACACTCAAACACACAAGCACACACACGCACTTACGTACACATACAGTCACAGAGGTATGAACACAATGATCAGCTGCACAATGAAAGTGTTCAGAACTATGAATGAACAAAGGGCTATGCTTCCCCCCACCTGCTTCTCACAATTTGTGCAGAAAAAAATAGAAATATTTGCTGAGTGAGGCAGAATGCTCAAGGTTAGCCACAGACAGCCAGGGTTGGCTCATATCAGATGCTTGTACCAGCTGTGAACAGGAAAAGATGCTGCAAAAAAACTACCAACAGCATTTACCAAAACGTGCACAATATTACTAATTTTAATCCTGTTGTATTTTAACATTTATTTTATACAAATATGAAGAGTAACAGAAACACTGAAACAAGTTGTACAGAACGATGGTTGCAAAAGGGGAACAATTTCTTCTGACAGTGAACAAGTAGGGAGGACAAAAATCAATCAATCATAGGGTCTGCAAACAACTAAATGCCCCCCCCAAACACAATAATTGTCAGTCCTTTTCTTTGCAGTCAGCATCTGTGGCCACATGCAGTACAGTATAGAATACGTATTTTGTGTTTACTTATCCAGTTTTGGTTATGTGGCTGTGTGGAAACTGCACTGAGTGAAAGAGAATACAACCATGCACGAGCGGCCCCCTGTCTCGGTCACCATCAAAGCAGGTGTGTGGGGAGGATTACACACTTACCATCTCACCAGCTCCCAACGAGATGCCATGTCCCGCCTCCGCTCACCCAAGCCTGCCTTGGGATCGGCTCGACCACTGCTGCTCATCTTCAAGGATGTAGAGAGATCTGACGGAGTAGCAAGAGAGCAGACGAAGTGAAGGAGAGGGCAGGAATGAACCAAAAAAATAAAAGGAAAGGGAAATGTCATAGGTGATGCAGAGGGGAAAAACAAATGAAAGAGAGAGGTGTGAGAGAGACAGAGAGAGAGACAGGAATGAACCCGGGCTAGCTGCAAGCTGCTGAGTCACTGTACCTCAACTCAGGTCCCACTCCGCCTGGTCCAGCTCTGCCGCATGCTCTTCAGTGCACATGAAAGTGAGCAGTGGAGTAAGTGCGCCTGATGTCTGCACAGCCCCTCAGTGGACAGTTAGCTGGTAAGCAAGTGATTTGGTCACATCTCAGCTTTTCAGGTTCACTCATGCTGTGCCTGGATCCTCCCCTCTTGAGCCACAGTACTATTCATTCATGGAAAATGTGAGGTCCTGTCCAGTGTGAGAGCTGCTGACAATCAGAGCAAAACACATTCCAAAATGAGGTATCCATGAAACTTGAACCACACAAGGATTGTACATATTGCACCCATCAGAACAGTGTAAGAGAGTGCAGTTGTCAAAGATGCCTATGATCTGACAACAATAGCAACCCTAGAATGCAGTACATAATAATAATAATAATAATAATAATGCATAAAGTGGGTCAATGTTGACCTAGGTTGTTCATTCTAGAATACTGTTAAAAAACTGTACAAGGTGACCTAGTGCTGCTCATAAATCCAATAAGAAAGGTGAATGAAACATTTGAATGCAGAGATATCACAAACTTCCTGAGAAATTTTGTGAAGAAAAGATTATCACATAAACACGTTTCTGAGTCATGTTGGCACACTATGCCAGTGGTAAGATACATTACCTGTAACATGGTGGGCAGTAATAATACCAGCAGTATGGGTACATCAGTTAGCTCCTAACATCCCTCAAGACAATTTGGTGTACAACCTAAATACTGGAAAAATAAACAATGAACTAGCATAGCGTAGAAAAATATAAAGGATTATTGCTGGATGATAAACATCCAGAGAACATAGAAGCAGATACCATTACTAATATATATTGTTTATCATGAATGATTTTTCATTCTCATTCTCACAGTTATGAAATTCTGACTGAGTCATATGCTATTGTTTGAGAGCCTCCTGGCCAGGTAAGGACTGCTTGACGTCTGTGCCAGACCTGAAGTGACACCTGATACCACCTCACGCTTACACTTTACAGCAAATCTCCTTGTGAGCCATTCAGACTCATAAATTATTGACCAGGTCAAGTTTCCATTTCCTGGTGGTGTAGGCATTACATAAATAAACTGACGCGGTGAAAATCCACAGACAGTGTGGAGTCCGGTCACCATGGAGGCTATGGAGGATGCTGATCCGGTCTGCAAGCTGTGGTGAGAAATGGGTCAGAACTGAGCTGGGAGGGCAAGGGATTCAACAGCTCTGAACTATGCTGGAGAGGTTGGCCACTAGTGTATGGCCACAGAAGCTCTCAGATATCTCACTGTAATCTGTGGACAAGGCGAAGATCTGACCTCCTAGGGAGAAGGTAACGGAACCCAAGGCAGGTAAAAGCTGGCGAAAGCTGTAACAGGCTTTAGCAAGAGAGTGGAGGGGGCGATGGGACTAGAAGTGCAGGTAGGAGACAAATCATTTGAGTAACTATTTTCTTTCACAAGATCTCAGCTGCTTGATGCCACCACAATTTAGACTAGGGACTGCTGCCAAGAAAATGAGGGAGACAGGATATGGTAAACTACAATAGCAATCAAGTGGCACCAGAGCTCTTGTTTCTTCTCAGTCTTCTGTGTGGTCAGTGGTGATGTACTTGTCGCACCCACACACACATAAACACAAAAACTTACACAAACACACAGCCATCTTTCCAACAGTAAGAAGAAGGTGGTCTGCTCCAGCATTGCCATGCATGAGTCCCAGTGCCAGCAATTGATGTGTCTCCACCCTGAGTTTGAAGACCCTGTACCTTGTGAACAAATGGACCAGCACTGTGAGGTCAGAACCAGAGCAAAGTACTGCCCACACAGATGGGTCAGAGAATGCAACATCCTTAGCCAGTGCCAGTTACAGGCATTGATTTTCATTTTTGTACTCAAGACAGAACCTGTCATAACACTCTTAAAATCGCTCAACCCCTGTCTTTAACTATACAAGGTGAAGGACAGACAGGGTGAGCTGATGAGCATGGAACCTCAAGCTCCTCGTTCTCTTCCACTCGAGGATACCTCTGAAAACAGCCCTGGACAGGCACCCTTAGCTACCCCTGTCACACACAGTGAGTGAGTCTAAACCTGAACCTTGCACAGATCAGCTGGAAGACCAGCTTTAGAAACAAGTAAAAATTTTAAACTATGAAATATGTAAATCGTTAAAAATCACTGCTAAACAATTAAATCCAAGCAGTGCTGCTCCATCTATCTAAAAAATTAAAGGAACCAAGGAATATGTATCAGCAGCAAGACCATTACTAATTTGATTCTCTTTCTTGGTGAATAGTAATACATGCAAAATATAGCATAATTTTTTAGGTTCCAGACCCACCAGCACAGGAATACTCTCAGTACTCAAATGAACAAAGGGAAGTGAACTCAGCAGTTACGTAAAATCCTATAATTTCAGCTCCGGTGCTTGTGTGTTTGGTGCAGGGCAAACCCTAGAGGCCTGCTGGTACTGCTTGAAGTCGCTTCCCCCTGACCCTGACCAGCCAAAGGAACACCAGGTAACCTGGCTGTATCCACCACCATCAAAACGTGTCAGTGAAATGGGGCAAGAAAATGCCGTGCTGCTAAGACACTACAAGACACCAGTATGGTGTTAGAGGGATTTCTGTAAACACTGCAGTACTACTGACATGTAGCCAAATGTGACATTATAAAACATGCAATGAAACTGCCACTCCGAGACTGGCTGCCACTCCCTGATGTTCCTTTTCAAACCATTTTCCGCTTCTTGATCAACATCAGCTAGACAGTGCCAGCCCTCCAGGGCCACATGGTGACAAGGGACTGGACTACCAGCAGGACCCCAGGCCCCACTTTGGAGTGCCCCGCTCCTCCCGTTCCACAGCCCTCCCACTGTGGGGGAATAAAGGGCCTGCGCAGGGGACAGGTGGACCATGGGCAGAGCTCCAGGAGGAACCGACTGCCATCTGTCCCCACTGTCATCTGGCCTTACCACTGGATACCCTGAGATGGCATGAGGTACACCATGCTAGGAGATGGTGGGACTCGTAGGAAGGGTTCTGATTGGATTTCTTAAGGTCTGATACCACAGCAGGTCCATTTTAAAAAAATTATCTGCTATTGCAAATTGACTATGAACATGTTCAACTGTTTATATGGACCTTTTTTAGAAGTTGCCACACCTGTGTAGACTCCAAAGAAATTCACCGTTTGGCTTAACATTACATTTAATTTCTCCATCTATTACCCTTAGTCACCTTATCCTACGCAGGGTCACAGCAGTCTGAGGCCTATTCCAGAATAACTGGGTGTTAGGCTAAGAAATGACACCCTGGATGGGTGTCAATCACAAAGTGGCCACACATGTACACACTGCAAGAAAATTAGACTGACCAACTAATCTGAAACACATGTGTTTGGACTGTGGAAGGAAACAGGAACACCTGGAGGAAACTCATGCAGACACAGGGACTATGTGCAAACTCACCCGCAAACAGCCCTGGCGCTGCTTGGCAGCAGTGTTATCGGCTGCATTACTGTGCCGCTACATTTGATTTTGCTTTTATTCATTTTGTCTGTCAAAAGAACTTCAAAGTTCTCATATAAATGCGAGTAAAAGCTCCTTGGAAATTTCTGGATTTAGGTCATGTATCAGTGTGTTCCATTCATCCTTATCCAGCTTTTTCCTGATTCTAGGCAAAATGTCGTGCATTTAAAGGCCTAAAACCAGCCAAAGGTACGTTTTCTCATTTGCTTTTCAAAATAAGTCTACTATGACATTCTTGTTTTTATTTTAAATTGGCCTGCTCCTAAACACAAACTCAGAGCATGTGTGAGTTCAGGTGGGCTTCAAACTGGTTGTGAGATTCAGTCGCACGAGGGAAATGTTCTTCTTTCTCCTTTACAGGACTCTGACCGATTTAGAAATGGAAACTGAGCAAAAGCCACCAGTGAGTTAAACAGGAGTGCAGTTTCATTGTTATTCTTCTTGGTAAATCCATCCTTTAGAAATGAACTCTATAGACAGCAGTGGGCCACAGCAGCAGGACAAAGAGACAGTAGAAGGTGACAGAGATCACTGTCAAGGCCTGTTCTTCTAAAACGTTTGAAAGCCACTCTATCCATATCTTAACTGTAATAAAATTTTTGAAAGCCACAAGTGAATGAATTTACTTTCTTTTGATAAAGAAAAAAACCTGGTGAATAGAAATTCGTGTAATTCATCGTCATTGTTGCAAAAGATTTGCAACAAAAGTGGGCAAATGTTTTGTTTGATAAAAATGACAGGAGTGAGACGTACCTACGTCGTGTTCTTCAGCCGCCTGGACCAGGTGAGCTTTTCTCTGGTGCCCGAATCCTGCAAACGGAAGTGCTGCTGAGCTACGTGTTAACTCTTACAAAGAAAACACTCCCAATACTGCATAGCGTTTCTTAGTGGTGCTACAGTATTTAAGACAGTTTATAAAGTGTTGGACGAGATACCACGTCTTTCAAAAGCTTGTGAACTAGTTTTGTGCTGTTTATTTATCACTGTTCATGTACAGGGTCTACCTCTGGGCCCCATGTTTCTGTAGTCCACTTCAGTTATTCTGTCGCCACGAGTTCAAGGGAAGCTTCTGGAAATTGCAGTTGGATTTGGTGACTTCAAAACTCTGCTAAACAAAATCATTTATTCATAACTATGTTTTTCCACTTTTCAGCGACTGAGGCAACTATCGTTTTTTCACGCCCTCCAAAATAAATTAAAATATGTTTCAGCGACATTAGAGAACAGCGTCCGTTTTGGCGGCAGTCACGTGACCGCAGAAAAGGCTGCTGTTTATGGCGCGTGCTGACAAACGCCAAACCACCTTTTTTGAACCAATCGTTTGCGATCGAGCTTCCGGTCGCCACGCCTCCATTTACCACGCGATCGCGTCCGAATCGCGTGGCAGCACCTGCTGCGGGGGTCTCGGCTATTGCAGCCGTGAAGCCGCCTATCGTTGTATCGTCCAATGACGAAAGAGCGGCAATTATCGTGGCGAATCAAAACACGCCACTGCGGTGCGCTCTAACCAATGACACCTGAGCTCTTGCTGTTACAGTAACCCCAGAAAGACCTCATTGGCTCTCAGTACGAGTGCTGCGACGTAATTGGACGCCGAGGTTAATCAATAGGAAGCGCATCAAAATAACGGAATGCCTAGCACGGGCCAATGACGTCACACCGCGCTGACACGATTCTCTTATTCAAAATTCATGAGCGTCTGCAGGAGCGGCTGAATCTCGGCTTCTGCCTCGTTCCGTCCGTCTGCGTGGGTCGGAGCCGCTGGGCTTGTTTAACACGGTCAGCGGACGCGATGTCGTCGTTGTGGAAGCCCTTCTGCGTGTCGGAGGGACCGTGCAGCAGCGGCCCCGCGAGGCGCGGATGCTCTGAGGTGCCGCATCCTCTCGCGCTGTCCCCGTCTGCAGGGACGCGCCCGGCGGTGGCGGGCTGTTGTTCCCCGGGCAGCGGCCGCACGGTTCCGTCCCAGAGGACGTTTTCGGCTGCGGCTGCAGGAGGAAGAAAGATCACTCATCCCGGGAAAGCGATCTTGGCAGGTATACCGACTGTGTGACGCGCTGCTATAGCGGTGGACTCGGCCCCCGTTACCGGGAACACGGCGCAACCCCGCGCTCTTCACGCAATTCCTCACTATTATAACCACACTGCGCAGGTGGCACCGCTGCACCCACCAGACACGTCGCTTATTGTCTGTGATCGTTTTTCACTGCAAGAAATGACTTGCAGGCGAGCATTTCGGAAGCAACATTTGATGAAAAACGGAAAAAATAGGTGTATTATTTATTATTTATGAGCTTTTGAAGGAGATGCTGCGCTGCTACGTACCTTTTACAGCGCCGTAGTGCGTGGGGGGTCCTGCTGCTGCCCGGTGCGAGTCTCTGTGATGCCACTCCTATAATGTACCTGCAGCGTCCTCATAATACCCCCAGCACTGCACTACGGGAGCGACATATGAGGTAAAACACAATTTGAAAACCAAGAAGAATAACTGAGGATGGAAAGTAGTGAAATGCAGTTATTAGACAAGATGGGTAGATAGATAAACATGAAATGCACTCGAGTCCTTATGCCACATTGTGTCCTTCTACGCAGTGGTCCTCTTACTCCTCGTGACTGGGGACTGCGGACTACCCACTGAAGTGGACTCCGCTGTACTTGTGTCCTCAGGTGGCATCGCGGGAGGCATAGAGATCTGCATCACCTTCCCCACAGAGTATGTGAAGACACAGCTCCAGCTGGACGAGAGGGCCAACCCACCCAGATACAGGGGAATAGGTCAGACATTAGGTTGAGTCAGGCTGGAGTGACGCTCGCGTGTGATGGATGTGTTACTGTGTAGCTCACAGTGAGTCTGTGGCTCTTCTGTGCCCGCTTGTGTGTGATGCTCCTTAGTTTGCAGGCTGTCTGCGTGTGTGTTGATGAACTAGCTGGCGTGCTTGTTTGAAGAATTTCTCACGCAGTTCTCCCAACTCCTCATCATTCCTGCATCTAGGAGACTGCGTGAGGCTGACTGTGCAGGACCACGGCTTCCGAGGGCTGTATCGAGGCCTCAGCTCCCTGCTCTATGGCTCCATCCCAAAGTCTGCTGTCCGGTAGGGATGTGGCTGGCGCGCTTCAATGACGGGGTGAACATGGCTGCTGCCAGTGTGATTCTGCTGCAGAGCCCACACCTCACACTGGAAGTGTAGCTGAGTGTTAAAGCAGGCAGTTATCTTGTGGAATACCCATAAGTTAATTTATCAGAACGTCAGTCCAGGGTCCCTCACACTCCCAGTCTCCGGAACCCTCCAGCGAACAAGCAGTTATTGATAATGGGTGAACGAATGAACGCAGGTAAACCCTGGGATAGACACCCCCAGTATTCGGTTTCGCTGCAACGCAGCATTGATTTCTGTATAACATCAAATGTATAAAATTTACAGAAAAGGTTGTGCATGCGACTGCCACCTCTCTCCTTTGATTTTTGTCATCTTGGCCTCAAAGGTTTGGTACCTTTGAGGTGCTCAGCAACACGGTGCGGGACCCCAGCGGCCGCTTGGACAACACGCGCAGTTTACTGTGTGGTCTAGGGGCAGGTGTGGCCGAAGCCGTCCTTGTGGTGTGCCCCATGGAGACACTCAAGGTCAGCTGTCACCCTCTGCAGATATGGCAGTGCAACTGTAACATCCATCCCCAGGAACCTTTCCTGGCTGCTGTTTTCCTTCCGTTGGGAGGGGAAAATGTGAATCTGGTCAAATGTGATATTTCATCTGAGTCACGACGACAGTTCTATTAAACGCACGTTTTACACGACCATATCTTCACTGAACAAACAGCCCTGAATTCCTTCTACCTCTAAACTGTCTTTTGAAATGCTTTCAGTCTTAAGAACTTCAACAGTGCTTCTTTGGAGGTCCTCTGGAATCTCTGCATCTTTTTAAAAGTGAATTCTGGACTGTGACTCTAGTTACCCACTTTTCAAGTTATCATCCTAAAGGTTCCCATTTTTCCCCACCAATGACCTTGACTGTTTTAACCATTCTTCTCAGCAAATATCTAAAATGTTCTATGTATTGTTTAAGTAAGATTGTGTATTTATTGCATTGAGTTTCATGAAGATGAAATTACATTTTAAGAGCCATTCATGCAGAAATCCGGTTAATTCCAAAGGGGTTTTCTCACAAATGTATGCAGTCTTATTACTGTACGCCAACTTTCAAAGCACTCTATCAAAGTGTTACTAAAGGGTGTGTTTTTAATACAGCAACCCTGACAGAGGCAGAACATTTGTGTCAAAATGACATTTTATCATTAAGTATACAATACAAATGGGTTTGTAAAGGACTAAATAACCCCTTTTCCTCAGGTGAAGCTTATTCACGATCAGTGTTCTCTACAGCCTCGATACAGAGGCTTCTTCCACGGGGTGCGAGAGATTATCAGGGACCAGGGTAAGTCATGAATTCCCCTCCTGTTCGTCACGTCAGTCACATGTAAGAAAACGCTTTAGGCTGCAGGTACCAGGCCTGAAGAAGACACACCTTAACCTGCACTGCTGATTGCGTACAGGGGTCCGGGGAACGTACCAGGGGCTCACAGCAACCGTACTGAAACAGGGCTCCAACCAGGCCATCCGCTTCTACGTCATGACCTCCCTGCGGAACTGGTACAAAGGTGAGACTAAAGGTGTGGGACGGTGACGTGATGCTGAAGGAACAAGAGTGTCACCTCTGAGTTCTGAGCATTAGGAAAAGTGCAGCTGTATTTAAAACTATCGTTTCTAACCAGTTACCAACGTCATGTTTCTCTTGTTCTCTGGCTTGTTGGATGACAAGCAGACGAGCAGCATTTTTAAACACAGGGCAATGAATTTCCGACTGCAGCACCATACCTCCTGAATGAAAAGGATGTGAGTCTTCGAGGTTCTTTTTAAAAATGCATATTGATCTCCTCTCAAAGGTGATGACCACCGGCGAGAGATGCATCCTGTGGTGACTGCGGCCTTCGGGGCGACTGCGGGAGCGGCCAGTGTTTTTGGAAACACGCCCCTCGATGTTGTCAAGACCAGGATGCAGGTCCGTGAGTGTCGTAGAAGACTGAGCTCATGCTGTAGTTACACGTCCTTCCATTTTTAATTAGATACTAAGATCTGCCCCCCCCCCTCAGGGCTTGGAAGCACATAAGTACAGGAGCACCGTAGACTGCGCCTTCCAGATACTGCGCAACGAAGGCCCACAAGCGTAAGTGTTGACCACGTACATTTCCTACCTGCTTTACCAGCCAAGGGTAAGTTAGACACAAAACCTGTAGTGCCGTGGTGTTAGTGGCATCAGTGAAGTAACACTGGTGGCATTCGTCTCACACTCCACTTCCTTCCTGTTCCTGTCTTCCTTCGTGCCCGACGTTCCCTCCTCACTCACCCTCTCCTCTCTACTGTCACCCTACAGCTTCTACAAAGGAACGGTGCCACGGCTGGGACGCGTGTGCTTGGACGTGGCCATAGTGTTTGTCATCTACGAGGAAGTTGTTAAGATGCTCAACAGTGTGTGGAAGACAGACTGAGGGATGAGGTCCAGAGTTCGAGGAAGACCGTGAAAAGCGGTACATGGAAATGCATCTAAAGCACAAAACTAACAAACTGATTTTTTTTTTTTTAAACTTCCTAACATAGGGACCTTCCAGTGTCACGTGTTCACGTCTTCTGTTCGGTGCACTAAGTGTCCTGAAATTCGTTGTGCTTTTACTAAAGCCGGGCGGTGGACGGGCAGCGGCCTGGGGAGCACCCTGCACCTGCCCCCATTTTACACCCGTAGGCAGGGCCAGAACCGCGCCAAGCATGCACCTCTGTTTTGCCTTAATCATCTGAGTCACGAACCCTCCTGGCCACGATCGGTATTCTTATATGGAATACTGGAAAGAACTTTATGGCAAACTAGATGTTTCCTTTTAAACTGTCGTGAGAGCTTTTTTTTTTTTTTTTTTTTTTTTTTTAAACATTTTCACACCTGGACGGCTCCAGTGGCACTTAAGCTCTTGAAACAGATATTCCTTTAACTAATATACTGGTCTCACTAAGCACTGAGGAGGGTTGTCATGAGCGCTGGACTACCTGTACACGCTTCAACCCTCCAGGACTGAGGGTCCCTTCTCACAACCCTGGATCCAGGCGCAAAAACGGCCGTCGTGCTGTCATTCGGCTGCACTCGACATGCTCTGCGCATATGTGACACCCGCGTCAGCGTTACACACAGCACCGTACCCAGCTCACCACCACTCACACACCACTGCGCTCTCAAGTATTATGTGCACCACCTGTAAAACTGGGGGGGAGGGTTTAGACCTCAATAAACTGGGAGGCCAGTTTGAAAGTTTTCCTTGTTTACTGCATTGTCGCATCTTCTCGATGGCATCTCCCAATCTCAGCGCATCTCGGTGACAACTCCTCTCCGACTTCACGTACATACACCGATCCAGTTACCTAGCAGCTGCAGCAGGGGGTTCTTGCTTCCCCATTCAGCACACAGTTCACCCATTAACCGCCTCTTGGGGCCAAATGACATATAAAATGACCTGCAAGCTGACAGCTGGAGGTGAACAACACAGTGAATTTAGTCCTTTTGATCCATCCTCTTTCACACAGCCTCATATCAGCAGCCAGGCATGAAAAGCACACTCTTGTCCACGCTGAACGAATTACATCACCTGACCACGAGGGGGGCGAGCTGCTCAGCTTGGCAGAGTAGGACACTGTAGGGGCTTAAATAAATGGTACAGTATTGGTGTTTCAGGTGGCACATGCCCGCAGCGTAGACGGGAGAAGTGAGGTCCCCTGTCTGGGCCGTGGATGGAATGTTACCTCCTCCAGCTAAACGGGCAAAAAAAAGAATTGATGAGGAAGTTTGACAGGGTGGAACTTACACACCTGAACGACTGAAATGTGGAAGTCAGCTTACATTCTGAGACACTTGTCCTTCCCGCCGCTGGCAACACGCTGTCCGTCCGGACTCCAGTCCACGGCAAACACCTGCGTACGTACGCGCGCACACACACACACACACACACACACACACACACACACACACACACAGTTCCTCGTCAGCCGCCGCTCACAAACAACCACTTTCCACAGGCTTGTTATAGACCTGTGTCACAAAGAAGGTCTGGCCCAACCCCACCGCAACGCTCACCTCGTCGGCATGACCTGGCAGGTCTACGCTCAGCTTCCCTGTCTTCACGTCCCACACCTTCAGGGTGCTGTCACTGCTGCCGCTCACCAGCAGACGGCTGTCAGCTGACCAGGACACCTGGTACACAGATCCAACGTGGCCCCGCAAAGAGGTGATGTACCTGGAGGTCCCGGTACAAATGTTAGTCCCCACCTTCCAGGAGCCCACCACAGCCCACCTTACCCACCACTATGTGCCTTAGTCCCCAGCAGACTGCACCACGCACTTTCCTGTCCTGCCATCCCAAATCTTGATGGACTTGTCGAAGGAGGCGCTGGCCAGCAGCCGGGTGTCTGGGGAGAAGAGCACCTCGTTGACCAGGGCCTGGTGGCCGGTCAGTCGCGCCACGGGCTTCTTCTCTTCTGCCGGCTTCCACAGGAACAGGGTGAAGTCGTCAGAACCCGACACCAGCCGCTCCGGCTCGTGGCCCTGACGCACAAGACAGCGCATGGAGGACACCGGCTTCGCATGGCCCGGCACACAGCCTTACACGTGTACACGAACACACGCTTACCCTGACTGTGTTATATCGCTGCAGTGCCTTCTCCTTCAGTTCCTCCACTGCAAACAATGCAACAAAAGCAAACGTTTAACAACAGGTGCAAGAACACACACATTCGCCTTGCAAGCGACCACGTCAAGGTGGACAAACGTACGGGAGCTGCTGAGATCCTGGGGGTTCACCGTGGCAGTGGCAGGTTCAAACGCCCCTGTGCGCAGGACATAATCCGTGCTGAGGGCCAGCGTGTTGACCCAGTGAGCGTGACCCTGCAGGGTGCGGCACTGCACGCCCTGAAACACAGATCCGTGTGCTTCAACACACCGTGATCACGCAACACGCAGCAAAACAGAAACGGAGCCGCCGCGCGTGAATGGCAGCAAACCACACAGGGGCACAGATGCACTGAGCTACCAAAGGAGACAGTCAAGAGCGGACCAGTTTAGCCCCCTACATCTTTAGCCCGCCACACTTTGATGGTTCTGTCTTGGGAGGAGGTGTAGAGCAGCCCGTCGCCCCCCCACTTCACGCAGGTGACCGACTGGGTGTGACCTGTCAGGATCTTGTCGCAGCGGCCGAGTACGGTATCCCAGATGCGCACAGAGCAGTCCTTGGAGGAGCTGGCCAGGTAGCGGCACTCTGGGTTCCTGGGGAAGGGAAGTACGTGTGCTGTGAGTGAGGAGACGGCAGCACAGAGAGACGGCAAGAGGGACAGAGACTTTTTGACAGCACGGAGAGTGGCTGGCAGACTCTTTGGTTAAGAAAAGAGACTAGTGGTTTCAATGAAGGGGTACAATAAAAAAGACAGGCTGGTCCAGGGGGTACGAACTACTAAAGACGGAGAGAAAAGGAGTGGGGCAGGTGGAGAGGTCTTAGTTTGACAATGGAAAACAACAGTACCCTGCTGAGCATGTGAGACACAGGGGTGTCAGGCCAAGACTCACAGGTGCAGTGGCTCCCAGCAGAGCCACGTGATCCACTTGCTATGTCCTGTTAGCACCTTCCCGATCTGCTGCCCAGTCTTGGGATCCCACAGGAGTATCTGCAGGGGGCAAAGGGCACAGTGGTGTCATCTCTCTCCCGATGCCCCACAAACCAAATGCCATCCAGGCACCCGATGGTCTAGGTGGAATTAGGCTTTAGGAAACTGCCACAGAAAGGGGAGGTGCAGGTTCTCATACCTGGCTGTTTTTGCACCCAGAAGCCAATTTCTTGCCGTCAGGCGACCAGGCAATGGACAGCACCCAGTGTGTGTGTCCTGTTAGAGAGTCACAGATTTCCTCTCACTCTGCTGATCGTGGACAACTCGATATTGTTATGGTTCAGCTTGAAAAGGTTTCAGACAAACCTCTGGCCGTGTGGTGAGGCGTTTCAGTAGTCAAATCCCAAAATCTCACAGTCGTGTCCCCTGAACCACTGGCCAGATATCTGCAGGAAAGAGAGAATACGATACACCCATCCGTTCTTTCATTTTCCAACACGCTTAAACAACATTCATCATGCATATTTCATTCTCTTCTGCTCAACATGCACTTTACTGAATTTTACAGTTTAGAGCTGCAGTTGGAGTTCCTCCTGGAATTCCAACCGCTGGCTGATCTCTGGAGGAAGACCGACGTGACACGGGACACCGGACTTATAGCGTATCAGTCTACAGTTACTCTAGCTGCGCTTTAGCAGCCACTTTTCTTTTCTCACCAACCGCTCCACCTTCCAGCCCCAGCAAAGGCCCCACCCGAATCACTTACTTCCCTGTGGGGCTGAACGCCACAGATATGACGGCTTCGGTGTGGCCTTGCAGGGAGCTGGTGCATCGGGCCACCGCTCGGACCCGAAAGACGGCCTGAGGCTGGTAAACCACCGGAAGGACGCGCTCCGTATCGAGGCTCAGGGTCTGAACACAGACACCCAAGGATGACAGCACCTCTGTTTCATTGACAAAAAAGGCCAAGGGAACAGGTTCGTCCTGGAAGAGGGAAGAGAAAGACGGCTTTATTTACAAATCGACCCTTTTGGTCCCGCCTGCAGCCACAAGGCGCCACTACCTTCTCCAGCAGGGCGTTGCAAACAAGCTGCAGTTTGTCCGGGGTGATGTCCAGCGGCACGTCGAAAGGGGAGCCCAGCGTCTGTCCTGCCTCATCCTGGAACTGGATCAACAGACGTTCCATGTCGCCGCTCATCTCTGCCTGGGAATCAGCAAAACCACCTGCAGAGGTCAGGACACCACCGGCTCATCCATCCACCGTGAGCCTTTCCCCGAATCATTGCAATCATTTGAAAATACCAAACAATTTTACTGAATAAAACGCACAGTAACTAAACACCTGTATTGTTTTTGTGTTTATATTGCTATGTATTACACACGAAATTGACCTTTTCTACAGCATTCACTACAACCACGATATTATTACTCAAATAAGGTGCGACTAGTCTTCTGTATCTTCTTACGTCCACGTTACTTCTAGCTCATTTGAGGACATTATGGTCACATAATGAATCTTCAGGCTGGAAAAGCGATGCTGCACGAAACCACCGACCGAAGAATACGCGATATATTTAAGCAGTTCATTAAACTAACGCGCAATATTTAAAGCTGTTAGTGAACAACCGAACTTCCTCCATTCGCACTACCATCATGGCACGGAAAACAAAGAAAGTAAGACATGGATATAATACTGAACAATGATTATTTGGAGAACAGCTACACTAACACATACCTTTGGTTGCTCGACGCTGTCAAGTTTCACACGTGTTTACGACGCTGAAGGTCGCGTTCCGATGACGACGATATAAAAGCGACAGGGAAATCATCACGAGATGAGGAGTACTGCCACCCGGTGGCCGATTGAGAGTTAACACTTCTAGCGCAAAACCTCAACACGACCCTGAACCTCCAGACCTCAGACTGGCGGCGCAGGACCGCAGCGTCCCGGTGCGACACACCGGCTCGGGGCACCTTTTAAATATCACAGAGAGAGTAAATACTCCCGCTTCCTTTAACTGTCCACAACATGTTTCACTGTCACCCTAAGTTGCTCAGTGTGTGTGTGTTCCAGGGCGTAGTTTCACAGGCGGTGGTCCATCCTGACCCTGACCAGGATACCAGTTACTGATAATAGATGGATGAATAAAAAAGAGTTTCTAATATATTAAATTTGCCAACTGAGGAAGTCAGCCCCCCCCATCCTGCTTCCTTACTAACGTGAGGGGAATAAGAAGCTTTTGAGTAGAGTGTGAAGAAAGCCATGAGGGCAAAAATAAAATATTTCAGAAACTGGCACTATTATTTTCCTTGCATGATTTCTGGCTTAAAGACAAGCTGTGACCTGGTGAGAAGTAGGTCGGGTCTTTGCCGTTACCATGGTGATACCACAGCCCTCTTAGTTGTAGGCTGTTCGCATCTGAACCATCCTTACTTTTGAGTTATCGGCGTTTATTACGCTCCAAATTTATCAGACTTGCTATTTTCCGAACCAGGAGTTTGGCTGTAATAGTTTAACATCCGTGTTAACTGTAAAACTACCTCTTCATGAAGTTACACTTATAAAAGAAATACATACTGTGTCCCACTTTGTGGCTCATATTTCACATTCTGAAAAAGTGGCATTTAGTCCCACCTTCACTCACACCCAGTGTGTCCAATATTAAAAAAAATCTGGAATTAAAGTTAAATGACTACAGCAGTCAGTTATTAAGTCAGCAAAGGAAACCATATCAATTTAGTTTTCGTTTAATGAGATTTGTCATTTAAAAAATAAAACTTGCATTTACTTATTACACATTTTTAATTTGTCACTAAGAAAATAGAACTCTTCATAAGGGGTTTTCCACACAGAAAAAAAAAAAAAAAAAAACTAAATTACAGATCAGCTTCAGATTTTAAAACAAACAAGACAGATTTTTTAAGACAAGACATTTTTCTAAGAGCTTTAAGAGCTCGTGTGACATTAAAGGCAAGATTCCCGTCACTGTGGATGTGAAAATGGACGTTTAAGGACACGGTGACCAGAGGACAGGGGATCCTGCATGATCAGAAAGTGTGAAATGACAGATCTGCTGCGTCCGTTTAACCATCACGCGCAGAAACAAAGTGCGACTGTGAAAACTGAACAAAAGGCAAATGGTGCAGCGGTTTGTTTTACAGAAGGCAATAAAAATGTTTATAATGTGATCAACACATTAACACTGGACCTGCTGGACCTGCACTGTAGGATTTGTATGAAAATGGGGCAATTAAACAACAACGATTAACTAACCAATAAAATTCATCTTAAAAGACAAACTACCATTACAACACAGATTTGCTTCGAAGGAAGTTTGTTCCATTTAGAAATAAAAAATGCCTCCGATGGCACAGCGACCAGCAGACGGCGTCACAAGTGGCTCCGCCGCGTCTGCGGAACCCGAATCCACCTGGCTGACCTGTAGCCAACACAGCACATAAGTCAGTCTGTGTGGTTCAAACAGCGTTAACCGTTTAAAAACGTCACTGATCCGCTGCGGTGAGGAAGACGGTGGGAGACAGGTGACGGAAGCTGCTGCAGGACCAGCGGGACGGATCTCATTTCCTCTCCATCCTTTTCAAGGCGTGTGGAACTAAGCTGTCCTCAGCAGACCCCACAGACCCCAGAACCTAAAACACACACCTTATGTCAGAACAAATGCAAGTTTTTTTTAACACAGGACCAACACCCTCCATTTCATCATCAGCAATAAACTGATTACTTTGCATCACTGATTCTCTCTAATTTACACGCCGCCTGTTTGAAACGGATTAAACTGCTCTCTTTATTGTGAATTTTTACAAACGTTTTCCAGGTTTATTCATTTGAAAAGACATTTTCTTTGCGGTTCAATTTTCTACACATTCAAGTTCTGTTTGTCGCCCAGGAGGAACGGGCTGCATGTCCTCCAGCCACCACTCGGCACCAGAACCCCCCGGAGGAGCGGAAATGCACCGGGGGTCTCGTGTTCCTCTGGGTAACGGATGAAGCCGACGTGTCGGTCAGCAGGGGGTTGTACAGAATTAATTTTCACCTTTGCTCATTTTAAATTAGTTTTAATGTAGTTCAAAGATAACAAAGGCTAAAATGAAACCTAATATTTTCTACAGCTGTACAACATTTTATACAAACCAAACGCACAAGCAAATCGGGGACATTCACACTGACTGTGAACAACAATAAATGCAGTTAAAAGTGTTGCGACAAAAACAACCATGAGACACGTCGGATCAGTTTATCAGTGAGCAGCACTGAACGAGGGCCTGTGGAGAAGAAGCCTGAACAACTTCAGTCATTTTAACGCAGCTTGAAGCTTGAGGGGGGGGGGGTGTTGTTATCGTGAGACGCAGCGATTCAGCAGAGCGCCGAGACTCACCTGGAACGGACGGCTGATCCCTACGATGGACTGTGTGTTGCTGCTGTAATAACACAGCACACACTCTGTGTCCAGCGCTGGCATGTTGCCTTTGCTTATATACACCTGGAGAGACACAGGCAGAGGCACCGTGACCCTCCGTTTACTCACAACCCACCGGCGACACACACGTTCCACACAGAATCCTCTCTCTCACACACACACACACACACACACACACACACACACACACACACGGTACCTGAATCGGCTCTTTGCTACCGGAAGCCTCGTCGTCCTTCACCCACGTGTAGGTGATATAATTTAAGGCGCTCATAAAGTCAGTCTGTGAAATCAGACACAAAACGGGGGTCAGAAAGTTCTGCCACTTACTGTCATCACCGTGACACAGCACAACTACAGGAGGCCGTCAAGCACACACTCGCCACGCCGATCCCACCTTGTACAGGCCGATCCAGTCCCAGGTGCTGGAAGGGAACGGCTCCAGGACACTGTAGGTCACCAGGCCGTCCTCAGCGGCACTCCACTCACCCGATGCCTCCACTCGCACCAGGGGGGTCTCACACTTCTTCTTCAGCTGTACAGAAGACAGTGATCATTTTGAGAAACTGTGCCGTCCGCATTCTCACCGAGCGGGTCTCACGGGGAAGCGCCCACCTCCAAGCAGAACGTGCCCACGACGGGCTTGTGGTCACTGATGCCGTAGTCCGGGCAGCAGCTGTACGTGTCCAGCACGACCTTCACTGGGAGCTCCTCCCCGTCCTTCAGTGGCTCCTCCTCCTCCTCCTCCTCCTCAAACCCTTCCTCTTCCTCAGGGGGGGTAAGCCTGGGCTTCACTCTCCACAAGATCCGGTCAGTCCAGGCTGGCTTCCGCTTCTTGCCACTGGCCAGTCCAATAACAATTTTTTTTTTTATTTTTTTGCACCACACTTTGCACATGAACCACAAACAGTGAGAAGAAAGGAATCTACAGGTGGCAACTGTGGCAGTTACTCCCAGGTCATGCAAGTTTCATGTCTTCATGCAAAACCTTCTCTTTTACCTCAGTGACCGCATGCTTTGTGTCAAAGCCACATGGGGGGTTATAAGCTGCTAATACAGGGTGTTTCAAGAAGAACCGACTACTTCAAAAACGTATCCCTCGGCAACTAGGAATCATGCAGATATGGAGTGTGAACCAGTTTGTAGCGTTAGAATTAATTTTCCCCCGATTTTGACTCTTGACAGGTTAGACATTCCTGTTTCAGTAACTTCACTAGTGAGTGATAAACATAAACGCACAAAGGTGTTCTTTTGGAACCACCCTGTAGCTGAGGTTAGGGTCTGAGAGGGAACAGTGAGGTGGTGGATGTAGAGTGAGGCTTCAACCAGGGCTCATTACGTGGCTCCTCATTCTACATCCAGGGAGGCTCCGTGGGGGGGACAACACTCTCCAGAAGACTCTACAGGACGTGGCAGGGCAGGGTTTGGTGAAGGGTGAGGAAGGTGCTGCTGGCAGTACAAAGAGGATTGTTTCTCAGCTCTTACGTAAAGCCCAACCACGTCTTAGGTGCCCTGAAAACAGAAACGGGGAAAGAGGAGTTCTGAGTGGCGGATCCAGCGAGAACCGCCTCGAACGGTCTCCTCCCGACACGGCCAGTCACACAGCTCCTCGCAGGACAGCTGAGCGCCAGCTATTTGGGGGGGTAGAATGTTACACTCGCCACGATCAACCGTCACGACACCACGCAGCCATCGGCCAGCTACACCTCAGCACCTTTCGTACTTTTCACGGAGGGAAACTGTGCTCTACCTGGTGTCGTAGGTGTCAGAAAACCTATCGAACTTGTAAGTGGGTTTGAAGCAGAGCGGACCTTCTTCAAACTCCTGGAGAAAAGGCTCCTTCTTCCTCATCATCAGCAACTGGGACACAGAATCACACATAAACAATAAAGCCACCAGGAAGCCAGTGATAAATAATGAGGAAACACAGAACTGATTTCCAGCTGTAAACTGCTGTCAGCAGCTCCGCTCAGCGGAAGACGACAGTGAAGGAACATGGTTACCTGGGTGCGTAGCTGTGTCTGTGTCCGTTCACACAACTCTCACCTGGTCCTTGTCCCACAACAAGTTGAAGCGGCTGCTGCTGATGGCCGAGCGAAGGAAGTGAAGGCCGTGGTCTTCGATACGGAAGTTCAAATCCCCAAACCAGAAGACCACCCTGGATGACGAGAAGAATATTTACAGCGGCTCCGGCTGCTCATCAGGCCACATCAGAGGTGCTCTGGAACACGAAGACGGGACTGACTTGTGGTCGAGGACGTGTGGCGTGTTGTGCATGTCGAAGTCCTGCGTGTCCAGGATGTACTCAAACTCATCCACGCGCTGGGCAGCATAGTTCATGTGGGCTGCCAAATGACAGTTGAGGAAGCAGAACATGTGGCCATAGAAGGAGAAGCGAACCGACACGGCCCCCTTGTTGCCCTTAGAGAGACCGGGTGGAAGGAGAGGCAAAGGAGAAGTTTTAACGCTTGTCTTCAGCTCTGGCCCCATCACCCTGGGCAAGTTTAAAGCAGCATATTCCTAATGCGTACAATTCTGTCACCCAGCACGCACACATTCCTCCCGGTATCTGTAACAACCGGTCCTCCATCCACTCAGGTCAGCTGTACCGCTGCCTGCGGTCAACCTCCGTCTCTGAACCCACTTTCACTCTGTACGTACCAGCTACTCCACAGAGCATTTCCAGACCCAGACCTCACCCAGTAGCCGAAGAAACCAGTGCGGGTGTAGGTGGTTTGTATGTCCCGGATGAAGGGGAGATGGGCCTGCCGGGCAAACACCAGCAGAAGGAGGCCCTGCATCCGTATGGATGAAACCTGCAAAGGAACGGTGGTGTGAGCGGAGAGGAGAGGACACAGGCAGCATCACCACTCCCCCCATCCAAAAATTAATAAATAAATAAAATAAAAGTTTTCCCCAGGTTAACAGCAACCCAGAAACTGGAATGAGGACAACGTGGAGCAGAAAGTGGGTGGAAGTCTGATTGCTGACCAAAGGTAAACCGAGGTGCTGAAATAAAAGCCACAGACCTCGAGGCCCAACTTGGAAAAGTTCACCACCATCACAAAAAAAAAAAAACCCCATGAGGAAAATCCACACAATATTATGTGAGCACTGGCTTGTAGGACAAAACAAAATGACTGTTCGTGTGCAGCCAACATCCCTCCAGCCTCACTGAGAAGCGGGACAGAACACATTACAGTTCTACAGAACAGGACCTTGACATATCCAAGTGATCCCAGCGTGGCCATGAAGAGGAGACTCCAGGAGTCATCGAAGGCCAAGTCGCTGATGTACCTCAGTGGCCTCGCGTTGACCTCCTGCAGGCTGGGGGAGGACATACAGGCACAAACATTAAAAACAACAGCAAAGGCTTAAACCCCCCCGGTAAAAGCAGAAGACTGAGGAAAAGAACATCACAAAACACACATCAGACGTGTTTGAAGGTTTATCGCAACGCTGGGTTTCGCTGCCTCACCCAATCACAAAGAGGTCGGTGGAAACCTGGGAGTTGAGCTGCAGCAGGGAGCTCACGTCGCCGGGGGGTTCGGCCGTGGCCACGTTCCACGTGACGACATGCAGCCTGCGAGGGAGGAAGAGAGGGACGTGGAGAAACGGCAAAAACACTGCGGGTGAAACGTTGAGCTGCGGCACTGTTGTAAGACCTCCCCGGACGCTCGGTAAAACAGGGTAATCTCACTGAGTGTGTGAGGGGAGGAGGCCACCTCCTTTTGGTGTCAAACACGTGAGGCGGACGTGCCGATGCTTACAGGAAAGCGAGCAGACACTCAAATCGCAGGAAGACAACCGATATGTTCTACAGAAAATGTACCAATGCAAACAAGTTTAGGCGTGAAGTCGTGTGATTTTACAGATAGTCACGCGTCACCTGGAAACACAAACTAAAAACGCTGAACGAGCCAAGATGTCGACTTCACACGACGGCACCGATTTGCAGATTTTTTGCACAAGAACATGAGTGACCGCAGGAGAGATGCGCCAGAGAGGCCTGCAGGAGTGCAGAAGCAGGATGACGACGACGCAGCGAGATGTTGCGGACAACTGGAACCTTCAGTAAAAAGCGGGGGGAGCGCAGGGCAGCAGAGCGTCGACCGACTCAGGCCACCTGAACTGCTCCTTTCCACTCCAGCGGGTGCAGAGCATGAAGGCCTCGTCCAAGGTGCGCGACACCTCTTCTTGCACCTCCTCATCAGAACTCAGGTCCTCCACGCAGGTGAGCAGCTGCGACACACGCTGCCGCAGCAGGTAGCGGCCGGTCGTGGACTGCGAGGCGGTGCTGGCGATGCTGTCTGAGCGAAGCCGCCGGAAACCCGCATCGTCCAGCGGCGCCGTCTCGGCGAGCTCCGGCAAGGCGGACATCGCGGGGGGGTCCGCACCGCTTCACGCTTCTCAGAGAAGGCCTCGGTTTGAAGGGCCCAACCCCTTTATCCGTCTTCAACGTGCCGAATTAATGTGTCCGCAGTCGAGGGCTCGGAAAACGACGCAACTTCTACCAGCAGCGAGATAGTCAAGTAAAATGTGACAAATACGCAGCGCTTCAGTGGGCAAAATAAAGACACCCAACAGCTCCAAAGTGACTCGGGTTCAGAAGCTTTTCTTCAACTTTGTCTTTTCTTACTGTGTTCAAGGTGATCCTTGATGGTTTGTCTCTTCAAAGCCACTAATTTTATTTATGATAGATTTTAGCCAGTTCTTCTGCCAAACAAAACCCTAAATTTCAGTGTCCCTTGAGGCACCAGATCCAACAAACATGGCTTTCATCAAACATATAAAGTCCCAGGTGAGGAATCATTGCAATGTTGGTTAGATGCAGGAAAAAGAAAAATCCAGGCAACTAAAAACGGTTCATAAACAACGTCAGTTTGTCACCTTTTCAGCAGACAGACCTCCAATGGGTTTCTTCCCGGGTCCCCTCTCGCCGCGTCTTTGCAACCAACAAATGAGTCGTGTGATTTTTGGAGAACGCAGAGGGCAGGGTGCTGGATTAGAGTCCTAATCCAGGCAGCAGGGAGGGGTGAGGCTGGGGGGCAGAAAAGTGCAGCTCTGATCCCCAAATCAGTGTGCGCATTGTTAAGAGTGTGGACAAAGCCAGAAAAGAGTATCAAACTAATCGGCCTGATTTATTCACATCCTCAACATGCTTTCGTGGTGACGACATTTCTGATGCACTCAAAGGGGAGGGAGGGGTGTGTGTGTGTGTGTGTGTGTGTGTGTGTGTGTGTGTGTGTGTGTGTGTGTGTGTGTGTGTGAGAAGGGGGGTGGCACCGAGTGACAGCAGGATGACTAATAGCAGATGGCAGCACACTGGGAGGTGTCACTATGGTCCGCAGTGCCCCTTCACCCCTCAAATGTCTCGCTTGCTCCTCTCCAAACACCAGCACTGGTGGCCCCTCCTCAGCACAGCATTTCTGGGCCATCTGAGTAAAAGCAATTTGGAACAACAAATACCGACTGAAGAAGCGCTTATCCTGTTACTTTCCAGTCCGGCAAACACTCGCTGCAAAACACGTGGGCACTGCAGACCTGGGTGCTGCTCGGGGGGAGGGAAGCAGAGCAGAAATGAATCGTCTGATCACCACCTTCTTGACTTTCCTCAGCAGTGAAACCCCCTTCGGCTCAGACAAGGGTGGGGAAGTAAAAGACTGCAGGCTGTTACAGGGATCACTAGATCTGCTGAATAACTGGCAAAAACAAATCAGGGCTGAAGCACTTCAACAAAGTCTTGCTGAGCAGAACAAAGACCATCACACAAAGCTATGAGAAAAGGCAACCAGCACAAGCAAACACCTTATGCTAAAGCTGCTCTAACTAATCCCCCAACGCTCAGGTTGTGCAACACTCATTCCCTCATTCGCAGGATAACACCAGGAGATCTTGGATACAGGGGGCACGTGAGGACACGTAGGCTGGGGTTACCCATTTCTACCCTCTGCGGGCCTCGTGAAGGACTTCAGAAAGAAAAAAAGGGCTGCAACACCAACCAACTAGACCGAGTACCTCTATCTCACTGAGACTTTGCTGAACAACATTAACTGGTTGTTCAGCTGCCGTTTTTGTCCAGAGAAACATGCACACCTACCTTGCAGCGTTCGCACCTTCACCAGTTGGATATTTACTGACAAATTATTAGCATAGTACTTAAAAAAAAAACAAGCAACCAACAACCACTCTGTAGCTACTGACTGGTTAAGGGCCTTTTTTTGCTTGTCTGAACTAGCATTTGCCCCCCAGGCTGTGCTGCAACAGCACGTTGATCTTCACTTCCTAGCAGAAAACGTGAACCTCCTAAAATGTATATTTTCACAGGCCTCTGAGCACAAGAGAGCAGCGGATCTGTTCTGCTCTCCATCCTCCAGGTCCACGTGCTGAAACGCAGCAGTGGAGGTACCAACAGGAGGGTCACGGGGGGAGGTGAGGAGCTCACATACCTGCAGCCCATCTTCTGCCTCGGGCCCACAGTGCTGGTGTTGGAGGCACTGGTTCGAGTCCTGGCCTCCATCCCTGCACCTGTCAGAAAGATAAATCATTACCCTGGCATAATCCTGTAAGAGCCCCCCCCCACACACACACACACACACACACACACACACACACACACACACACACAGTTGTCATGTGTCATGTTTTATCAACCACCCCTCCCCCACGTCCCTGACTGAAGTAGGTCACAACTCCGGCCACCAACACAGTCCTCACCTGCCTTACCTGGCCTCACGTGCACCAAAGTAGTTTTCAACTTATTTCAACTACATCTGTTCTGCCTCAGGTTCGAGGTGCAGCTGAAGCGCTCGCCTGACACCGGTTTGCAGAACATCTTTTGCGTCCGTTACTAATGCTGCCGCTTCCCCTCAGATACCGCGCGTTCATGTTTTTTCTTTCCGTCGCTGCGGACCTGTGAGACGCGTCGGGCGGTTTACCTGTGTCGGGATTTGCTGTGCGTGTCGCGCTGTCCGGGAGCGTGAAACCCGCACGTCAGCGCGCGAGGAGGAGGAAACGGGCGGGTAGCACAGTTCACGCGCTCCGCATACAACCCTGTTCCCCCGCGCCTCTCACTTCCTATGTCTCCACCAATCAGAAGGCGCCGTCGGTTTATAGCGGTAACTCGACCAATCAGAGGAAGCCGCTTCTATCGGCACCAGACCAGCGGACCGGGAGCTGCTCCCTTTCACTTTGATGCTTCACTATGACTCTGACGCCATAGAAGTGGAAATAAACATTTTCCAGTAGTCACATCATTTTGAAGACGAAGATTTTGGACAATTATCAAACCAGACACAGGGTTATTATTGAATCGCCATGAGGTTTTCCGGAAAGTCCTGCCAGAGATCCTGCTTTAGTCACGGTTTCGCTCATAGAAGCACAATAAATAGTTTCTGTAGTTATTAGAATTCATTTACGATCCACTGTTAAATACTGCACCAATTTCATCCTAACCTCCTTCAGGAAAACTAAAAAGGTAGATAGACTGTTCGTTTTATTGGTATCTACTGTTGTTCTAATGTTCATAAGTTTAGGCTGATGTCCTCTTGTCCCCTGAGGGTCTTTCCTGACGTCACACCTCATTCACTTGCAGGTATAACGGTGGGAAGAAGCCAGTTCATGAATTTCATTTCTGCTTCTTTCAGTGTGATTCCACTGTCCTCGACTCCATCGCAAACTACAAATACCATCACAGAAGATCCATTACATGGTGAACCAAGAAATTCAAATGAACACATTCAAGTTCAATTCCTGCTACGAGATGGAACTCAGTACCTAACTGTCTCAGGGGTTTTTCAGCAGGCAGTTGCAGTGGCACATGGGGCTAGCAGCTGGATGTAGTTTGATCTGGTCTTAGTCAGTGTGGAGTCTGCATCTTCTTTCCCTGGCTTCCGTTTCACTGTTTGATGTTGGGCTGGTGACCTAAGTGCACCTGACAGCCCTGCCCTCCTGGGATAGACCCTGAACCACCGCAACCTGCCACGAATAAGCGGATGTAGATGGTGAAGGAATTATTATACTTGTTTCATCTGTACAGGTGACTTGGCTCGACTATAATCTTCCTTCAACTTCACAAATCCCAAATAGGCTTTCATATTGTCACTACAAATGTAGGAACCCAACAATAAGAATGACCCCTTTCTTCTCTGGTCGCCGCCTCCAGCCTCCATCTCATTAGTCCTCATCCAGGATTTCTGGCTGAGCACATGAAAGCATTAGATAACATCAGAGTGAAAAAAGGGGGGGGGGGCAGGGGGACCAAACCCCGGCCCCCCGGCCATGTGACACCGCGTGGTCACGCTGCCGACAGGACAAGCTGGGAAACACAACAGGATTTTGTAAGATTTCGTGTGTGTCCAGTAGGCAACATGAAACCCACCAAAAGACAAGTATATTTACACCAATTTACACTTCCCTGACCTGCACGCGTGTAACACGGAGCCTTTTTGTTCTGCACTTCAGTGTCATTCACCTGTTTAGAGGTGTAACGGCAGTTTTGTGATTCTGGAAACATTTTGCTCCTGAAAAAAACTGTGCCACCTTTCAAATGACCCACTACAGTGAAGACCCACTGACAGCAAGAGCCACTGACTAAAGGCGATGAGGGATGTTGCCCTGCTGTGTAAACAGGAGATCAGACAGAGGAAGCAACACAGTCAAAACATCAAATGTTGACATTTGGGGGGGGTTTTTTGTTTATTTATTTTTCATGTCTCCAATATACCTTTATTGGAAGATAAATGACAGAAAAGGCACAAATTCACAGTAAATGAAAAGATGACAAGAGAAAACAAAATCAAAAAGTGAAATTCTGAAATCTTAAATTGGTCACCCTACGTACAGACTGAGGAATCTAACAGCACGATCTATGAAGTAGTCGTCTGAACCACTCTTTCCACTTTTGTAAAGAAAAGTGTTTCTTCCCTCCAAAAAGTGGACCATGTTGGGGATGGTTCCTTTTCTGGAGGTGTAACAGACATTACGGCCATCGTTGCTCCATTCTTCGGCTCTGGCTCTACTATCTGACCGTGTTTGTGGCCAAGCCAGAACCGAGTCACCCCCCCCCCAATGACTTTCCTTCACCCAAACAGCAGGAATGGTTCTGAGACTGACAACATACGTACAACATTCAGAACAAAAATATATTTATAGACTGTCCTGCCAAAACGCCACCAGCGGAGTCCACCTTGGACGACCCCAGGACTGCAGACGAGAGGGAGATGCGGTGCGTCTTAACCCTTCTCGGGGGATTCTTAATGTCATCTTTGACTGCGGCCACTGACTACAGCCGCTCTGTGAGGGGTACTGGAGGAAACAAGGCGTTTTGTGATTGTTTTGGCAGGACAGCATTACCTATATATGTGTTCATCTAAAGATATTTATACGCTATATACAATTCAGTACATACATCTCCATTATAAGATTTGATAAAGGATCCATATGATTAGAGAAATAGACTTTCTACTCTTTATAACATTGTAAGACGCAAAGGGTGGGATTTACACCAATGACAATGCAGTGCAGTATTGCTAATAGATCTTCACAGAGCTGGAGTTAGGGATACAAGGAAGAAGAGGAGGAAAAATCTGGAGCGCCGCTGTTCCATCATCCGCTGTGAACACGTGAACAGAGACGCAGAAGCGCTGCACACCCACCCCCTGCAAACTCCCGTAAACGGACTGCAGCTCCAAATGGACATGAACACACACACACACACACACACACACACACACACAAAATTGCAGTGAGTCAATGGATCCAAACTTTCAAGCTCCCGAGATCCTAACCGGTCTCACAGTGACCTCAGACAAATGGGAGAAGCATATTCAGGACACACTTATTGCTTATTGCGTTCAACGAAAGGCTCCTCTCTATGTGTAATGTGTACAAGGGGCAGATGGGCAGAAGAGTGTGGACCTACACACCCTACCCTGACATGGCGCGTGTATTTAAACACTCCTGCGGACTCCTGCTCATTTAACTGCAGGATTTGTACTTGGCATCACTGCCGACTTGTGGTTTTTAAAGGGCCACATCATTGCCCTCAAGAACTCAGCACCAGGAGACTGACAATGATAAGCTGAAACAGTCAACATCTTGAAAAAAGGAACAAAAAGGTCAAAAATGTCACCTGTATGTCACCAAAGTCGCTTCTCAGCACTCTGATGTAAGGATGTAGTTTAGCTGCCCTTTGGTGACGGACCAACCGGTGGTAAGATCTGGGTGGGAGTCATCAAGATTTTAACAGCTTTAATTTTCCTACACTTAATACTTATTTGTGAATGATGTGTGTCTGGATCGACCGCTTTTCTCAGCCAGGGCTGGAGAGGTCAGGGAGAAGCATGTACATACAACCTCTAAGGCTTATTTCTCTGTTTTGAAAGGTAAGGTGAACCAAGGGTGGGGGGTGGACCAGGCAGGGGAGCTTCGTGTCAAGATCTATGAGCTGCGACTGTATTACTGCTTTTGCCATCAAATAGGTTTATGTAAACAAAAATGGGAGTCAGCGAAAATCAGCCACTTCACTGAGGGTGGTGGGTTTTACACAGGAAACATGTGCCACAACAACCAAATGGGAATAAAATACAACTTTAAAAACATATCCATTGATATTTATGAGATATTTTAAAAACCTGTAGTCAGTAATATAGTGCAGGTAGGCAAACAGAACATATAGCAACTTATCTGTAATGTTTTTCACGGTGTTAGAGGAGCCTTTCACTGTCCTGCAGTTGTAACATACTCTAAATGAGGAATCCGCTTTAAACCACCCCCCCAAAATGCCTCGTTTCCCACAGCTTCACCTGATCGATATGAGAAATCAGTGCCCCCCAGGGAGGGATGCTGAGAAAGAATAAGAAAGCGGTGGAGAGGATAGGTGGGGGCACTTTGATAAATATGGGGTGTTTGGGAAATGTGTGTTTTGTAACAGAAAATAATTCAGCAGCTGGGAAAAAAAAACCAGAAACAGAATCTCCACAAGGAAATGGGCAGGGAAGGAAGGGTTTACAAATGCTGACAATTATGAAGAGAAATTAAAATGTGAACAAATGAAGTTGCACAAGAAAAAGAGAAATGAGCACTAGTGCGGTTTATATTGGTCCGAGACGTACAGCAGCGCACAGTACAGACAAAACCCTGATTCACATTTCTTAGAATATATAGAATGTATATGCTCATAATTGTATAATCCATAAATATATATTTTTTTAAATTAAATACACTTCATTTTAATTTCTGTTTTGTTTTCAGATCATGAAGAACCATATTGCAAATTGCTAGCACATGAGCTAGCACTGGTTATTGCTAGCGGTGTTTAGCAGTACTGGTTATCACTGGCACTGGCTGTCTGCCTTTGCCTTGTGTGGTTTTGAGCTGATTTGACAGTAGACTTTGCTGGGGGTCTCGGTCACTGGCAGACACAGGTCACAGAGGACAGTACAAACTGGGGAGTGACGGGGAACTGGACCAACTTCACAGATACGTTGTGCCAATAAAACTGGATGAGGCGAAGCCGCTGGTATTTGGGTCACAAATCTGAGGCAGAGAGACCAAGAGACTTAAAGACTTCTAATAATTATTTTCTGAAGTTTTAAAAACCATATATATTCGCAGTGCCACATTTTTTTTTTCCATTTACCTGAAGCCTTTTCCCAAGGTGACTTACAATGCTAGACTTGTACAATAAACGATTTAAAATTATTTAACCATTTATGTAGCTTGGTCATTATTACTGCATCAAATGAGGGTAAGTACTTTGCTGGGGGTATTACAGTTGTAATGGGAATTCAAAGCCGAACCCTTCAGTTGCAGCTCTAACCGCAACACCAGCTGCTGCTCGTATATATGAGGGGTGATCAATAAATATGAACAATCTTTTTCTCTTCTGAGGAAACGGTAAAGTTGTTAGTATTTTGATCAACCCTCATACATCCCTTATGCTGTAAATCCATTCCTTACATGTTTGAGTTTTGACTAAATATACCAAAGAATCACCTGAACCAGAATGAGCAGCTGCGCATACTCTGCAATGTTTCTCAGTCCTCCAAGGCCACCATCCCCTTCACCGGATCCTTCACCCGCATCTGAGACAAACAGAGAGGCGTGTTTAAATTGCCACCAACACACAGAGGCAAAGTCAGCCTGCAGGTGAGACAAGCAACACCCAAAAGCCACAAACAGAGGAGAGACCAGCACTAATATCCTTCAGAAAGACCCTCTCTCACACGAGCAGCAAATACTGATGACCGTATTCCAGTGCTCATAGCCCACCCACAGACAAACCAACACCTTTCACAGCCCCACCTCATCCAGCTCCTTCCTTGTCTGTTCCTCCATGCGCCGGATGTCCTCCATCGTCAGATCAATCCACATGTCAATCCAACAGAAGAGCTGCCGGTGAAAGTTTGTGAACAAGCGCTTCTCTTGCTGGAAAAGAGGCAACATGATAAATAGCTTTAAAGAAAGAACACAGAGGAGGCCTCTGTATTACAGTTATCCCTCAGTATCCAAACCTAATCTGTCCCTGAAAATGGATCAGAAACCAAAACTGTCTTTCATAAACCTCCTTATAACCTGCAAAAGCATCTTTGGTTGTGCTCTTCAAAGCAACACTAACGTTCCATAATTAGTGACATCACTGTGTTTGTGCCTCTAAAACTTCTTTTAATGCTTTCTTGTTCTGCAAGGGAAGTAATTCTGATGCACAAAAATCCTTCCTTCTCCTCCTCTCCATCTGTGGACCGATGGGCATCCAGCTGGGTTTTTCATCTTAAATCACAGTAAATGCAGTGATGTTGCACAAATATGTTCAAACAAAGTGAAACTGGGGAAACAGCTGATAAGACACCAGCACGTTTCCAATTACTGCTTTCAATAAATTTTTAACAACAAACAGTAGTTTTTTTTATTCGCTTTTCGATTTTTTTTTTTTTTTATTGTGATGGGTTTTTGATTAAAATTCGTCATAGCAAAAGCTTCTACTTAAAGACCAATATTTAGGATATATACTTTGGATAATTTAGAGGATAAATTCAAGAGCCTCTATAGTCGAAATTTGGATATACAGTTTGGATTACGTAGAATTGCTGTGTTACAAATGGTCACATGCACATTTTGGAGAGTACGAACATTTTACAACATATAACATTAGTTATTATTGTTATATACAATTAGTCTTCATTGCACTTCAACAAGGAAACCACAAGGTGTCAGACACAGGTCCTCTGGTCCTGCAGGGGGCGGAAGGTGGAAGGTTTTGAGAAGAAGTGAAATTCTTCACAAGTATCTCTTGACAAATAATTATCTTCTGTTTTTACACTTTGTTTGCAATAAAACGCTGACTAGAGAAAAAAAAGTGAGTTGTTTCGATCCCACGGGAATAACTGGGCAGCATGCATATCAGAATAACCCTGTAATTATAATACACGTTCTGAAGAAGACCAGTGTTTTCACACATCTGGCAAAACTGTACTTCAAATGTACCAGTTTAGATGTTAAATATGCAAATGATAATAATCCAACAGTGTAGTAGCACAGCGATTAATTCGAGATTCCTACTTATGCAAGTAGCATGTTTCATTTTTCATTTTCTCTAAAATAGCTGCAAATGCATAACATGTTGGCTCTGGCAACACAGTGTCAGACCATATGAGTTCAACAAAAAAAACTGAATATAAATATAATTTGTAATGCGGTAAAGTTAAAACGTTTGCAGGGGATTGATTAAGCACTGTATTTACTTAAGCAAGTAGGTAAAATGTACCTGGAAGTTCACTGTTTTGGACACAGCCTCAAAAAACAGGACAAGTACATTCATGCAGGCTAAACCGGTAGATGCCCACGGTCCTTACTTTCTGAATGAAATTCTCCACTTTGTTCTGCAGGCCCCACCACTTGAACTTCACCGTGACCAGCTTGTAGGCACACATGTGCGGACAGTCTGTCTTCCTGGGAAGCTCTTTCTACACACAAACAATGAGAGAAAGAGAAAGCGATACTCCTCAGCTCCACTTTACAGTAAAGCATGGCCCCGCACTTCCACATTTATTGAAGAAGATTTAATGAAAAACAGGAAAACAACACGCTGCCTATTCGGTACCTTCCAGTCCGGTCCAAGGGGTCCTCGACCTGTCTTTATGGACTTGAATATGGAGGGGTCTTCCTCTGGCTTGTAGTCCTGGGAGGAAAAATCCAAGAGGGAACAGCAGAACAGGGCAGATGTAGAGCAAGATGAAAAAATCAAAATTAAAAATAGATCTCGGGGGGTTAGGTGACACACAATGAAACAGAACGAGAAAACTGGTTATTTTTATTTAAGAACAGCATGAGAATCACTCAATTGTGTCTCTGACTGTTTCTTCTGTTTCATATATACTGTACAATTCCACACCAAACATGCCTCTTTTTCATTTGGTCAGCAGATATTAGGTACAGTACATGTCCCACCTTTGGCTCCACCTGGTTTCTGTCGCCAATGTCTATGTAGACGACATCTACCTTCTTCCAGGTTTCTGGGTCCAGACCATGAACCTGTTCAGGTGTAAAACACCAGCAGCTGCTGTAAAACTCAGCATGAGACACGCAGGACCAATATAGACGTCACGAGAACAAACCATCCTCCATTTAATCTACTTTGAATGTTGTTCAAATGCACAACTAATCAAGTAACTAAATTTTATTACACACAATAAGTTGTAATAAATGCGGTTAGTGCTCCTATACAGCAGTCAGACAGATGGTTATTATTGGATCACGGTGTGATCTCCACCGTGAGTAGAAGGAACAGCACAGAATGGCAATGGCTGGATCACTGTCACCTTGTGGTGTCAGTGGAAGATTGAACTTAACTTTGCTGAATCCTGGGCTCAGTGATACAATGTGGACAACCAGAAACTGGACCAAAAAGTCCCCACACTTCACATTTCAGCTGAGGCCTGCAGCTGTGATGCCTGAAAAAGGCCCTAAAATGGAGCTGACAGTCCAGTCACTGGTAGCAAGAAGGAACCTGAATAAATGCAAATGTTGCTTCTCTTTTAAAATGTAAAGTAGACCTGATGTGACAAAGTTTTGTATCAGGGCTGGAGGGGAATAAAGTACATGAGTGTCCAAGTGAAGGTGTCCATCAACTTTAAGCCAAGAAACAAAGTTGTTTAAGTTGTTTCCCAGATCTTGAAGTGTGCTGTATGAAACTTCTGCATTTTGCTCCATGGAGAACCAGGACTTTTTCTTGCACATGGTCCTTCTCATAAGCTCACAGTCTCCTTTCTCCACTCGGACAGACTGAGTTCTCTGGCTGAGCTGCTCTCCCAGCAAAAGACTGCTATATCACATGAGCATTATTCATATTACTCCACATAGGTACAATTTATTACCCAGGATGCATTGTTATGCTGCAAGTCGACTGTCAGGCCGCTGTTTTTCCAATCTTACCAAAATCTCCTACTATTTTATTCACTGCAGAAATTCAGCATTTAACGTAATATTTTGCTGACACTGAGCACAGACATGATAATAATGGGAACACCAGCATTTTAGTGGATCCACTTGAAGCCCCAAAAGTCACCAAGAGGGCAACAAAGTGAGCCTGGCACACCCCCCCCACAGCCCTCAGTGCACAACTCACATTCTCTAAGGTTCCAAGGTCCGGCTTGTGCCACGTCTCGATCTTGATAAGGAAGTTGTCCTTCATGTACTCATTCTGTGTTTCACAGTGCAAGGAGACAGAGAGAACCGCGCTGATCATCCACTGACACCAGTCACATGCAAAGGCAACTCCTCCTCACACCACACACACGTGACCCACATGCTGTCAGCAAAGTGTGCGAATTTTTATCATCTCGTGTACAAAAATCTCAAGGGTTCTGTAAAGCGACGCAGCAGTGTAGTCGGTTTAAATCTCGTCTGAGGAACTGTGACTGTCAGATGGAGGCCCCGCCAAGAGGGTTTGTTTGTGATCACCACAGTTCGGAGCAATATGAGTCCTGGGGGAAATCAGCACTGAAGGGACACACAAATTCCCTGTCACTCACTCCTTGTGCACTGTTTACCCGCCTCCATGTCACTGTGCAGACAGACAGGTACTATTACCTTCTCCTCTTTCACCAACAGTCCCTCTAAAGGTGTGGATGCTGTGTACCCTGTGTGTGTGTGTTTGTCTCCCACAAGCATAAAGTGCGGTGGAAACTGAGAGCTACTTACAGTGATGACTTCATCAGGGGGGAGCAGCAGAGAAGTCAAGAACAGAGGATGAGAGGGAAAAAAAACAGTTTAGAACCAAACCACTATCCCCCAAAGACCTGCTCATTAAGCTCTCCCCATGACCGTTGTACTTCACACACACTGTTGCCATGGTCACCGCTCACTCTGCAACAGATTACAGATTATAAGCTTCTCTCTACAGTCCTTGGCAGTTAGCAAACAGCAGCTACCCGACACATGGTGAACATCACCCTTTGAGACCATTCAGTCCATCCAATTTGCAAGTGTGGGCTCTGCCGTTCATTTGTTGATCACAATGTATGAGCAGTGGGTCGGTGCGTGTGATGTAACCAAACTCCACCTGTTCCAGCGGTTGCCCACTAAATTATTAAACTGCTCCTCACAGCAGAGAGCGTGACACAAAGAGAAGGAGGATGGAGATTGAGGATATTCAGTGTGCCTGGGCTTCATCTCCTACCTTTTCACTCTCCCACCCTCTCCTGACTCCCCCCCCCCCCCCCCCCCCCCCCCCCCCC
>UFQX01000343.1:247926-262301 GCA_900497675.1 Arapaima gigas | reverse complement strand
CCCCCCCCCCCCCCCGCCCCCCCCCCCCCCCCCCCGTGGTGCCTCACCCACACCTGCAATCGCCTAACCTCCCAACCACTTTCTTCATCTCTTGCCCATCTCCCTCCTCTTCTCTACATGTTAAAATTTCTCCTGGTGTGAAGTGGTGGTGGGGCACATGTAGGAGGGACAGTGAGTGTGATGCTCTTATTTTTACGTGTGCGCGCGCACATGTGTGTGTGTGACTGGGCAGCACTCACCAGTGCGACAGTAGGGATAGGCATTCCAGGCCTTCTCATGGATGTTAAGGGCTGATGCCGGTGCCAACATGCGTACAAACGGTGGAACTTTGCTGTGGAAAAAGACACCAGCGGAGTGAGGTCACAGGAGATTGAGACAGAGATCCAAACGCCCGGGATGAATCTTCAGATAGAAGAGGCAGAGAGAATGAGAGCACCAGGCAGATGAAGGCAGCCTAGTGGGGGTGGGGTGGTGGTGACTTCAAGCTAAGGACCCAGTCATAGACTCTTTGGAGGAAAAGCTCAGACAAGAGAAAGAAATTATTAAGATGTGGATACAACCAGCTGGATAATAGTGTTATTTTACACTGGGATGAAGCAAAACTGAAGATGCTGAGCACAGGCGATGCAGGAAGGGTGCAAGGAGCTCAGTGTGAGGTGTGTCTCAGTGGAACTGGCCGGGTCCCCACAGCCGAGTTAGAGAAGCAAACTCTACCTTTGGGGTGGGAGCAAATCTGCTGCAAACTCAGCTTAGAACCATGAGCTCTACTCCTCATGATGCTCATCACCACCCACAACTGAACCAGTTATGACAAAACTTTAGCTTCATGTTTCTTTATTCCCTTGTCTGGACTGTTTCAGATACATAGACTTAATTCGTTCAGATATCCTCCCCATACACTACAGGAGGTGAGCAGTGATTTATTATTCATGAAATGAAATTGGACTTTCTTTCACATTATTCTGTGAGCATCTAATTCATTTAGACAAAATTTATTAAGGACACCACTATCCAGAAAAGACTGTTCTGCCATCGGAACTTATTTTTTATTCCACCCGAATTTATTTAGGGCAAATAACTGAACCCCTCGTAAGTGAATGAATGTGTGAGAGAGGAGGAGTGTGTCCTGACACGTCTAAGTTGGCAGGTGTGGACATTCTACTGTGCTTGTGTGGGGGTCTCACCTCTGCAGGTGGTAGATCTTGTGTGTGTACTGGCCTTTCTCTCCATCCTTCTCATATGGCTCATTCTTCAGTACCTCCACCCCCTCACCACCCCCTGTTTCTTTCTTACTGGCCTCTGCCACCGAGTACAGCTGGCCCACCTGGTACTGAGGGTGAAAAACACAGAAAAAAGTGCATTAGACTTTACTTATGACTCACACACAGCAGCTTCTGGGTCCTTAGACCCTCACCTACAATAACCCAGTACTATCCTACTGCATCAACACTAGCCTGGACCTTCACTTAATGTCACATATTACTAACACTAACCAGCATCACCAACATCAACTTGCTCCTGCCATAGCACATTTCTGCCACATTAGCTTTTTCTCTACTGAAGAAAAAACACAGACACACACGCGCACACACACACACACACGCAGGGTCCAAGTAAGTGTCCCCAATTCATCTGAAATGTATGCCTTTACTGTGGGAGGAAACCTACACAAACGCTTGGAGAACATCCAGACTCCCTGTCCACTGCTCAGGCCTTGTGAGGTGTGCAGCCCACCTGCTGCATCACCGTACCACTCATTTTCTTTTTGGGTCAAAACAATTGTAAATGTTATACTTTTCCTTCTTCCACATTTCACCAACCCAGCAGATCAAAGCCCCAAAGAAAAACACAAGTAGACAGGACTGCAGGAGCTCCGATGGGGGATGACGGGCCTTAGTGGGATGCAGTATGCTGACGGGGGGCTGAGTCACAGATGAGAAGGAGGTAGAGGAATCTGGTGGAGACTGAGGACATTTAAAGGATAGAGCCTCTGGCATAAAGTATTAATCTTGTATGTTTATCACTTTCCTTTTTGGAAACATGAAATAGCGTCTTATTTCTGTGGATTTATTATTGACTGTGATTTTTTTCTCACCTAAATCATATGTGGAAGATGGTATCCAGGGCAACAGAGGGGACAAGACACCAGACATAAAAAAACGGACAGAAGTCAGTCATGCAACTTGACTGTCACATGCTGGTCTTCATACAAAACAGGTGAAGTATAACAATGAGAAAGAGCAGAAAGGAAAGTAGGGAAGTGAGTGTAGATGAGAATCATTGCTGATAGAGACCGAGCTGAGATTGTTTTTTTATCATCAACAGAAGTACAAGTGTGCAGCTTAAGTCTGTTTGTTTTGGTTTTTTGGTTTTTTTGCGGTAACAAATTGCCAGAAATTCTGCCTGTGTCTCCAAAAGAGCAAAAGACCATTTTTCATTTTACCACTAAACCTGTGTCTGTAGTTACCTGGTTTGCTCAATAACACTGCAGGAAACAGCAAAAAACAGCAGCTTTTGTGCAGAGGTTAGAGTTAAAACCTGTCTTTTTAGGTTCTGTTATTACAACCAGTAAGTATCAAGGTAAGTTCACCATTTTTTTAATCATGCTTGGGTGAAAAACAAATTAATTTTTATAATGAATCCCTGAGGATGCGTTATAACTGAGCTACACAGCTCCACTGTCGAGAATTTGATTTATGTTCCTGGAAATGTTTACACTCATTTACGCAAAGAAAATGCATATATATATTTATCTGTTCATATTATACACACATAAATGTAAACATTGCATTTATTAGTCAAGCTGTCATACTGCTTCTATCAAATCTGTTGGGTAAATGCTTAGGACAACATAAAAAAAACAAATAAAATAAAAACCAACAATTAAACCACACAAAAAAAATGACTGAAAAAGACAAAAAAAAAAAAGAGAAAAAGCTGGTTGTCTGCTCCCCAAGTCGGGCTGAAAAACCCATCTCTGTCCCATGGTCTCCCCTGGACGGTGACGCTCTATCTGACACTGGATGCATGAAACACACAAGAGAGGCGAAGCTTAGAGTCCAGTAATCCCCACAGGACTCAGGCCAATGACTGTCTGGTCCACTAGTGCAGTCACTCTCTACCCTCACACACACACACACACACACACACACACACACACACACACAAACACAGTGCGATATGTTGTGCTGACAATGCACACTTGTGTTTTCATGTGTCTTTGTGTATAAGCAGCCCTGCTCCCTGGACTGGTGTTAGTGTCTGTGTGTGTGTGTGTGTGTGTGTGTGTGTGTGTGCGTGTGTGTGTGTGTGTGTGTGTGCGCGCGTGCGTGCACGCAGTTAGGGCAGGCGTGACAGGCCGATGCAGAGTGCAGTATTTTTAGTGATCTGTGAGTCTCATCTGTACTCTGGAAGGGGGGGTGGGGCAGAGCAGGAAGCATCCACTTTATTTATAGCACAGCTGTTGGCAACGTCACAGATCTAATAGTAAAAAAAATGGAGAGAGAGAGAAAGAGAGAGAGAGAGAGAGAGAGAGCAAGGGAGACCTAGAGGAAAACACAGTGAGGCAGGACTGTGGACCAACCAATGAGGAATGAGAAGACAGTGAAGATGCCAGACAACACTTATGAGGTGCAGAAAAAGGAAGTTCTGTGACAAGTTGGTCCATTATAACATCTATCAATCACCCCATGCCTGTCTGTGCCACACTACACAGCAGCCTTGGGTCACCCAGAGTGACAGAAGGTAAGGGATCCTGTTCAGAATCACCCTTTCACTGACCTACTCCCACAGTGACCTGCCCCCAGCCCTGACCATGTCACCTCACTTCACACCCGCATGGTGACAGAGGGAAGCCCCCCACCATCAATTCCAGGGTCGCGCTCAGTTGTCCATTCGCTCTCTTATAATCCACTGGGCATCTGAATTTACTTTGCACAGTTTTTACATTACTTGTCAGAATGGGGATCAGTCGGCACTGGAAGGAGACCATCGTGCCATGGGGTAGATGGTTTATTCCCTAGTGCAGCCCATCTGATGGGAAAGAAGAGCTTAGGGAAAGGAAGCCCTCCTGGAGGAATGGCATCAAGCAAGTCAAATACAACTTGAATGTGAAGGAAGGAAAGCAGGACAGGAAAGAACTGGACTCTCATAAAAATTCTGTCCTGCAGGCTCTACTGAGGAAACAGCAGACAAAACCACCAGGAAAGGGGATGTGAAACATGCTTCAAATGTGATCTGTGGGCATGTCTCAAAATAAATGTTCACAGCCCAAAACTCCTAGAGGTACCAGTGTTCGTCCTCTGCCAGTGGACAAGTAGCACAAGCACATACACACACATATACCCACACACACACACACACTCCTAGACAGGAACACGTATTGGTACATACAAAAGCAGAAGCACTCAGAAAGGCCCACCTACACCCACAAGGCATGCAGGACATGGCTTCTGCAGCAGTCATTTAAAGGACAATCCACTGACAGCCCTAAAGCTAGCAGGATAAAAAAGAGCTTCAATCTAAAAGAAGCACAAGCTCCGACACATGCACACAAAGACAAGTACACACACACACACACACGCACACACGCACATCACAGCACCTACCTCCTCCACAGATACAGGCAGGATCACTCGACTGGAAAAGAAGAGAGAGAGCAGCGCGTTAAATCAGTGCCATGAGCAACAAACCAGGGAGCTGGACAGCCCTGACCACCAATTATCATCACCACCATCATCACATTTTCATTACAGTAAAAGCTATCATTTGATTGTAGACCTCAAAAATAAATGCATTTACACAGATAATAAAAAATACACAAGAAAGGTATGGATACAGTATATAAATCACACCACCACTCGGAGAGAGGTGTGAGAAATGGTGGCAGCTGACTGCCAGGTTCCGCCCCCCCCCCACTGCATGACCTGCCAAGACATCAGAGACAGTTCCCTGACAGTGTCTTCCTGACATCTCCTCCAGCGTAGCCTTATGAAGTGCTTGTGGGCAAAGTGGGAGAGCTATGTAAGGTGGGCTGCTGTTTGTTCTGTACTGTCCTGACAAGAGAATGTTCAGCCCCCTGGAGAGCCTCCTTAGGTCTCCTAAGATGCTTTTCTCCTCAAGCACTGTCCTCCCAAAAGTCTTCCTTTGATCTCCACTTCTACCAGGGGACCCAGCCCAGCTAGCGGCCTTACAGCAGAGCTTCAAGAATCAGCCATTTGGACTAAACCATTTGACTGGAAGTATTTTACCGCTGGACACCTGGTTATTTACCCTGTTGGTGGCTGACAGTGCTCCCTCCCCAGCACTGTATTAACAAGTGGCCTCAGAAATCCAGCATCTTTAAGTGGAAATGAGGTGTCCCTCAAGTGCAGTGCTATAATTATTCCTTACTTCTGACAGATACTCTAATCCTGAGTGATCTGCCATCATTGTGCACAACACCAAGTGGGTGAAAAAGAATCCAGACTGAGCACCTGCTGTCAAAGGGCACGTAAGGGTAAATATCAGAGTAAAACAGACACATGCATGCAAAATCCAGAAGCAGGCCAGTATGACTGACAGCCGTACACCTGATACCCACAGCTGATACTCTGGGATGCGGCGCCAAGGCACAGAGGCCATGGCACACCAGCCTTCCGCAATCGCTCCTGTTTGTTGCTGGACAACAGACCTCACATACACGCTTGTCTCATGTTCTCTTATCCTGTCCTACCTATCCTATTATTCATACTTAATACCTGGCAGTTACTTTACTTACTTGGTGTGTGTCTAGATCCACTTTGTGCTAATAACTCATCTACATACACATCCCTTCACACAAACATGAACAAGCAGTTTATGCCCAGACCCTCAGAAGGACAGTGTGAGGACAATGAACCAGCAACCTTCAGGACACGAGGGCACGAAGGCAGTATCTTTAACAGAAACTTTACATTTGCCCTGTGAATGCACTTCATATTCTGCTTTTAGGAGCAAGACCAAAGCCAAAGCAGTTGGGAACCCACAACATACATAGAAAAATTAAGAAACAGGTAGAGACAAACACATAAGTGCACCCACAAAGCAACTGTGCAACAGAATGAATGAAATGGGAGCAGCAACCAAAGAGCAACTCCTGCTCTCCACAAACCAGTTATGACTGTTGCTCCCCCCCTTTGAGCCACCACACACAGGGTAATTAATCCGCCCCACTCCCATTTCTGGGAGCCTGAATATTTTATCAGCAAGGTTATAGGTGTAAGGTGAGATGGCCCACCTGTCCTGTCGGGGAGGAACAGGGGAGCTCGCGTTCACAGTCACAGGCAGAAAAGATGGCAGAGAGCGAGAGAGACAGAGAGAGAGAACAAGAGAGAGATGCAAAACAAAACATTTGCAATTTTGAACAAATAATGTGGATTTAATTTTTGACACAACAAGAAAAGAAAAACATAGAGACATAGAAAGCATGAGGGAAAGAGGAGGAGGTTAAAGAGGAGTAACAGGATTGAAAGGATGTTGGGAAGTAAAGCTGCAGGTGGACCAGCAGTTAAGGAGCTGGACAAAAAGACTGAAAGGACACAAGAGTGGAAATGTTAAGTGGGAACATGAGGACAACCATTCAGCAGAAAGTGACAGGTTCCATGTCCCCAGTGTCACATACAGGCTCAACAGATATACCATTACCTCTGACACTATCATCACTATCATCACCGTCATTGTGAAATTCATCCTAAATTATTCATTTTTAATTGACTCCTTGTTATTTACAAAGTTCCCTTTGACTCCAATACTCAGTAACAGTAAGGCATACAATGGCTGCCATGGAGATGAAGGTAGTGATCTGATCGTGTGATATGATGTTAATCCATTGTTGCGCCCATTGTTTTTATAATTACTAAACAGGCAGTACTTATGCAGTTAGTTTAATCGTTCATCCTGCGTGTGAATCTGCACATTTCTGGTCACTGATGTTTAAGCTTATAGTATTTAAAACTCTTGCTCATTGTTCTCGGGTGCACCGTCTCTGATGGTTCAACATTCTCCTGCCCCACTCAGAAGAGGGACATTGCTGACATCACCACAGCTCCTTCAGGCCCACAGAGGGCCATTCTCACACACACACACACACACACACACACAAACTGGTGACAGGGATACATGAGAGACACATGCCATACTAGACACTTTACTTTGTGATCAACCCACACAGACATGACCATGCCTGTAATCTGGACCTAAACACCAGGCACTGACCTTTTACATCCATCCAAAGTGCAACCACCCTCCTGTCACCTTCCACCACCCACTGCTTCTCAAACCCCAAAAGCGAAAGAACTGGTTTCTCACAAAACCCACGGAACTTGGAGAGCTGACCAGAGCCAGATTTTTGAACGGCTCCAATTCTACTCTGTAAATCATTTCAGATAAGTGTGTGTTCACTGTAGTGCAGAACAAAGTTCAAAAGAGCTTCAGAGCTCTGCAAACAGCTGCACTTTCCAGGAGAAGAGATGGAAACCTCACAAACAGACACGTGACAGATGGAAAATCCTAAGCCCTGGACTGCAAGCTGACAGCACAAGTCCCCTTAGCTGTACTGTTTCTCAGACAGCTGTATTTCATGTCTTGGGAACCTTCTTGCAGGCCTGGGCCTGTCCCTGATAATAGCTTAAGTTCTCAAAGTCAGCAGATGTTCTTCAAAACAGAGGCTTATGTGTTTTCTAATACCGACAGTATTTATTTGCCGATCAAAAAAATTTCACCTCTACCCATTTTTGCTGCACCGGAAGATAAAAACAGCAGTTCTGCTCATTGAGTTTGATACTTCGATGAAGAATCCAGCTCCTTTATGCCACCTCGCACGTATCTCTATCCAGGTAAACTGGGTGTGGCTGCACATTTATCTCAACTGTCCTGAGCTTCATTGTAAAGCCAGGTGATACCAGATACTCCACAAACCAGCACTAGGATTGGGTGATGTCTGTACTGAGGTTTCAATGTGAAACGACCATAATGTAGGTCAATGTGACAAGGGGCTGAGCGCAGATGGACGCCACACACCGGTGTGCCGTCACACCGTCACACACACTGCAGACGGTGGCAATATGTGCAGTCAGACAGTGAGCAGAACTGGGATATTTATAGCAGGACAGGGTAGAAAGAGCTGTCAGCTGGTAAAAACCTGCTGACAATGCAATACATGTGCAGTTCTGTTTACAATGCCACCAGTAGGGTGGATGCAAAAAGTATGTGGTCAGCTTTCATATACAACAAAAAACTTCCGCAGTGGCTTAAGAAAATACCTAATCTTTTTCATTTAATGAACTTATTAATGGCATTTTTGCCTGGTTATTGAGTATTTTTATTTCCGCAACAGATATATGACCAACTGCCTGCAGCGCCTTTCACTCTGCAGGGGATGTGGTCACTATGCTTTTCCCACAACAAAACCGTCTCTACCCCCAACTTTCTGTCACTCCACAAACTGCCGACTTCAGTTCGGGTTAACATGAAGTCACAACTCAAATAGCAGATTCTACACTACTGTTATTAAACCATTCAGCTGATGTTTTTCTCAAAAGTAACTTACCATGTTAAGCTACTTAGTGATTTTCCCATTTCCCATTACTTACATTCAGGGTAGGTAAACATTTGGCCACAGTGACTGCATACTTTACAGAGTTGATCTTGAGAATGTCACGTCTTTATATCATAAACACCCTTTAGCCTAAATATCAAAATGTTTCCATCCAGAGTGTGTCGTGTTTCAACGTCCACTGGACAGACAGCTTTTGTTAACGGATGAAGGCATGGAAATACAATATTGAAAGCCGAGATAGAAATGATTTTTGTTACAAATATTATATGCTGGATTCATTGTGATCGTGCATAAAATACCTTTTATTTTTGTTTAATTAATTTTAGGTGACCTCATTTACATCTAGGAACTGACTTCATTATTCTTTAGAAATAATGATATTTGAGCCGCCAACAATGGTAATGTGCCTTTCATTGAATTAAGCAGCTCCGACATGTGGGAAATTGTGGGTATTGATGAATTTGTGTGGATATTAGCTTGTGGGGCTACAAGATTAACTTTTGAAGAAAAAACTTCTAAGTAATGTTCAAAAAATTTTTATCAGACCTGTCAAAATGAAATGTTTGTTCAGAAATTCAATTGCATTTAAAGGCTGTTCTTACATACCAGTTATTTTCCTCTCCTCCAGCTCACAGCACCAATTACACCAGCTACACGCAATAGAAAAATTATTCATTGTGTAATTATAATATTTACATGAAACATCAAACAAATCCACTTCACACTCCATCATTTTCAAATGCAAGTGACTGACTTGTCTGCCATTTTGTCAAACAACCTTTTCAAAAGTGCCAGTTCACTGACATGGATTTACAGGCTAGGGAATTGATCGGTCCTCATTTGCTTTGGTTTTTGACAAGATGAAATACATCTTGATGTGTCTTTCATCTAAATATTTTGACACAATATTTTTGACATTCATTCTATACACCAAGGAAGTATGTAATCTTGGTCTAACAGCCTGAATTCCGGCCCTCGCATCCCAGGGTAGTTAAGACATAAGCCTGCTGTGTTTCAGGGGCCCCTGGGTGAACGTTGTATTTAATGGGAAGAAAAGAAATATGTTAGTGTTTTGTTTGAAGATAAGAAACCATGCAAATTATGGTGATATGAGGTGCGCTCAGTGAGTCTCGCTGTAAGTAGAACAGTATGTTCGTCCTGTTGTCCAACACTAACAGCTTCTGTGCTGTCTGATGTCCAACTGAACCACTAAAGTTTCCTTCTGATCTTCTCACCAAAGGACTCTGCTGTCCTACATTAAACCAGGTTGACCCTTCCCTCGACAACTGCTGACTCAACCGGCAACAGAGTGTGACTGTCGGCATGTAAGTGTACATCAGACATTCCAGCAAAAAGACTGGTGTTTAACTGGCAAATCACTGTAAACCACCATGTGTAACACAGCAGGCCGCAAAAAACTATACCAGCTATAGAATAAGAACAGCCGTTATACACATTAAAACTGCAGAATTCTTTCAAGGCTGAGGAGTCCATAATGGTTGAGAATAAATTTAGCACATGTGCTCCAGTATCAAATTTAATTCTTCTCTTTGGGAAAAGCTGCTGCAACTGTGGCAGGATAGAAAGCCGTGACCAGTGTGCCTGTACATTTAACCATATTTTGAATGATAGTTTTACACACTTATCATGCAGGACACACAGCAGATGATGGGCAGCATGGTGGGCATTACCATTGACTCACCTCTCTAGAGCTAATTTCTCAAATCTCAACACTATTCTCTCTGTATTCACTGTCAATTTTCCTTTAGTAATTCATGTTCCTACCAGTGCTGTGTCCTGGATGGCTGAGGTGTGTGTGTGTGTGTGTGTGGACTGCAGCTTAAGCTATAAACTGACATCTGAGTATTTACCAACTGATATTTGTGAAGAGTTTGCAAGTGCAGAAGTACGGTGTCGAAATAAAATGATGCACTGCAAGAAAGAAAAAACTGAAATTTGAATTAGGACAGCAGTTTGTTCTGAGCTCTTTTCCCTCCAACAAACCCTGATTCGCAAATCCTACACCCAGCATCGGACATATTTGAAAGGAGGTCTAAATGAACGTCTAAGTGCAAAGCTAGATCAACAATTCCGGCAACGTAAAGCCGACTACAACCTCCTGAGCCTTGAGGCCAGTGTTCTCAAGGTGCCATTTTCACCAGACCACGGGAGGTCCCAGAAATGCTGAGTCACGAGTTTCAACACCGTGTCCACGAGAGATCAGTTACACGGGAGCTGCTTACAGCTTTCAACCCCCAAAGTGTTTTGTAGCTCATTGTTCCTCACAGAACTTCATTTCTAGGCCCATGGACCAGTACTGAAAGCTGGAAAAGTGTTTCTCGTCTTTACGTTGTCCGCCACGCACAAAAAAAAACTGCTGAGTCGCTGTAAGAAACCAGAGCGCCGTTCTGGAGCAAACAGCAATAAAACAGTTGGACTCACTGCAGCACTTCTTACATTTCTTCATTTCCCACGTTTCCACGTCTTCTTCCAGCTTTAAGACGTGCGCGCAGCTCTTGGCAGTTTCGCCCTATTGGAAATCTCGAACTCGTTCATCGAACAGTTAAACTGTCGGGCGTGAAAACGGCACGAAATTTGTCGTTTGTGCGTCTCTGTGCTTCTCGGCACTTTCCAGTCACACGGTGCAGAATTTAAATGAACAACGACGATACAACCAGGAGGATTAAACCGCCGCCTGTCGGGTTAACGGAGAGCTAAAATACCTCAGTTACGACCGTTAATATTGCATGATGACGTTTCTTCCACGTGCGGCAACGGAGTTAGTCGCGAGACGCCGCGCGACCTCGCCGTTCCAGAGGCACGCGAGGATGCGTGACAATGACAGCTACCACGTGGCACAGCGGATCGTTTATGACGCGAACGTTATAAGTGTTGTAAAGACAGATTTTACGAGCAAAAAAAAAAAAAAAACTCGCCTAAAAGTTGCTTATTAAGATTTGCCATCGCTGCTTCTGACGTCATCCTCGTGGCCGGTGTACAGTAGCTTGTGTAAAAAGTGAGATAATGAGTTTAAAAGCTTGTTTGCGCCGGTTTTGAACAAATAGGTACTGGAAACACGCCCGACGGGTATTATATCAGCTCGGGACCAGGACGATGGGGGTCGGGTGGGTCGCGTCCGTTTGAAATAAGCAGCGCCGACGTGTTAATTTACGTGCGTTTCTCTCTGACCCTGAGCCGCTCGCGCTCGCGCTGCGTGACACGCGACTCCACTGAACCGCTCGAGCGTCGCACTTCATTTCTCGCACGTTGCACCAGCCGTGTCATTTACACCGCCGTGAACTAATGTTTCATATGAACAAAAACAATGCAGTCGCACCTACGGCCTGCTTGATGTGTGAGGATAACTTACAAAAACCATCGCCCGGTGGAAATGGACAATACTGCACCTCCACGGAAATCAAAACTTCGCCTTATAACGGTCTGTTTTGAAACAGCAGTTGAGCCAACTGTTCCGTTTTGTCCAAAATAAACTGAATAACGGCCTACTTGTACGTTCTGCTAACTATCACGGCAGCAAATACACGCCGAACCCCCAAGCCTGTGACGTCACAACCGGTCACGTCTTGGTGACACTAAAAACATGATCCATTGTCCTCAGCTGACTTACCAAAAAAAAACTGCTGGGTACATCGGGTTCGTTTGAAGATGGCAGGGGGGTGACACGTCCCCTGCTGCCACCCTTCAGCAACCACATTTGTTCGTTCCCAGCGGTGTCACAAAGTCTGACGTCTGTTCAGTAGCAGGACAATGTTATGGGCTATAAATCTAGCAAATAATACAACGGTTGTGTTTATATTTGCTGCACACGAATGGAAGGACAGAAAACAGTGACTTGGTGGCGCGGAACGACATATGAGCTCCAGTCACGCGCCCGCCGCTCGTTCCATCCACGGAATTTATCACGGCGGAGGGGGAAGGGGGGGGGGGTTCTGCAGGGGTTACGTGGGATTCGGACCGTGCGGGCCGGTCCAAGCCGAACTACCCCGACGAGGCTGGCGTCGGGTCGGATGTTCTTATCCTCTCGGCCAGACCCTCCTTCGCCGTTTGTTCACGTGGGCGCTCGGCCTTCACGACCGCACGACCAGGACCTGGTCACCTGACAGCCAGCGCTTGAACCGCTTTAGAACCCAAGACACATTCTAACGGGGTATGAATACAGAACAACAACCGAGCAATTTTAAGTTTATTCGACACTGCGGCCCGGATGAAACACTCCTACTGCGGCTCTCGAGCTCGTCTGAGACGCCGGATCATGCGTGATGGACGAAGCGGATGAAGGGCAGTTGTGACCATTGTGCTGGTCATCACTAATGTGCCGCGCGCTCTGAAGGTGAGTCCACATCCAGGTCGGACCCCAAGGCAGCCTCAGCCAACGGCGCTTTGTCCCCGTTCGCCGTTACGTAAAGCCGGCGGTGTGCATCAGCTGACGACACGTTCGAGCGCGGGTCCGACCCGCTTCCACGCACCTCCACGAGGCCGCTGCCGGAGCCCCGGTGCTGCGGAGCTCGCTGTCGGGCGCCTTCTGTCCTTTTAAAACGGGATCACACGTCCGCTTATTAAATAGTGTGTTTTTTGGTTTCTTTAGCAGCTACAATTTGGTGTAATTTTCATCTTTCGACCGGGAACATTAAGAGGAGAATCGCCCACAATGCCGGCTCTGCGTGAACACGGTGTAAGAGCGAACCAACAGCCGCACGCTGGACACACACACACACACACACACACACACACATAAACACACACACACCCGTCCTCCGCCTTTCGGTCACTTTAAATGACAAACAGGCCGCTGGAGGTGTGAGGAAGGCGGGCTCAGCTCTGGTTCACCTTCACCTCGGAGACTCAGCATCACTGGTGCTGATGCGAGGGCGCAGATCCGCGGCACGCGCCCAGACGGCATCCCTGATCAAAAAAATAAAATTAAATAAAAGGCATAATCGCAAACCGACTGTCCGGAGGAAAAAACGTGAGGATAATAAGGGATTTCACACGATTAGGTGTTTTTTTTTTCCTCGATACAATGACAACCGGCCACAGCCGAAGAAGGTGACACCTCGGAGGCGCACGGATGAACTGCACGGTGACTGTGGTAAGAAGACGTTCCCAGAAATACGCGGAGACCGTCTCGGGGTCCGGTGTCGCCATGGTGCTGCTCGGCCAGCGGCGTGTGTAGAACCCGCAACGCGCGCCTGCTTCCCCGCACACGCGAGCCCAGCCGATGTGAATTAAAGGGCAGAGAAAAAGAGCAGCGTTTCTACTCACAATTCCTTGATGAGCATCCTGGTCGGCGTGTCTGAGCGCTCAGGCTGCGGACGAATGTGCAGGAAAATCCAAAGCGGCTGCGCTCCCTGTCCGTCAGCCTCCCTCTCGCTCCCGCCTCTCTCTCCTCTCTCTCATTCCCGCTCCTCTCCTGTCTTTCACTTACACTCACTTCCTGATCGGGGCCCGAAGGGGGCGCGGCGTCCTCCCGGCAACTGCGACCTCCGTGTCATGACACAGGCGCCGTGACGTCAGCGACGGGGGTCGTTCGCGGGAACAGCGCAGGTTTGGCGTCATCGCTGCGCCACACGTCACTGAAGAAGAGGACTTGAGCATCACTTTGAGCGTCCAAGGCGTGGTGGGCAAAGCCCCGTTTTTTATGTAATAATAGCCACGCTTGTGTGAATGAATTCCCTCTTTCGGGCCAGTGATTCCTTCAGATAGTCTCCTGACCCCCCTCGGCTATTTGTCGCCTGATTTCTGCCCCGGGGGGGGGGGGGGGGGGGGGGGGGACATTTTC
>UFQX01000343.1:140684-247893 GCA_900497675.1 Arapaima gigas | reverse complement strand
CCCGGGGGGGGGGGGGGGGTGCGTGTGGACATTTTCCACTTGAGAATGATAACCAGCTTAGCCGAGAGCAACTGTAATAACGTGTTATTCTCCAGACACGCAGAATGTTTGTCACATTATAAATGTCTCCTTTAGTAAAACAATTACTGGTTACATCTCTGCTGCCACAGAGGACCTTTCCTTTGCCCTCATCTTCCCAGAATTAAGTCATTCGTCCACCAAGCAGTGGTCTGTGGGGGACAGATTTAGTGCATTGAAGAGTGGTCCCTTTGTCACTGTCATTCCGATCAGCCATGACCCCCCCCCCATCCTTCTGCACATATTTACCAGCTACAATAATGTGTGTTGGATTTAAAAATACATACAATTGTTAGACTGAGGACAATTTCATTTTGTTTGAAGTGAATAAGAAACTGATTTAAACAGACAAACTTTACTTGCATGTATTTGTCTTCTAAAATCTCTCAAATAAGGACTTTGTTTTGCATTTGCTGACAGTGGTCAACAACATTCTGATGTGGTGACAGACAAGTAAATCAATTCATAAAATAAATATACCAGCAATCATGTAAGATATTACAAACATGAACTGCCAGTTTTAAATGACAATGTAGTAATAAGATGCACAATTTACCGTACAATCATGGCATATTTCACATCTCACACACACACACCCACACACACACACACACAGTTGAAGGTATCTGTCCACCGAGTCGGTGTGACTCCACATTCACTTGGCAGCGTTTAACAACCACATATGTAAGGTGGAAGGAAGCGGATTTTTACACCGTCTTCAACATCCATTCAAACCAGTCAAACCTGCCCAGGTGACTCCCACTCATCCTTCTCATCTCATCCATTCACATGACCTTCTTCAGAGTCTGTGAATGTTACTAATAAGCCAGCGGAGAAACTTTCAAGAAAGAACCTATCAGATATTACAAAAAAAAAACAACTTAATGAAAAGGGATGACAAGAAGACCACGTTCCAGGTGTAAGATGTTCATGTCAGACCTTCACAGCCACACATCAGCATGCAGGCAGGAGAAGGTGGATATAGGGGTCTGGTCTTCATTTTGTTTCATGGTTAGATGCACAACTGGCAAGTTTTACATAATGAAACTGCTTCAGCTTTTTACAGAGGTATTTCTCAGCCCACAACAATTTGGTCTAATTCCTTGTCACATCCTCAGTAAAATTACATGAGATGCAAGTTGCTTGGCTAATATGTCCTTCTGAGATAATAGATAATAGAATTCCATAGTAATACGTCCAGCTGGAGAAAAGTCCAATGTGTCAGTTAGACGAAGAGGAGCTATTAGAGCTGAAGCCAAGTTTCTCTCGTTCCGATTCTGTACCCCACTGCTTTTATCACTTGTTAAAAAAGAAAAACATCAGTTGTTCACCCACTCAATTCTGTGTCTTGCCTGTCGTGTCCCTGCTGGGCACCTGCACTAAAGTCCAAGTCGCCTGTCCCTGCATTTATACCATGCATTACATGACAGGACCTCCGGCCCCCAAACCCGTCATAACATCAGAACTGCAAGCGGAGAATTTGAACAGCCCACTGAGGGGGGGGCGGGGGGGGGCTGAGTGGACCTGCTGTGGTTCTGTGTCCAGTCACAAATGTTTGGATCTGTCCTGCTGAACAAAGAGAAGCGAGACAGAGAGTGTGATGGGTTTTAGTTGCACGGCCGTCTTACAACATTTCAGTGACATTCTGGGAATTTGCTTGGGGGCTTTTGGGGGATGTAACAAATTTTACTTTTTCCCATTTAAAATAATGGGAAATGGGCTTCCGATTAAACGCTAAACTCACTTCCAGGAAGGGACTAGGAAGGTAAACCAGAGTCTGACTGCAGCCATTCGCCCCTTAGGGACAGCTGGTAAAACACAGATTTTGATACATAAATACGTTATTTAATAGCAGAAAACAGAAAGATCTCATCCTGTTGATGGAATCTGGAATAAGTGAGGTGTGATTGGTTGGAGGTCTGAATGGGGATCGTGCTGAATGGGAAACTGGGTTATAGTATCAGTATTAGTTACTGATATTCTGACTAACCATGCCTCTAACCAACCAACCAAGAGACAACGAAGAACAGTACTGTAGTGGGTCATTTTCTTTGCACAACTGTGGTTTTTCTGCCTGAGCCAGAAGTTTTTTTATGACAGGGACATACAAAGGTGGTACTTTCTCCTCATCTTCAACCAGTTTCCATTTCTCTCTTCCTACAATCATCTCTTCAGTTTCTGCTGCCAGTCCACGAGTTTCTTCCTGGTTTCCATGACGACAGCCATTCTGCTAGACTCAGAACAAGGTGTAATTTGTAATGAAATGTGTGGTGTGTGTGATCTGTGTGTGTATGTGTGTTGCGTAACTTTTACTGTGTACATTCCAGGTTCTCCTCTGAAATGCAGCATCCACACATACTGCGTATGGGGATGTGGAAGGGGCACCTTTGTGTGTGAATTACTTTTGCTGCCTGAGGAGCTCCAAAAATTCATAAGTGAGTGGGTGGGTGCATGTGGGTGAGTGAATGACCAGAGATGCATGTTGGGAACATTAGTTACTTCGTCCAAGAGGGCTGATGGACAAAGAGGTGAAGCATCACCACACACTCGTGGCTGGAGCTACCAACGTGTTCAGACATCCCACCCGGTTCCCCCGTCCGCATGTAACTGCCTGCTACACAAAGACCTCAGGACTGCTGTTGCCGTTGATCTTCACATACATCTTGGCCTCTTCGTCGCGCTCTTGCTTCTTGTGGATCAGCTCCCGTCGGAAACAGATTAGGTACAGAGGCAGGCAGAATCCTAGCAGGCTGACTGCCAACAGGCCCACATTCACCTGCAAGGAGATGTAAAGCTCATGGGAATTGGAGTTTTTGGCAGAAAACAATCTGTGGGTGTTTATATGTTCACACATATATACAATATTGTAAGAATGTATATCAGTGATTTATTTGAAGTCTTTATTGGCTGAGTTACACGGTGCTGCCGGGGTCAGAAAGCGGAAAGGTAAATAACCCGTGATATATCTCCAAACTATATTTCCCTTGAAGTGCTTGTATTTAGTATGTAAGCGCTGTTAGTGCTGCTGAGCAAGCAGAAAGAGAGAGCGCAAGAGAGCCGTGCACCGGCCATAGTCAAGTGGAAAGGATAAAAGAAATACTATAATATAATATATGCCACCAAACTTCATTCCCCTTATGTTAGTAAAGTGTCTAGTATGGCATGTGTCTCTCATGTATCCCTGTCACCAGTTTGTGTGTGTGTGTGTGTGTGTGTGTGTGTTTACAAGTAGGACAAGCCGTCATACCCAGAGCGGATCCCCCTCCAGGGGGCCCATCATGGCCATGAAGAGGGGCTGCTGCAGCAGGGCAAACAGGGCGCTGATCAGCGACTGCATTCCCGTCAGGCTACCAAACTGGGAGGACGGGTACCTGGGCACAGGGTCACGTGGCTCAGCATCCTTTACTAAAGTCATTGTCACCTCAGCCTGGTTACTCTACACACCTCCTTTGTTCTAACAGAGCTTCAATCTCTGTTTCAGCCAAGATTGAATCTTCTCAGACAGAACAAGAGTTTGCCCTGCTTTTGTGTGTGGAACAGGTAATTATATGAGGGAGGGATAAAGTGACCACTAAAGGTCAGTTGTAAAAGTAACCTAACGGGGGGATTGTGTGTTTGGCTGACGGAGACACTCACACAGCAGCATAAAGACCTCCAGTGGCTGAGTGGATGAAGCCTCTCACAATGGTGTGAAGGACGAATGAGAGAATCTGTGGTAAAAAAGAAACATCCAGCAGCCATCATACTGTGTCTGCGTTGCCGTCTTATGTTTCATTCATTTTCACAGGGGTTTCCGACTGGAAAAGGATCTGAACGCGGAGGTTTCCAAGTGGTCATGTGGCGTTTTGGCCACTAGAGGCGGTGCTGAGCCACACATGACCTCTGCTCGTTACTGCAGCATGTTGTGAATCTCCCAGCAGGGATTCATGAAGTTATATCCAGTTCTGTTCTATCCCATATGTCTGGTTTGTCTGCTGAAGGTTGAACGGGCTTTCAGGATCAGCTCTGGGTTGTGGTTATTGGTACTGCTGTTTCTCAGCTGCCAAGTAGAAGGCTGGGCTTCACTCAGCGGCACCAGCGGCTCTACTCACCTGCAGAGGCAGGTTGGGCACCAGGCAGGTGATTCCAAATGCAAACAGAAGTATATTGGTGACGGCAAAGGCACGTGTGGCGTTGGTGACCTTCTGGATCTTCCGGTCACGCTTCTTGGGTTGAACCGGGTCCCTGTCGAACACACGGAAGTCAGAGCAGATTTTAGCCGGTTTCAAACATCCGGGGGCGATGGACACAAGCTTCGGTGATGAAGGAACAGGAAAACAGAAATGTTCTGAGTAACAGCCTTCGGGTTGAAGAGAAAACCTCTTGAAAAGAAAAACCTGCAGTTCAAGCTGTATAACATGTGGGGGGTCAACACAGCAAACACAGCTGCTGCTCAGCTTAAGCACTTTTGAATAACAAACTTTTCATCAATAGAAGAAAAAAAGACAAATATGTAATATTTGTTTTTTTCCACAAAAAGGTAGCTGGCAAAATCAAACTTTAAAGCCTGATATAATATCATACAAGTTACAGGTTTCTTAATTTCTTAAAAATTATTTTTACACTTGTACCTATGTGAGATGCCTGCGATCACCAGCTCTCTGTCTGGATTTTTTTATTGACAACATGCTGTAAATACGCCTGTCTGGGGCTCAGAACACAGGCACTTGTGCACGAGGCACCCAACAACCCCCCCCCCCCCCCGGGAGGAACAGACAGGCCTCTGTGCTTCCGGTCAGCCGTCCAGGTTGTTGGCATTTACACTGAATCATCTCTGAGATGCTTTTCTCGAAAGTGGTTCCTCACTGAGAGAGACAGCAGAGCCACTGCGTGGAATAAGAAAGTGTCGTTGGGGGGGGAGGAAAGAGAGGTGCAAAACACTGACTTGCTGGCCTCTTCAGAATCCCCGTCTTCACAGTCCTTCAGCTTCCAGTCCATGATGCAGCCGATGACAGGGGTGGTCATGAGGCAGAGCAGCTGCAGAACACCGAAGATGGAGGAGTACAGACTCACTGAGGGAGACCGAGAGACAGAAGGAGGAGCATCGCTATCAGAATGTGCTTAATAAGGTTGTTGGGTTAATAAGCAATACGCACTTTGCTTACAACCACGGTTCTACCTCCCTCACACCAGGGATGACATGACAAGGCCTGCTTCTTCAACAGGTGACAATTAAGGTCATCTGTGCAATTCTGACCAAGGTTAGATCACTAGTTAAAAATTAGCAGGTAACTATGCTGGAGAAAAAACTTCCTAAAGGGCTGAATAGTTTCAGCTGAAACCAGTGTAGGAGAACCACGGTCTCACCCAGGCCCAGTCGCTCAGCTGAAAGAACAGCAGGAAGTCACCATGAGGTGAGAGAACACTGCAAAAAACAACATCTGCCTCTGCGATCCTTCCCCCTTCTTCTTAAATACTGACATGGCTGAGCACGGAAAGGCAATTTTATTCCTAAAATAAAAGCGTGTCGTTGTGAGGAAACAGCGAAGGCACAGAAACAGAAGCAGGCGAGCAGAGCCGTGTGGAGAAACCGCGTCCTGCTGACACTGTCCCCGTCACACCCAATGACAAACCACACGGGAGCCCACATGACCCGTCTAAACAGCATCTCTCACTCAGTCTCTCACACACACACACACACACACACACACACACACACACACACACACACACACACACCTGTGTTGAGGTCTCCGTCACTCAGCGACTCCAGGATGTTGTTCATGGCTCCCATATAGAAGATAAGTCGTAGTTGAGTGACACACATAGTGACCAGGCTGAGCAGGAAGATGGGGCTGAAGATGCTGCGCATGAAGGACTGGGCTGGACAGGTGCAGGGAGAGACGTTATGAAGGAATTTACCAAATAAGTCACTCACGACTGTTTCAGTGCAGGTGTGTGTAGGTGTGTGTGTTCAGGCTCTTACACTCCTCCTGTGGCTTGCACTGAAGTTCCAAGTCCATGGTGGAAAGGCACAGCTTGTGGCCTTCCAGGGAGGTCAGATCCTGTGGGTTGTGCTTCAAGGAGCTGCCCAGGCTCAGTCGGCGTCCCACTGTGGTCACCTGTCGGTAAAACTGCTTCCCAGTGATCTTGTGGTCAAAGCCCAGCCAGCTGAACTTGATCTTCACGCTGCCGGCACAGGAGAAGGAGCTTTAGAGGAGGATTTGTTTGAGGCTTAACAAAAATATATCGCTTTGATTTTCACTGTTGCATCACACAGAGACACGGACATGATGGTTGAACTGGGCACGTCTTCCTTTCATTGTGGATCTCGCAGAACTGACCTGACATCACAGACCTCATACAAGCTACCGCGACGCGTCACAAACAACTGGCACCACACCTAGACATGACATCGAGCCGTAAATATCTTCCTGAGGCTTAGAATAATCACTGTGTCATGAGTACGAACCGATTAACGACCAATGTGATTTATGACCTGACCCTTGGTTTCTAACACGAATGAAAGTCAAGGAGAAGCTCTACTGTTGAACAGACAGACAGAGGCGCGCGCGCGCGTGTGTGTGTGTGTGTGTGTGTGTGTGTGTGTGTGTGTGTGTGTGTGTGTGTGTGTGTGTGTGTGAAGGTGAGTGTTGTTTTATGTTCACAGTTATGTCCCTCACGTGTAATCCATGTCCTCGGGTCCAGGGAAGGGTTCCAGTGGCCAGTTGAAGAAGCAGTTGATGAACACAAGGCCAGCGCAGCCCGCCCACACCAGCAGAATGGTGATGAAGGTCACACCCAGATCGTAGATCACCTGAGTTGGGAAAGTCAGTGGACAAGGTGAAGCCACACTGCTTTTTCAGTCAGATGTCAAAACAGTTTGCCACAAAGGTGTACCTTGATCCCAGGAAAAGTGACAGCTGAGGAGGCATAGGATCCAATCATGAGGGCAATGAAGGTGGAGCGGAGATCACCAAACATGTTGGGCAGCTAACGTGGGAAAGAAATAAACACTGTTACCAGGTGAGCTCACCTGCTCCCACTCCAACCACCTTTTCTCCAGGTGCACTGGCTGCCTGCCTGCTACTGCCCTGCCACTTATGTGCTTGCAGCCTTTCCTACACACACAGTCATCTCTTGCTACAGATGTCTGTGGCTTTTCCGCAAGCAGAGCTTCACTTGCTGTCTTTGCCTTTCTTGCAGTGACAAACCACATCTTCCAGTCTTCCAGGTTGAGCCAGAGGTGACGACAACCTGCAAGCACCTGATAGCCCTCACACAGCAACCAAACAAAGTCCTTCAAATCTGAACCTCCTTGGTTATCCGAGGGGCTTCAACCACAGCTTGCTGCATCACTTACTGTAAATACCAACGTATTTATCTTCAGAATGACAGTGAACCTTGAACCTTGAAAGTGCTTTAGCTTGCAGCTCAAAAATAGAACACAGTAGGATTGCAGCCGTGTGAGTGAAAACGGCTTTCGCAGAGGTCACGGCCATAGGAGCAGGACAGGAGCAGGGAAGCAGAGCGCGGCAACGTCACAGAAAACCAAGCAGCAGGGATGGAAAAATGACTGGTTTCCTTCCACATTGGTGCAAATGCAGCACAATAATCCACAACTTCTTAACTGTTACTTGTTTTAATGACACAGGGCCCTGGTTTTCTCCTCCCTCCATCCTTTTCTCACACATACCCCTCCACCGCAGCATGAACACACAGTTTGTCCCTGCTGGGGGGGGGGGGGGGCCCTAAAATTTGTNTCACAGTTGAGAATTTTACACTTGCTATTTTTATAGTATGTAGTTTCAATCTGAGCTCAGAGTCTGCTGGGGGGGGGGGGGGGGCTCTGAACTTTGTGACCTGAGCCAGTGCTCATTAGTTATCTAATCGGGCCAAGGGTCACCCCGAAATGCTGAAATGCCCAACATGGCAATTATAGTGGCGATCCCCTTCCCTCTGTCCCGTCAGCGCTGACCCGTCCCACCCCCGCTTTAACACCCCCACCCGAACATGACAACCAGTTTCACTGTGCTCAACAACCAGCATCTCCTTGCACATCCATTCCCATCTGATGCCACCCTTCCACACCCAGCTGTTGCCCCCCACGTCCCCAGTCCCATGACCTGACGAGAAAATGCACAAAACTGTTACATAAGTGATCCCCTTATCAAGTGGGGGGGGGGGCTGGCTGGTGAAAGAGGACACAGAAAAAGGGCCTCTGTGGCACCGTGTACACATCAAACACAGACGACCTCACACAGAAACATCAAAGTCCAGTTCTGCATCCATCGCACCTCCCACTGTAAAACTTCAGGCGAAAATCTGATGATAAATACCCCAAAGTGGCCTGGGACACAGAGCAGGAGAGGAGTGCCATCGGGGGTATCGTGTGTGAGCTAAGACTGAGTAACACCCCCCGCCAGCATGATGCAGTAACAACAAAATGAAACCATCAAAAATACACAGTTGCTGGCTTGCAACCTCCGCCAGAAAGCGACACCTTCATACAGTTCACTCCCCAGTGACAGGGAATCCAGCCCGTTCCATCCGGACCCCAAACACTCTCTTCAAAGTGACAGAATCTGGGTTGAAACAGCAGGGGTTCTCAGCCTGGCCGAAAACGTCCTGTGTATGGATTCCACTGGTTTACGCAGATTCCGGTCCACTGTCCTCAAACAAAAAGCCATTGATTCAGTCTCTCTCCCTCACTCCTCCACCTTTCTCCTCTCCTCCGCACGGCGGACCGGAAAGACGAAACAAGTGCGTCCACTCCACCGGACAGACAGCCCACGCACGTAAATCAGTTTGTTCTAACAAAAGTCCCCGATACAAGCCGGTAAAAATAATTCAACCGAATGTGGGACTGTGTGAGACGAGAGCCCTGTGGCCCCTCCTGCGGAGGGTGAGTGAACAGCCCCTCACCGTCAGAGAAGTGAACGTTAGGCACATTCCGCCAAATCCGTTCAGCGCCAGGGCAACGAAGATCAGGACCGACAGATCTGCAGAGGACGGAAACACAAGTTATAAAGAGCACAACAGAAGCACGCTGAAGGAAAAACAGGAAAGCATGAGTTGGAGGTCGTTCGGGACAGATGAGCACCAGCAGGGCAGTAAAGTGAGGAGATGGGGAGAAGGGCGATTTGGGGCGGGAGACGGGGTCTCCATACCGTCCGGCTTGCTGGCTCCGTAGGCGATGAAGAGGCAGGACAGGCCGAAGCAGGCGCTGTGAAGAACACACAGCAATGCGGTGAGACTCTGGGAAAACCGTCTCCATCACGACCCCCTGCTTTTCCGCTCTCTCCATTAAACGCACAGTCAGTCCGTGCCACCGATTCCGCTTCAGCTCAGCACCAACGTGACGCGGCAGCTAAGATGCGGCAACAGCTCAGCGAAACATCGAGCAGACACAAGCAAACGGGGCGACCCGGAATGTACGGCCTCCTGTCCTTGTAACCTAGCAACCTGGTCATTAAAATTCTGCCCTCAATTTGACTCGGGCCCCGAACGTTGTTGAAAAGTCAGCGATCGCCGTGCTCCGGGTTTGTCTGAACCCTCCGCGTTCGTCTGGCCCGCTTACCTGCCGAGCAGCCGCAGCTTACGAGGCCCATACTTGTCCATGACGATTCCCAGCGGCAGCGTGATGGCACTCAGGAGGAAAGAGCCCATGGTGAAGGCCAGGTTTAACATCTCGTCCTGCTCCTTGCAGATGAGCCAGCCGTTCATGCGCATTAGTTCCTCCACACCACGGGGGGCCTCCGTCTCGGTCTCATAGTCTAGGTACTCCTCATCGACAGGCACTGGACTCGGGGACGGTGAGGTGAAGTTCAGCTCTGAGCTGTTCCCTGCAAGTTGGTGACGCAGAGAAGGACAAGGGCTGAAACCCTCAACGTCATCCAACAACTGTGGAATCTACAGCATTCAGCATCTTTCCACAGGTCTGAGTGAAGAACAGATCTAGAGGGAGAATCTCATCAGGGAGGTACATTTACAGTGTGATAGGGTATTTCCTCTGAGGAGAGGGGTGGGATGGTAAATATCTCAGCTAACTGCTCACGTGTTTATTACAGTGATCTGACTGGTGCGGTTCAAAAGTGCCTGAAGTCAATAAACTGTAGTTACAGGATTACTTTTCAGAAGTTTCGTTTGCCGAGTCCTGTTGCCAAGGTATCGGCAGCCATATTTAAGAAGTCACTTATATTTCTTTTGGGCTTTCACGGAAGAATGTTCTGATCTTTTTTGCGCACCTGATCCTCCTCCTGAAGGCAGCACTCCCTCGGCTGGAGGTAAAAATACAGAGGTCGCCTTCCTGGTTTTGGAACAACTGAGTCAGCAGCGTTTTGGAGGGAAAATAGCAACAAAATGGCTGCCCAACAAAAAGAGTGGCAACCATGTATAATGATGGCGTGAAGAAATATCACAGGTGTCATCTTGCTTTCTCTGCACTTACAGGCAGGAAGGACGATAACCTTTATCCCTTCCCTTCTGCTGTAAAAGAAAACCAGACTGTTTGTTCCTCCAGGATCCTGACTTCAGCAGGAACGCGCTGAGAAAAGCCAGACTGTTGGCTGAGGAGAGCGCTGGAGCGATAAGGAACCAGCAAGGAACAGCGATTATCTCACTGGGTTGTCCCATTGGACACCTGACCTTGTCTCATTTATGAGGTCTTGCGCAACCAGCAGATGCAGAGGGAGAGTAAATGTTCAGTGAAGTCAGAGAGCACACCTGAGAGGTTCAGAGGTCAACACCTGCACAGCCCCAGTGAAGGAACAGAGGCCCCACTGGTCCCTTTACCTGCTACACCCGCCTCTGAGGCCCTCCACACCCCCCGGCAACTCACCTTTATCTAGAAAAACATGGTGACCATCGACAGTTCAGACCGATCATTTTGTCAAACAAAACAGTGGCAGAAATGAGGAACTGAAACAGGAGAATTCTGGCTACAGAACCACATCTTTAACCAACAGACAAGTTTCTGAACAGACACTTGAAAAGCGTGGAAGCAAAATGAGACGACTTCTGGTAAATGGTCCACACCGCCTATAAGAGGAAGGACTGTCATTTCAAGGAAACTAATATTTTATTTCTTTTCACTGCCTCCGATGACCAGAAATCCATATTCGCTTGAATCCCGGAAGTCACAAGTTCACGCATTTGTTTTGGAGGAGAATCCTGTAAAAGAGCCACCGGTATGGAGGTGTAGGGACAGTCAGATGTATTTTGGAGCTGTGAGTGTGGAACCGTCCTGAGTGCCCAGGAGGGGCAGGCTGCACGTTGCACTGGGGGAGCCCACTGTTGAGCGGAGGTGGTGTGATGTTGGCTCACCTCATTCCCACCCACCCTCCCTCCTACCAGAATAATCTCCATTTGTCCCATAGTACAAACAGAAGAAGCTGTTACCTCAGACAGATGTAACCTGGCAGTAAACTCAGGAATCACTTGAGGACGTCTACTCTGTTAATATTATCATCCTTCACGTATCTGATGCATTTACGCAAACCAACTGAGGGATAGTTAGTACCAAGTCAGCATAAAATTGCGACGTCTGATCCACCGAACACAGGAGCCACTGCGACTCGAAGTGAGAAGGAAAGGTGCTTCCAGTGGAACGGAGTGAAAGACTCAGACGACCAGCAGGCTGCAGGAGGCCAGAAGTCAAAGCTTCTCGTTTCCACCAGCGGCTCTCTTTTCTGCCCCCCCAGGCTGATCTGCTCTCCTGGCAGAAAAGTGCCACAGTTCAAGGCTGTTATTCCCAATGGTCCTCGTGTCCACATTTCAACACCCAGGGTGCATTAAGCTACGCTGCAAGTCGAGGGGTAGACATTTTTTTTCCACTTTCAAGCACTGGTGATGATGCATTAGTTTATATGGTGGCAAAAGGAAAAGAGCTGAATGAGGACCATCAAGGTCTCATTGCCCAGTTGTGGACTCCAGCTGCGAGGCCCACATGGGATAAACTGAGAAACAGGTGGTGGCGAAGGGCGATGCTGGGTGTCAGGCGTCTTCCACCTCGCCCTCTCAAACCCGGAGAAGCTTCATTCTATCCAGAAAAGGCCTTTCACATAAGGAGCCACACGAACACCTAGGATGACTCTAAAGACGTCTGGATGACGTCTTGTTTTCAAAATGGATGACTGCCTCTGTGGGGGGTTTTCAAGCACAGGAGAGCCTGACAGTACAGGTGAGACGTGTGGCTCTGCAGGCCAGCTTTTCTGCATGGTGGTTCGTACCTCCCATTACACCTCTCGCTTTGCATGTGTCCCTTGGGGAGAATTTTGTCCTTGGTTCAGCTCTAGACTTTAGGAGACAAATGTTCTTGGCAAGAAACCTCAAAAACCCCTGACAGGGGTCACAGAATTCGCCATTAATCTGCTGTATCGTTAAACTTCCTCAGACAACAGAACTGCTGGCCCACCTTGTAGTTAATGGCGTCCTTTTGTTCACACCACATGAGCCCAGAATCGTCTAGAAGAAGCAAGGAGTGATCCCATCCCTTAAACCGACTCAAACTGCATCTCCGTTGCCACAACGACAGGTAAGTTTAGTAGAACCGAACACGGACGCTGTCCAGAGCAACGGGGAAACCGAGCAGCAGTAAACATCGCTGTGGTGGCACTAATGACACGGAGGCTCAAGCAACGTCTTGCCAGGGATCCCGGTGCCTCACAACTCACGACGTCCAAATGGACAAAAGCAGCTGAGCTGAAGCTCCCACAACGTGACATCACGCATCCCCAGGTCTCCCCCTCCACATAAATCCTGAGGCCAGGTTGGGCTGAACTTTCTGCTTCAGAGCAGAACTGATTCCATCTGCTTAACAAACAGAGAATCCAGGCCGTTCCTTTCTTCTCCACCAGCCTCTGCTTCCCTTTGCTACTCAAAATATCTCTTTATCCCTAAAGCTCAACCCCTATCTGCCTGTTTGTTGGTTCTTCATGCAGCCCATTGTTCTTCAAGCCACAGATCTGAAATTTGACACACAGGTATTTCTAACCCTGAGTGAAATTTTTGCACACTCACGTTTATTAAACTCTAAAAGGCAAATTATTGTTTTGAAAGATTATGATGTGTTATCTGACAAGACTTGGAAAAGCAGGAGTAGTGATGTCATACGCAGAGCGTATGCAAACACCATGACACTTATGGATTTTCTCGGCACACACACACACACACACACACACACACACACAGGTTTCATTTTCCTTTAACAAATGTACTAAACTGAGTGAATTTGGTGATATACACCATCACATACACATTAGACCCTTTTTGTGCCCGAGATGAATGTGAACCTAACCTGGGGATGTGGGACACAAGGAGCTTCCAAAATAATGCTGTGTATTTGGTGATGAGCTCTGTCATTTATCTTCCAACCGCTACACTTTCTGATCCCCCCGGACATTGGCAGGTAACTCGGGCACCGGACTCATAAAGTGTTATCTGCTATCATAGGTCATGCCAAAAACCCCAGGCTTCCGCCTCCTTACCAGCCTCGTGACACAGGTACGAATAGAAGCCCTCGGACTTGAGCATTATGAGCAGGGAGCCCCATCCCAGCAGTACGGCGGAGAAGAGCAAGTTCTCGACCACGGCAGTAACTGCCATCCACCAGCGGCGGGAGAAGGCTGTCGCCAGGGTGGGGGCCATGGCTGTTTCACCAAGGTACTCGGTGCTGTCAGGTCAAGCTGGGGGGGGGGGGTCCTCAGAGCTGCAGAGGAGATGGTAAGAAGGTTACTTCAGTGTGGAACACCTATAGTGTCCAAGGTAATGCTACTCAGGGGGTCAAAAGTGTCCTTTATACCACATGCTATCACTACAGCAGGTAAGAAAACACTCAAGACGAGGAAAACACTCACGTGACACATTGCTGCCGATTTCACTGCAGAACCAATCAATTTACCAAGAGGAACCTTGTTCTCCTCAACATCTCAGTGTGGATTCAGCAGCAGTGGCTTTATTTTGGTAAAATTATTCTCACAAGAGACTGAGAGATAGGTTTTGGTATGAATGGCATGGATTATTGTAGGATTAACTTAATACCATCATAAGAATTTAATCATAACAAGAGTCACACGGGCTTAAGGTATATTGTATTGCTGTTAACACTTAGCCTTTAACTACCCCCCGCCGAGTCAGCAATCGGTACACAGTGTCGATCTCCTCGTCTCACTGTTCAGGGATCAGCACAGCGACTGCCCTCATCCACAGAGAACCATCCACGCTTCACCTGTGCAGGTACACACTTACCTCCATACACCCGTGTGTGTGGGTGTGTGAATTAGTACATTTTGCTAAGCATTGCATTGTTGACATTTGCTGGCAGTTTTTAAAGAAATATGGAAATGAGATATAGAATTGATGAATTTAAGTAAAATAAAGCACATATATTCAGCAAATATTATTTATTGATAATTACAGAAAGTATTATTATTATTATTAGTGCACTGATCTTCAGTCTAAAAAACACAATGGTTATAATTAATATTAATTTAATTTAATTGTTTCTTTAGTTTTAGGCCCATTATTCATTCCTCTTGTGGAGAACAAGTCGGCTCTCAGAAGAACTCAGACCAGCCGCTGTCCTAAAGGTGAAGCATCACTTCGCTCCTGTGTTGTAGTAGTAAGAATCTAGGCATGAAATTCGAGTGAAGAATAACTTTACACTCGTTCACCATATCGGACGTGTGAATGTTGCCCTACTGCACGTACAATATGTAAAAGTTTATATAATTCAGGTTTCCATATTTTTTTTCTTTCATCGTCATACAAAACAACACTTCATGGAGTCGCTCCACCTGAAGAAGGTACACCTTTAAAATAACTTCTTATCTGCATTTCACACAACCTGCAAGTTGAGTCAACAGACTTGACAAAGTCGGCCGTGGACATCAGAGAACCTCGAGTGGAAAGTGTTCCAAGTCCTACCTGAAGGTGGCGGGAAGCAGGTGCGCGCGGCTCAGGTGGGCACGAGGACAGCGGGTCTCCCGTCCGCTGTTTTTATCGTCACGCCCAGAACGCGCAAACAGCCCGGCGCCGCGATTGGTCGGTCGAGGAGCCGCACAGAAGCCGCATCCAATCAGAAACGCCGCTGAGTCGCGACCGCACAGCCAGCAGCATCTGCGGCCCCGGGAGTAGGAACGGGGTTCGAATCCGAAATCGGTGCGCGCGAGAAACATCGGGTGGTTTCACTGTGTAGAAGTACGTCGTTGGGGGTCGTAAATATTCAGCGTTTGGCTGAATCATCCGGGGAACCGCCACCGCATGCGGCGTCGCACTGGCTCGTGTGTTTCCAACACAACATTGGAACGTTTCGGTTTTTATTTTCATGTATACATCAAAATAAAATGCTAAAACGTACGATCCTTTGTGTGGATTGTTTTAACCCCCATCTGAAGCACCGCGGGCTTCTTAATTCCACCCTCTTTTGAGCTGCGTGCCGACAGGAGACGCGTCACGCTCCTCTTCTCAGGCGACTTTTGTAAAAATAAAAAAAAATGAATACGTGAGAAGTTCACAAAAGTATTGTTGCAATGTAACCCGCGACAGTCCTGGACCAGACAATAATAAACGAACGCTTCACGAGAGGCGAACAACCGCTGCTTTTGCGGTCGAGTTTCACTGACCCGCAGCTACAGCCTCCGCTCCGCTCTTCGGTGCGTTTCGCGGTCACACCGTCTCCTTGGTGAGGAGAGACGCCTAGCGGGAATTGCGGCCATCTGTCCCGCAGGGCTGTCGGCGGCCCCCGGGAGGTCATTCACTAACATTTATTTATCGGGCCTCCGGGTCCACGGCAGTTTATAACGTGACGGGGTGAGATTTGAGCTGCTTTTACAGCAGAAAGTTCCCACTGAAGTAATTCAGCGCAAACAGCCTGATCGGTGGGATTTGAGCTGGAAAAGCGGGGACCGGAGTTCAGGGCAGCAGCTCTAACCGCACGTTTAATCTGCGGCACGTGGCGTGAGAGGAAAACTACCGAGTCCCGCACCGGACAAACACGCCGCTGCACGCACCTAAGCTGATGGTTCGCCGACAGATACCATGTGGAGACGCACGTTTCCCGTGGATTTTCGCTAAAACCCACGAATAAAACACACTAAACACACGAACGGACTGTCGCCCGATCAGGACCACCAGCTGACGGCGCGGGATGGGTGGATAAAAGCCGTAACGCTCTTTAAATCTCAGCCGGTTTTGCAGTAAAATGCAGCCGCTGTCGGCGTGTATGTGAATATGTTGGAATCGTGTCACTTTATGGAATTCTCAGCTCTCAGGCGGTTTCGACTTATGGCGCCATTGTTTTTGGTTTGTGTCGAATGTTTCTCTATCTGCCGCTGTCATTTTATCGCAGCTTAAAAGTTTTAATGCAGATGCTGCGTGTGTTTCTGCAATAGGTCAGGTGAGGGGTTTTTTATCCATTTTATCCGTTCACTTTTATATATTCATACATTTAATTTATTACATCTTTATCGCGCATGTGGCTCTTTAGTCGCTATATATACTTGAGCTGCTTTGTTTGTCGTGATCGTTGTTTTTAACGTTATTCTCCGTTATTGCACTAGTTTAGTTTTCAGGATGTGGCTGTTTATGTCACCTGTAACGGGTTATTTGTTTATTCACTTATTTTGGTTACTGGTAACTACCGTGTGGCGCCGGACTCCTTTAACCGCTTTTAGTTACAGCTTTGCGGTGTTTTCACCGTCACCTATTTTATGCATTTATTGGTTTTAACTTGAATTTTATTTTTAGAACGGTGGTTTTAAAAACGTGCGGGGCAGTAAGTTGAGGCGGGTGACGACCGACGGCGCGCAGCAGTGTGACGCAGGAGCGCCGCCTTATTGCGCAGATCTGCGGCTCTCGGAACGTCTTTGCGCTTTTTTTTTTAACACGAATACAACACTCAGACTGGACCCTGTACCCAACCTGCTCACACTCGTGTGTGTTTCACGTGCGCGCGGCTTACCTGTCCCCTGCCTTCGCGGTCAAAGGTCGCGCACACGTCTGAAGGGCCCTTTGCTTCACCTGCGTTACTTTACCCCCCCAGCAGCAGGGAGACCCGGTGTATGTTTATTAAACAGCGTTAGAACCAGAGAAGTGAAGAGTCTCAAACCCCCTTCTTGGCGTCACGACCACCTGCAGAGGCCTTTCGTGTTGGACTCAAACGCCGTGTGTGTCTAACAAATACTTTATATTACAATAGGTCTTAATGGACTTATTGCTCAACACAATAAAACAAGTTTCTTTAGCTTTTATTTTTCTTTGACATCAGTCTTATGTCTGATTTTTATTGCAGTTTTTATTGTAACGTCTGGTGGAACTGTGGCTCCCGTCATGCAGTGTTCTGGAAAAGGCTGGGGTGATGGTAATATAGTTCGCTGGGTGGGCGTCGTATTTAACAAGCCGCAGAAGAATAAAGTTCGTGTTCCCACAACTCTGCCTATTGAGCCCTCTGTCCGAAACACCGCCGACGCGGATTGTTACATTATATTACCTTAAGTTTAACTTTTTCGAGAACCCACAACTACATTTTCACAGGCTGTCACGCGACAGGCGCGTAAAGGGAATTTGACGGATTTGGGACGGCGGACGGACGCGGCGGTCAAAGTCTTGGGTTCAGCGAGCGGAGGCCTGACGTCACTCCACTTCCTCTCGCGCTGCCTTGTCTTACAAAGTGAACGTTTCGGGTCGAATCCCCGTCCTTCGCGAAGGAAGTCACCCAGAACTAGTAGAGTTAGGCGACACTCGAGTGTAAATCACTGCGGACAATGAGGCCCCGCGAGAACGTGACCCTGTCGCTTTCGTCCCACCCTCGACCAACAGCGACATCTGCTGGCGATGCGGAAAAAGGGAAGGTTTAAGTCTCAGCAAATGTTTTCCTTCCAGGCGCAATAACCGCCGTGTCAGTGACCAGTCAACCTGAACCGCACATCTTTGGACTGTGGGAGGAAACACGAGCACCCGGAGGAAAACCACGCAGACGGGAGAATACGACAACTCCACACAGACTGAGCCGAGTTCAAACTTATGCTGCACCGCATACAACCTCAGCGGATGTTTTTTTTCCCCAGAGAGTCATAGTTTATATACTACACCTCGAATTACTTCAGAAATGTTGCTCATCAAGGGCAGAGTAGCTGGAAACACCGAGTCAGTTCCTTCTGCATGCATCTTGTCATCCATCTCAGCTCATCTCAATTTTCAAGGTGATTCTTCATATGCAGCAAAATATTAATTCCTTTCAGTCACATCTCACTGCACAGTTCTCCTTCTCTGCAGTTTCAGTATCAGAGTCTGTGTCATTTTCAGTCTGATGCAGTTTTGGTTGCACCAAAGAGTTCTGTTTTCTGCTGGGGGGGAAATGCACCAAAACAGAAGTGTTGTTGATGTTCTCTGGCACATTTTAGTCCTGTTCTTCATGCTCGCAGTTTTTGGAGCGCGAGGGGGCACATGCCTGGCGCTCTGCAGGCTGACACGGGACCCCCCGCAGCTCACGTCCGATCACTTCCAGGCCAGAAAGACGCAGAGACATTCAGGTCAGCTGCTTCATCGCAGACGACCAGCACTTAACTGCTTCCTCCAAAAAAATGAGGAAAATTTCAGTTGTAACATTTGTGTTATTCAGCACAACAGCCTTTTTGCCCCATTACACAGTCATTTTATTGTCACAACAGGTATTTTATTCTGTTCTGAATCACTGCTTGTAGGACAGCTGCCCTCCATATGCTGGCATGAATAAAGCCTCAATATTACAATTAAATGCCAATATCTAATGTTAAACATTTCTCAGAAATGCATTCTAATGGCATAGTGTCTGTGTGCTTAAAATGCCATCACCATCAACACTTCATCAGCAGTCCTTGCTTCACATGCTGCTCCTGCTGCAGAAGAGCCCTGCTGGGGGTACGCTGCTCAACACGTGTGACTCGCTGTAAAATGTGCTCGTGTAACATCTCCGCTTGGTTTGGATGGAGGCACCAGCCAAGCAAAGGTTAACAAGAAGGAGGAGCTGAAGAAAAGTGGGATCTCTTCTGGACAGAAGGTGATCCCCCCCCCAGGCTGAAGTGAAACTGAAAAGGAGCAGTGAGAAGGAGTGTGTCACAGTAAACAGCGCAGAAAGTGATACCACGCGGAAAGCTGGGCATTGCAGGTGAACGTCATCGCCTCCCTGAGGGAACCCCTCAGAAAGCCTGTGTTTCACAATCTATCAGAAAACACGGTAACTGGAACTGTTATTTGTGATTTGTCACATTTTGCACAATTTTATTTATTGCGGGATTTTCTAATTCTTCAAATCCTTTTAGATGTTCTAATACGGGGTCTGTGGACCTCCAGAGGCCGAAGGCTCTTTGGAACTTAACACAGAGATGAGAAGTTTCCCTCACAGTTTTCAGGGTGACTCAGCTGTGGCTGTGAGGACCACAGCATCACGGCGAAAATCTCTGAAGCACCGAGTCTTCATACCTTCCCAGTTCTAATTCACCCCAGTCGCGCTGTGCTAGGTGGGTCACCAGCATCTATTTAATATTTTGTACAACTTTTTACCACTTTGTTTACGTTTCACTGAGTCAGTTTTACTACGGGTTTCACTTCCAGACCCCTCACCATGACGCTCTCCGCTTCCCTTTACTGTCAGGGGTCACAAAAGAGACCACACATCACACATTTCCTCTCCCAGCCTCTGCAGTCTAGTTATTATTTACAAACAGAAAAAAACTCACCCTTTTCTGCATTTACAGAAATGTGAAATGAGTAAAAATGCCTCCTACTGCATGTTCACGACAAATGTGGTGCCGTAACGTGAAATAAACTAATTACAGTAAAATGATAAATAAAAAAATGAACGATATAATTTTGGTATGTTATGATGTCACAAACCCATGTGGGTATTTCTCTTTTTCAGTGTTTACCAAGTATAGACAAGGTAACCCCCCCCTCCCCCCCAGTACTGACATCCTGAAACCACCAGACCACAGCGATGAGCAGGGACTTCAGATGGAACATTTTAGCATCACCACGCAGGTATTTTTATCTCAGTGTCTGGATGCTTGCAGGTGTGAGTGTGTGTGTGTGTTCACAATTAGTAACACCGGAGTTTCACACTTACATGTATATTTGTCAGACTTTCTCCAAGGTGATGTACAGCTCTGATTGAAATGTTGCGTTCCGCCTGACGCAGGGAAGCCGCTGTAGAAGCGCAGCGACTCGGTCAGCATCACCGCGCTTCACCCGACCGCCCTGTGTAGAACACTGAAGGACTGCGCGACTTTCTCGACAGACGACATACATCATCTGGGAGGAGAAGTGGATGATGTCACAGTCACACAATTATCACGTCATCCTGCACAACGTTAGCTGTAAAAGTTCTGCGCCGATCCGGAACGCTGCACGGCAACGACGTACAGTAAACTATACGCAGATCCAGCCCAGACACAACGTCTCAGCCCAGTTGAGCACCTGTGGGACATTCTGGGGTGAAGTTTTTTCACCTACTTCACACCTCAGATGACGGTCATGAAATAACTGCGCTCTCTGCCTCCAAAACAGGTCCAGGCCCTGGAAGGACCTAAAATGCGCCAAAGTTGCACTGAAGTTGCTTTGGTGCCTTCTGGTGCCAAGTGCTCCACAAGGACAGTCTGTGGTACTTAATAGATTAACGTCGCAAGCAAATTTCCGTTCAGTTTGTCTCACACATCGTAGACCATATAAAAGATACAGAGCAACCCTGTAGATAAAGGTCAGCTGTACCTTCAGTAACTATAAGAGCTGCACCAGCTGTTAAGGTGTAGAACAAGTCAGCTAACAACTGAGGAGAGGAAAACAAGAAAACTCCACCCAAAAGGCAAAAGAGAAAAATAAACCTTTGAGGGTCCAAGTGCCAGTGGTCACAGCTGAGAAGAAAGACAGTAAAGGTGTTTCTAACATTGCTGGGATAAACTGACGTCCGGGTGCAGGTCTGCTGATCCCATTCGACGGGTTGTGAAGCCACCAGCTCCCTTCGCCCACGTTGCAGCTCATCTGGCTCATCTGCAGCTTCTCGGGGGGCCTAAACGGTGTTTCCCAAGCTGCTACAAGGTACAGGAAAGCATGAGATACAGAGGTGCGGCAAGCAGAACTTCCAACGTTAGTCATGTCAGACACGCTAAGGCAAACAAATAGGCCGTAAGCCTGGATTTAAAGGGCGACACAGAAGGGACGTTTCTGACAACATCAGGGAGACTATTCCAAAGCTTTGGTGCTCTATAGCTAAAGGCACCTCCTCCTACTGACATCTTGTTAACACAGCTACGTTAAGATAACCAGCATCCAATGCTGCGGAACAGAAGGATTCTCAGTAAGACAAGCTGGAGCAGAACCACCTGCTGTCTTACAAGTCAAGAGCCAGATTTTATTATCTACTCCAAACTTCACAGGAATCTGATGCATTGAAAGAACCGGCATTTTCTTGTTGTATTTTGTGGTTCAAGTGACAGATCTAGCAGCATCATTCTGTATTAACTGTAGTCTGGATACAGTCTGGTCCTGGAAATGATGGCATGAGGCAGCTTCTCAGCATCTCGCCTACGTAATAGTCGCCGTAGTTTAGATGAAGGCAGCACAACCTGGTCAGCACGACAAAGTGAGAAATAAATGACAGGTTGAAATCCAATAAAAGACCCAGATTTTTTAAAAATGATGTGATTTGGTTGCAGGTGGAGGCACTATCACCAGCACTGAGCGTTAGAAACTGCTCCTCGTCCACAGCTGTATCCTGGCAAAGCGAATTGCTGAACACACAACGTTCGACGGATCATCGGGCTTAAAAGAAACGCATAACCGAGTATCGTCGGCGTACGAGTGACGGCTCACGCGGGGCTTACGTCTCACCTAGCATATGAAGCGGGAAAAAAATGGACTTGGCACAGAACCCTGAGGCACAATACGTTTGACCCTGGATATAAAAGAGGAGCGACAGTTGTCATTCTTCACTGCACTCTTGGCCGCTGGATGAGAAGAAATGGAACCACTTAAGAAGGTTGTCCATTGATCCAACCAGCGATTCAAGTCTACAAAGACGATACGATGGATGCCAGTATGAAAGGCAGCACTCAGGTCCAGCAACGTGGTAACTGAGGCATAACCAGCATCAGACAAGATAAGAACATCAGAAGAGACCGTTGTCAACAGTATGACGATGTCAACGGAAGTATCAGCCCAGCGCTGATCTTTCTCCTGAATTAAAGGGTTTTCTTGTGATGTCAGCAGATTCTTTCCTCAGCTTCCCCTGTTCGCGTGTGTGTGAGGGTGTGTGCCCACTTGTGGGTGTTGAGTGGGTGTGAGGACGGCAGGGAGTTTCTCATAGGAAGTAAGATAAGTGCGGGAGAGAATCACCACCACTGACAATAAACCAGAATTATAAGGAGAAGCCCCTTTGCTCACTTTCTGTCCCACTGACATGTTCCAAGAACAGCAAGGAGCACTGCGGCCCATGCAAACAATCATCCTCAACAACAACAAGTCCGTCACACAGTTTTCAGCTTGGCCAACAAATTAGGACCTTGATCTTGCAACATCACAAATGCTGAGGAAACCAGAGCCAGCGAGATGAAATCCTAAATACTCACGTGTGGCATCAGCCTCTCTAACAGACACCAAAAGATCAAACGCTTCTCATTTCCACCAGAACTGCTACGCCATGTTAGCAGGAACGTGTGTTGGAGGTGATGTTTACAGATTTCCCCCCGCAGCTCCCGGCCTCGTGTCTGTGAACCGGCGGGCCCGGCACAGCAGAGACGCCTATAATTCTGAAACTCTTTACTTTCCATTCGAAGAAAAGGTGCCAAACCACAGTGAGGTTTTCACTTCCCTCTGCAAATCAGCTGTTTCAAACCTAATATCAATTCAGGCCATAATCGTGTTATTTTGCTTTTTAAATCCTTTTCTAAAACAGTCAATTGTTAGACCCGTGACAAAAGCGACCAAAAGCCTCTCAAAATCCTTCCCATCAGCACTGCCTATCGCCGAGGCCCTTTGCCCGGGACACTTTTCCGCTCGCTTTTACGGGCTGTTTAAAATGATCCGTTGCAGGACTCCGGCTGTCGTGTACGAAATAGTCGACAGCCGTCGTATTCGGTCCGCAGTGTGTAAGAGGTGCGAACTGAGCTCGAACTGGGCCGACGCTCGGCGTGCGGTACCACCGCTCCTTCTTAATAAGAATTCCACCACTTTAGGCTGCACATCACTAAATCTACATCAATTCTTCGGAGGGTCACTATTTACACCCCACTTCAGGCCCTGAGTAAAACACTCCTTCACAGCACATGCAGTGTTTTGTAGACCCTGTGGAGAGAAGATTCTAAATAAGAGAGATGAGGACTTGCAGGTTGTGGGAAATTCCTCAAGACAAAGCAAAATTCATTTAAAAAAATCCATAAAAAAACTGAAACTGACACTTGGTGAATATATATACGGGCTTTATGGAGCACTTCGCACTGAGCACTTTGCGATCACATTGAAAGTGACACAGCTGAGAATTGCTGCAGCTCAACCGGACCAGAAGGTAGGCTGTTCTGTTTCTTGTTCCGCTTTAAGTCTTTATTAGAGACTTTTACACACTGTTATAAAATTAAATTACAAGGATGTCGGTGCAACTGAGGAAAAAATCCAGGTCCAGATAACGATAAATAAGCGATAAATGAAGAATTTATTGTGTAAGTTATTGAATTTCCAGTTTACACATTTTTGACATAAAACTCATTTTGGTTTATAGTTTACTAGGCTTCTTTACTATATATTATAGTAAAGAATATTAAAGTATAATATTAACGATTTGCCAAGTTCCAGTGACATCAGTAGCGAATCTGGAGAAAAGCAGGTTCTCAGGAAGGTTCACCACTTTAGAGTTGTTAATGCGATGAACCCTGTCAGATGAAAAGCTTAACAGATGACTCAGCAAAATGAATAAATCATAACAAATTCAGACGAATGCAATTGGAGAAAAGTTATCTGCCTCAAGTTGCCTGGTCAGACTCTGAGCTCTTTGTCTTACTTGGGCTCCTCTGACTTGCCGCCTTGTCCTGAGCCAAACATCTGGTCATCGTTCCAGCCTTGAAGACCTTCTGGGTGGTGTTTGTTTGGTTGCAAAACAGATTGACCAAATTTAAACCAAATGCGCCTGGTTTTCCTTCTTTGAAGCGCCATACGGACGTGTAATAATAATTGCAGCGGAATGGGGGCACGAGGCTGAGGGACGATACCCTGGCTGCCCCCCAACACACACATGGTCCCTCATCAACGTACTCGAAACCTTGTCTTTTGACTGAGGAAGGAAGCTGGAGCACTTGGAGGAAACTCATACAGACGCACGCAGATCGTGCAAACTTGACAGACTCTAAATCCTCAGATGATAATGTTTCACTTTCCTCTCCAGGATGACTTCCGTGCACCAGCTCCTGTTTGCCCTCTTGCTGCTGGCCGGGTGCAGTGCTGTGCCCTTGCACCAGAAGACAGCTTCATTCTCAACCTCCCTGAGTTTCACCCGCAAGATCCGAGCACAGGTGCAGAACCTGCTGCTGCAATATGTAAGGCCCGTTCCCTCCTCCTCCTCCTTTCACCTCTATCTTCTACTCACACCTGCCACGTGCAAGCGGCACACGACCCCTGTGTTGTTTCTCACACACACCACACTGCTGATAGCACAGACTTCCTGGTAATATCCTCAAGAGCTCTCACACACTTAATCCCCCACCTGAAAATCCAAATGCGCACATTAAAGCAGAGTAAAAAAGTGCTGGTTCCTGCGGTGTTCTTCACTCCTGCTTGTGGCCACAGAAAGGAGAGCAGCTGGGAGACGAGCAGTTTGAGGACCGAGACCTGACCCTGAAAAGCCTGCCTTCCATCACCATGGAGTACACCTACTGGCTCCAGATGCAGGTACCTCTTTCCACCCGGGTTTGACAACGATCACGTGATCCGTTCTTCACGTCTGTGCTTCTCGGGGGATGACTTTGTGCCTGTTGTGCTGCTATAGATTATTCCAATAAGGAAAGATATTCTTGATCTACTTGATTTCATGATTTTTGACCAGAGACCAATTAACATGTACATTTGTGTGTGTGTGTGTGTGTGTGTGTGTGTGTGTGTGTGTGTGTGAGACAGGACTGGGAGCGTCTGAGCCAGGCAAAGCAGGACCTGCAGACTTTCTGGGCTCATCTGGACATCAAACGTGGACAGCTGCAGGAGGAGGAAAAGGAGAAGCAGAGAGGAAAGCAGGGGCTGAGGCTGCGAGGCCGCCCCGCCCCCCCGCTAACTCAGGCCATGCTCAGCGTGCAAATGGATCTGCGAGACCTCATTCAGCAGGTGGACTCACAGGTAGCCCCCGGGTCACACGCACCGAGAGAGGGTCTGGTACATTTCCTCCTTTTGAGTTTAAAACGCAGAAAACAAACACGGGACCCTCGGGCCCTTTCTGCCTCATCTCTTTGGGGGAATGTTCGTTTACGACGATCCCTCACCGTGTCCTTCGTCCGTCTCCCTCCGGCAGCTTCTACGGCTCAACAGCACTTCCAGCCTGGCCTCCGCCTCCAGCCCCTCCCTGGAAACCACCCAGGAGCCCATTCTGGGCCAGATCCCCTGGGACCCGGCCCATGGCGCCCCTCTGCTCCCGTCGCTGCAGCTCTGGGCCAGCAGACTGCAGGGCTACGTGATCCTGCGGGACCTGAGCTGCTACCTGGGCAAACTGGCGCGCGACTTCACCTTGCTGGCGTCCGAGCAGCGCAGCTAGAGGGGCGCCGACCCGGCCTGCTATTTATTTATCTATTTATTTATTCACACCCAGTCACGTGCACCTGCATACCACCTGATTCGTATGTTTTTGCACCTTTTTAAGAGCAACTATTTATTTATATATATATTTATTGACAGCAGCAGTCCGGCCTGCACATCTGCACTTGGTGCCCAAAATGAAACACTGGGCTGTTTTTCATTTCATATCGACCACTTTGTAGTGTGAAACCCCCCGCACAGCGCCCGTTACTCCGGTTCTTCGTGTTTTACCCCTTTGTGCGGACGAGGGTTTTCTCGGTGTCGAGCGGTTACCACCGCAGCCTGAGCCTCTTCACGTCGTCACTTTCAGCTGTTTTTCCACTTTTCCACCTCAGACGTGGTGAAACCCAAACGTTTGGACATCATCACATTTCGGCGGCGCGAGAGCTGTTAAACTTACTTACGGTTTCATTTTAATTTATTTTCACCCAGATAATGACAAGTTGAAAAAGGAACAAATAAAACTCGATCAATCGCTAAAAGCGTTTCCGTGTCTTTCCTTCTTTTACGAAAGGGAAATGATTCATTACTCGGTTCTCTTACGCCCCACCTGCCGGACACCTGGACCAGGTTTCGGTGCGAAACCCCGCCCCCGGGCTGTGAACGCGCGCGGACGCCCGAGACGGACCGCCGTTCACGCGCACTGACGTCACCACAAAACGGGAGGCTTCAGCTGTCAAATAAAGGACGTAGGTCTGGCTTCCCACCAATCAGCACTGAGGGCGGGGCTTCAGCACCACGGACAGTGACCGCCCCTCATTGGTCCATGTGGGTGTGGGTGTGGGCGTGGCACAACCCGGGGGATCATGGCGAACCTTCGCGGCCCGTAAGGCGGCTGCTGAGCGGATCCGCTCGTTGTGCCACAGAGAAGCGGAGGGCGTTTTAAAGAAGCGCTGCTGTTCCACACTCCAGCGACCCACCTCTTTACACCGCAGGCCTTTATTGCTCTCGTCCCAGCCGGAACAGTCACTTGGGGAGGAGGTGACAGCTGGGTTCTCCTGGGCTGTTTACCTGCTATGTGGTTTGAGTCCAGCTGCCCCCCCCCCCGGTTGCACCCCTCAGACCCGCACGGAAGGAGGCGACGGCCACCCGCTTCCGTTCCTCCTTGCCTTGCAGAGCACCCGAGAGTCAGATTTGACACACAGCAACTGGGGGGCCTTCACACTGTAAGGTGTAGGTTCTGACCACTACACTACCTGCTGCCTTACGAACACAGTCCCGGTGAACGGTGAAAACAGGCGTGGCATAAAACCGACGTCCTAAACCTGGGTTTTTACATGCACTCGTTCTTACCCTTCCTACCTGAAGACGTGGCTTAATGCTCAAGGAGCGGATGAAGGAAACAGACTTGTCCAGGCAGGCGCTAAAAACTGCCAGCTGTGGGGAAAAACTGCACAAGGAAACCATGGTTCGTATTTTAACTTTTATTATTATATGTAAATGAAACAAAGCGTGCCTTTCTTCCCGTCCAGCCGCATGCTGCCAGGAAGAAGTCTTGACCGTGTTTCATTTGCACAATCTACAGAAGGTATTCTACTTGAGTAAACAACTGCACGAAACGGTAAACCACTTAAATCAGATACACAGATTCCTCTTTACATGTTACTGATCACACTGAATTTACAGCAGAAACATGGATACGGCTAAATTCTGTCATAAGCTCAACACAACCAAATCATATTTCCACAGATGACCGACATTTTGTGCACATTAACGTCATGGCACGTTGCCTGGAAGAAGCCATAAGACATAAACATTACCTGCCTAAAAATCTTACAACAGAACATATAAGTGTTGCTAAAAGCAGCAAAATATCACACTGTCCATTGGTGTCGCGTTCCAAGTAAAACGTCATGATAAAGCGTATAAAAGTGCTTGGCATGCAATCTGTCTGACACTGACAGCTTAGAGTAAAACATACAAAACATGCTTGCCTTATATTACATTTTCAGTAAGATGTGATGTGAAAAAACGTATCAAATGTAGTCGTGGAATTCAGAGTTGGCATGATGTCTAAGCAGAGGAAGCTTGCAGTGTTATGCATTAGTGAACTATAAGTGCTGAAACAGGCACTCAGACTTGAATATCTTGGTTACAAATAAGTCTGCATGTTGCGTCAGTCCTGAGAAAGAGGAACATAAAGAGATGAGGCTACAAATGTCAGAATTTATTGTCTGTCAGACTAAGTTTGACTTATTGCTTTGGCTACTAGGACACAGATCATGGATGTCACATTCCATAATTTATCGTTAACACTCTATATAAATCTTTTTTCTTGCATAAAACAATCATTCTGTTAAAATGACATTCACTATACTATTCCTGAAGTTTCAAATTCAGAAGTTTAGCGTTTTCAGCTTTTTTTTGGCAATTAAATATTAGTCTTCCTCTTCAAGTGCTAAAATCGTTTTGTTTTCTTAGTCCGAGCAAGAAGGGCGGAAACTTTGCACGATACGACTGCCTCAGCGATATTTATTCGAACAGGTTCGACAGGCTCGGCTGATCGGCTACGACAGACGACTGGCTCAGGTGACGACAGCATACAGCTGATTCAACTCACAGAAAACAAGGTTCTCCATCTTTGATTTCCTCCACCCCTCATCTATAGCAGGTCTCCTTCCTCCCTATATAGAGAATACATCAACTGTCAAGATTCATGTTCAAATTTCCCTTGTTTTCCTCACTCCCCATTTGAAATGTGTCTCCCGTTCACATCTCAACCAGGAGTTTTTAGTTTACATCCCTCTTAAATTTGCGAAAAGTTCAGTGTCTTCTGCTAACTAAGGACCCAGCCATAAAAAGACTGAAGCCTGGAGTGGGATTTCTGTTTCAATGCAGGAGCTATGATACTCCTTAATTAATTTGCTACTGTATTTGTTAAGGAAAAACCAAGCATCCCTAGTCAAGTTTGATAAATGATGGAACCGTAATAAATAATACAAAAATTATAATAAATAATAATATATAGATCACCTTGCACAGCATTTTCTTGCATGTGTACAATCACCATGGTCATCAGTGATGCTGGTGTTCCACAAGGGCAGCATGGTGGCAGAATGGAGTATGATGCACTTGCATGGGGAGGCGGGGCATGTGAGGAGCTGGCAGTGACATGACACAGCTGGGACATGGAGGTTTCCAGAATGTTCAGGGTTCGAGGGCAACTACAGGTTGACAAGGTGCAAGTCAGAGGCAGCAAAGTGTGGACATAGAGCCATGTCAGGGTTTCTCAGCTGCGTCAGCACTTTCTTGTGGAACCTGCTGCGCACGTGATTGAACTCCATTATGTCACAAGGGTCTTCTTCAATCCAGAACCTGTGGAACTCCTGCATGAGGTAACCTGGGGAGCAGCAAAGGGTACAGACTAGAACACTAAAGCAGTGGTTGCTGAAAGGAAAGAATAGCCTACTAAAAATAGGGTCAGGTAACCTAGAATTCCCTCCTCCTCTTCCCCCTGCCGCTCCAGCGACATCACAGCAGTTACCCATGAACATCTTGTATGACCTGATTTTCAAACTAAAGATAAACTGGCACCCGGTATCTGCAGCAGGAGCTATCACTGAAAGGAGAGCATGTCAGTTCAAGTCAGTTGAAAAGGACTTCAGGGTCACGAGGGGAAAAAAAAAAAATCTTTAAATGGTTGTTTTCTGTACTAGCCTGGCTTTAAGTCAGAAGGTGGACTTACAGAAGGTCTGCTGAAAGTGCACCAGGCTGGGCATCTCTGGTGCCACATTGTACAGGTGGGTCTTCAAGGCCCCGCTTACCAGAAGAGAGTATGCCAAGTCTGTAATGTTGATACCCACAATGGCAAAGGAGTACCTGTCCAGAAGGGAACAACAGATTGTTTTGCTTTCGTAATGTCAGGCTCACTAATCGCCGAGAATAAATCAGAGCCCCTAGGACCACCACTCATCCTCTAAGCATAAAGATGCAGAAAAAACTAGTACTACAACAAAAAGACAAAAGAATTCATCTTCAAGAATCCCAGGTAGCTGCTAAAAGCAACTTCTTTGACCTGGAAGATGCTGGTTAAGGCCAGAGTTGACCTGCATTTCTCCTCCAGTCAACACCTGAATGCATCGTGGCCACTTTTCGAACTTTTTGGCCCGCTAAGAGCATTTGTGTTAACCCGATGCGATACACACAAGTGGCTGTCCTCGTGGTGGTTGGGCCAAATACAGAGCTGAGCCAATACTGAAGATAAAGCCGGAGAAAACAGATGAAAGGGAAATTGATTTTCCTCACAAAAACTGCTGAAGCAGGGAAACTGTGGACAAAAAGGACCGGCAAATGCAGAAAAACGTCAACAAAATTCTTCTACAAAAATGAGCCAGTATAAATGTACAACGGTGTCGGACTACAGTATGTGCTCTGTTTCCCACTTAGCTTTGCTAGCGGACGTGTAAAAGTGCAACTACATCACTGCCCTGTAGCTCCACATCTCCTACTCAATCCAGCTGCTCTGCCAGGTCATTCCGCCATTTTAAAGACACGCTGCTGTTTCTACCACGACACCTCCTCCATTATTTCTCTTATTACGTCTCTTTGATGGCCGCAGTACCATGTAATCTAAGCGATACCCACAGGTACCTCCTCACTGTATAAGACAGTGTGGCATATTCTTTCTTTTGGTAAAAAGCCACCCTGACTGAAATGAAATGCAACTGTGTGCATCAGATTTTTGTGTTTGCATTTGTAGGAGCTTGAGGCAAAGGCAATAAAACTTACAGCTTCACTCCAATTTATAACTGATAGCAGCTGCTGGGTGTCAATGATGAAGTTAACTGTCTGTCAGATCTGGACAGAAACGGCCCTCCCAGTTCTGTGGGCCTAAAAGAAGCCTTGAAAACAGCAGCAAATGGCTGTCTTGTTTTCCTCTTTACTATGCTCTTTAGGGTTTCTTGCAACTCACATAGAAGATAAACACACTCTTATATCAAAATGGTGGGCTAAAATACTTTTTGGGGTCATTCAGTCCACATTCGTCTTGAGAAAGTCTAACTGGCATCTCAGTTCATTTCTACTCTTAATAGTTTACATGCACTATTACAGTACTCCTTACTGCTGGGAGGTCACTAAACTTGACGGTTCCGTCACTACAGCGGCCTGGGTGTCTCTTCATTCCTAAAGAATAGTCAGGGTGGGACATACTTACCCAATTGCTTTGTCAAACTTCTTCTTCTCCCACTCAGTTTTGCTCATGTTACTGTGGAAGTAACGTACATAATGTTCAAGGTGTGAGAGAACCAAGAGTCACCCCTCACCCGTGTGACGCAGACAGCCTCTAATCCCGCACACACAGCCTTCTGCACAGATATACTCCTATACCTAAAATATTTATCCTGCATTCACTCAGAAAGAAATGTAGGACCATGAAGTTGGCATGTTTGTTAAAAGAAGAACTATGAAAAAACAAGAAAAATAAAGGCAATGGCAAAAAAAAAACTGACTAAAAAGAACTCCAAAGTGGGATGGCTGAGAGAGAGGACCTGGTACCTGGCTTCATCGCTGGATGTGGTCCTAGGCATGCAAAAAAGTGAAAGGAGTGAAAAGGCCGTGCTTTAACGCTGCGCCTGCTCTCAATGGGACACCAATGAGAACAAAGTTTCATAATGATGTAACCACTCAGACTTTTACAAGCAACCGCTCTCATGAAATCGTATGAGAAAATAACTGCAAAGTCATTCATGCTATACTACAAAAATGTGAAATATAAAAGCAAACCAGTTCTCTGTAGGAGAGGCATGAGTAAAGAATGCATGGGAAATGTGTGAATCGAACCTCTTTTATTCTTATTCTTTTCATCACCTCAATCCAACTTGACAGATATTTTTACCTGTCAGATGTGCACCCTGTCCCTGTTAGGGACTCACCTGTGTTTGGGCTGCAGCGAGTCATGAAGTACCTGAAGGGCAGTGGCCTTGTCATGCTCTGCAAAATACCTGTGGATATAGATCAGTGGAGAAGACTTGTGTTCAGCAAACAACTCGGACTCAATGGCACTCAAATAAGCGCGACTGCAAGCACGTACACTGATGTATAAATCACTCACAATAGGTTGTACAAGCCCAGGAGCCCCATGCCCCTGAAGTCGGTTTTGGGGTCATTGCCTTGGAAACCGATTTCACACCACTGCTTGGAAATACGTCCACTCAGGGGGGACTCGGGGCGCAGCGTCTTCCAGAGCTACAACAAAAGGCATAAAACATGAAATAAATCAAATTACAAACGTAAGAAAAAAGTCATGATTCAACTAAACCGTAAGGAGAGGATGCTACCTTCAGCAGCATCTCCTCGTGATCTAGGTTCTCACAGTCGTACGGCTCTCGACGCAACTTCTCCACCTCAACCACAAGACTCCGGTACCCAACAATTTGCAAGAGGCTGGCCTGGAGGGAGATGCCCAGCCTGGGCGGAGATGGAGAATTTCACTGAATCACTGCACGCAGCTTCAGCACACGCAACACGAACATGTTTCCAAGGGGAAGCTCGGGCTCACTTCAAGTGTGAAAAGTGAATTGTTTAAATTTTCTTCCAGGATAACAACTGGAGTCATGAATCAGGTGTAAATCGCCAGTCTTCAGTTATGACACGCTACAATTTTTCGACTTATTGTTCAGACTGCGGGTGACAAGGTGGCTCAACTTAAACTGCTCAGGCGTGAGTTTGAATGCAGCTCAGTCTGTGTGGAGTTTGCATGTTTTCCATGTGTCAGGTTAAGTGGTCTAAGCTGCCCATTGCATGAGTGTGGATATGTGTATGGCCCCCCTGCGATGGACTGGCATCCCATCCTGGGCCAGCTTCACAGCCGAGTGCCCAGTGATGGCGGGACAGGCTGCAGACCCCCGCAAGCCTGCTCAGGATGAGTGGCTAACAGAAATGGATGGATGTCCGAGTAGCTAGTGTGAAATTCTCTTACTGTGGGTTAGTGTCAGGGTTGATCTTTTTCAAATCCATAATGTTGTCAATGGTCTTCTCAACCATGTCTGGATGGACATTAACTGCGGTCTGTAGGAGCTGAGGGAAAGGGGAGGAAGCACTCAATCATGGGAAGTAAGAGAAATTACCTCCAGTGCTGCTCCCCAGATTGAGCACCAAAAAACAGCCTTTAAGTGCTGCTATGAAATATACAACAAGTCTGCACCGGGACCCCAGCTCACCTCAGTCTTAGAGAACTTCAGAGAGGATTCTGGCAAAACAAGACAAGACCCGGCTGAAAAATGTGCTTACGCATATAAAAAACAGCTTCAGTATTTGTGTTTGAATATCAAACAGTGAGAAGTACAAAACAGACTGAGAATGACAAGAGCATTTATGTCCCATTGTGATCAAAGCAAAGGAGAATATCCTGCGCAGAAAATACAAAATACAAAGCGGGGAATAAAAAGCTTGCATAACATCATCCGCATCAACAAGTTTAAAATGAATATGCATGTTTCCAATGAAAAGATGATTTCTAATGGACTCTGACACAAAATGCAACATGTGGACACCAGTTTCAAAACTGATTCAGCTATTAAAAGCTCGGGGTGCTGCAGCTGTTCATAAGGTAACTACTTACCAATCTTGAGCGTCCTGCGCGCTCCGGGTTTGTTGCTGTAACAGATGCGCTGCAGCTCACATCGGCCCGTCACCTTTCGGACCACGAACTTGAAGGTCCGCCACAAGAACTTGCAGTACAGAAACGTAAAGAGCTGCACAAGGGCCCTGGGATACAGAAGAAGATGCAGAAGCACAGTGAGTTACAAGAGAACAAGACCAAGCGCCCAAGCAATGCTGTCCCACGTCACCCATGTCAGAGACAGAGGACAGCAGCGGCGTGGAAGGGAGATGCTGCAGCGACGGGTACGAGAACCAGCGCAAGGTTATTTCTACAATAAATGAAAGCAGCAGTTTCTGAGGGAGAAAACTGTCACATCTCTATTGTCAAACTAGGGAATTTATGATTCCTAAAGCCTGGACATGTTTACTGAGGCAGGTCTGCTAGAAACAGAAGTGCAGGAGATGCCTATTCCAGCCAAGCCAAAGAGGCAGAACATCTGATCGTTCATTACTGCTGGAACCCTTGACTGATGTTTGATGTGCCATTAGCCGGGCTGCTAACTTCAGACGCGGATGTAACAGTCGTGGGAGAGTTAAACACCTCAAAGCTGCTTTAACACCAAACAACGAAGGTTCCAGCTCTCACCGGCGGGGGAGCGCGCACGCAAGACGTGTCAGAGAGCGCGCGGCAACGTGCGCACGCACGCCGCGTTAAGCAGGCGTCGAGAGCGCGCACGTACGCACGTAAACTAGGGGCCCAACATGGGTGTGTGTGTGTGTGTGTGTGTGTGTGTGTGTGTGTGTGGGGGGGGGGGGGGGCTGTTAACGATGCAAAGGAAGCGGCGCAGAGGCAGCAGCCAGACGCCGCAGTTGTGGGCGACATTTCAAAATCACTCCCAAAGACAGACACCACTGCTTCAGTGACCACGACACCAAATATGTCACCAGTAAACCTGGAGTATAGCGGGAGTATAGACTTCAGTGTCACACAGTCGTCTTCGCGCGTTCTTACTACACCCTTTTATTCCAAGCCGGTAAATGGAACGTTTCACACTTTACCTACCTGTAGAAGAACATCTGCTCTCGGACGTCCACCTGCCGGCTGAAGGCCGCTTTGATACCTGCTGCCCGACATTTGCTCAACATCCCTGAAATCCCGTGCAACGGATTTCACACCCCGTTTTCAGTATAAACGTCAAAATGACCGCTGTGGAACATTCTCGGGTATAAAAGCTGTAATGTTAGCATCTAGACCGACCACCTATACGTTTCTAAATCCATCTTTTCCCGTTCAGTCTCACCGATCGGTTTGATCGTTTTTAAAATCGCACTTATATCTGAAATTACACGTCATATGCACGTCAACGTGACTACTGACACATTCCGCTCGTTTAAATAAACATTCCCATTGCGGGTTTCAACAGATACACAAAGAAAGGTAAAATAATGGCACGAAACGCGTTATTTCTGCACATTGCGCTAAAACCGTGTAAGTGTTGGTAGGACGAGGGGGAAAGGTGCGGATTCCGCAGACGATCCACACACAACGGCAGGGATGTCACCTACCTTAGGAAATGCTTCATTTTCCCTCGTCTCTTCTTGATCTCCTACTCGAAATGCTGCCGAGCTTTTACCTCTGCGTGAAAGACACAAAAAGGTGAGAAAACCCTCGAATTACTACAAATAAATAACTGACGGCTCCTTCATATCAGATCGTGTCACGACACGATGACAGTGATGAAGCCCCTTATATCCTCCACAGCTCGCGCGTCGTGGGTAAATGAAATTGTGCTTTTTTTTCCTTTTTTTTTTTAAAATTAACAGTCATCGTTAATCATATTTCTCAACAACATTGCAGGTATGGTCGTTTATGCAGATTTTAGAGCACGGAGGCTCGTGCGATGACCTGATGCGTTGCCGTTAGGAACCAGACACATCACAACAGGCAGAACTGAAGCATCGCACCACTTTTCGCGCTCGACAGGCGTCCGTCAATAAACGGGTCACTCCGGTACCGTGGATGCGACGCCGGGGGCCGTCGGGCTGTGCGGTCAGTGTGCGCGGTGTGATCGCTCAGTGTGTCGCAGGCGGAGCAGCCCGGCTGTCCTCCATAATGGAACCGTCCTGACCGGCAAACCACACGTAAACAATGGTCCTGAAGCAGGGAAAACCCTCCGCGCCCCACGACCCGCTCTGTCCCCGCGAGGTGTCGTCTGTGGGCTCGTCGCCCTGTCGACACCCCCTGGCGCCCCTCGGACACCGCGTGTGAAAGCGAATGAACAGTGAACGAGGACTTTAAACACATATACGCATTTACCGTGTCTACAGCGACAGGTATATCTCCGGTCTGCAGAATGTTAGCACGTCACATTCATCTGCTATCATCCCTTATCTTTTCACATCTTCTGTTCGCACCCTGAACGCAAAAGCTCTGCAGAACATAAATAAATAATAAATAAATAAAACCGGGCGAAGGGGGTGAGATCCCTTCCTCCGTTAGATCGCTCCGGCCACAGGGGACGTGGTGCTCAGCTCTTTGTCCCGCAGTCCGACTGTTTCACGTTCTGTCTCCGGTCCCCCGTCCTGCTGTTGAGCTGTTGTCGCTAAGCGACCGCTGAGTCTGGCCTTTGCATTCAGAAAGGACGATGTTTTTTTTTATTTATCCACATCAGTGAACCAGAATTATCCAATAAACCGAACCTTCGTTAACTAGTACTAAGCAGTTACTAGGCTACCTCGGTCCCAGGTAATGTGGTCAGTATAGAGAAACGTTGAAGGTGTAGAAAATGCAGAGTAGATGTTTTTGTGTATGGAATATACAGAAAATCACAAAATGGCACAAACGGAACTCCCTTTATTGGATAATGTGTTTATTCGTGTGAGAACACATACCTGGTCGTAGTTTAAATATATCCACTCTCAATAATTCCCACGACCACCTTTGGATGATAGTGACACAGGACCGATTTAAAAGATGCTTCTGCAGTAGCTATATAGGCGGGAAGCAGAAACCCTCCGTTAAAGCATCACGATCCTTTTCCTCAGACAGCGCGGTAAGGATGGATTTTGACCTAGAAAAGTTCATGTGTTCATTCTCCTTTAAAATGTGTGTTGTGTGAGGACCAGGCCTTTATCTCCAGCGCTTCCGGTGATTTCCTCCGAGAAGGTAGGGGCTTCACAACCTGACAGGTATGTGTGTGTGGGGGGTCAAGAATATTAACGATAGTCCTCAGTGCAGCTAGACAGGAATGTCAGGTACCTCTCCCACAGTTTCCGTTTTCACACCTTTCAAGTGGAGAGTATTTATCTTGTGAAACCTGTCAGGAAAGTCTAAAAAAACCTGTGACTGTTAACTGACGTTTCCACTCAAGGACACAAAACCACAGGAACGCACTAGTTTGTACAAACTGTTTACCGTATAGTTTCACAAGGCATTTAAGAATGGCAAAACAGTATAAGGACTTTTTTTTTTTTTACAGTGGATTGTATTTGGTTTACAGTACAAAAATATAAAAAAAATGTGCCCTATAGTTGCAATGGCAGAATTTCCCTTCTTGGCTCTTACACCTCAAATTCTGCCTTTGAGGCAGAAAAAATGCACTTTTGAAGGAATGTTTGACAAAGTTCTTCTACAGGGAATCAACACCCTTTGATGAGGGAATGATCTTACACTGTTCCTCCAGCTAATACACTTCATGCCTACTGGAGCACACACTGCTTGGCAATGTAATGCCCATTAGCGATTTCAGTTTGATTCAATAAACACTCAACTATATTTATATAATCAATGTCACCATTCACGTCATACTATGTAACAAACTGTAGATCCGCCAACGTAAAAATGAACTAGATGTCATTGACTTAAAGCCACAAAGAGATGTGTGAAAAATAACTGCATTAAACGTTAATGCCTCATATTTCCAACAGCCTGTCATTTCAGGCGTTACTTAAAAGAAAGTTCAGTCAAATTTTTGTCCATCTTTGATGTAATACTTAATGTACTCAGAATGTTTCACAAACCCCTGTTGACAGCATACTAAGCTGTATAAAAATACTGATTAAAAAAAAAATCAACTAATTCTTCACCTCCACTTTTTTGAGACGTTTCATCAAGTGCTACGTAATCCTCAGAATATTTCTTTGTCCACCTTGCCCAGCAGTTTCAGTCAGCTCACAAAATATTGTTATACACAATGGTCTGTATCAAACTTCTAGGGGGTAAACTGGAAATCTCTTGGCATTTTTGGCATGGCTACACCATCACTACTACACACCTTCTTTCTGCTGAAAAGTAGCTTTTCCCGGACAAAGACTTCATTGCAAACTCTAAAGAACACGTTTGCAACTCCTTTGTTTTGAAGAAAGCTAAAGTTTAGTGCTTTTTTGGTTCACCGTAGTGAGTTCACATGGTTTTTGTGGAACAGAACTATCCATCTCTGCCTCTCCTCGTTTGCCTGCGTCGTCCCCACTGGCTGGAGAGTTCTGGAAGCCTTCGTCTTCGGGCTGGGCAGCCAGCGTCAGTGTGGGCACGGCGTTGAAGGTGATGAACCCCACGGTAATCACCACGAAGGAGACGATGTACAGGCCTGAGAACTGCGGGAAGTTGAAAGGTGGGGCTGTCAAACTATGAGGAGACAGTTCATCTCAGCCGTATCCTGTAACTAACTCTGTTGCAGAAGTGTGGCAGCCCTCTGCCATGGGCATCCCTTTACTCACAGTGTAGTGGAAGAGGAAAAGGCCGCAGAAGAGGCTGAAGAGGTCAGCAGTCAGCAGGGACAGGTTGACAGCTGTAGCACTGGTCAACCTGACTACCACAGGCATGCAGCTGTAAAGCAGGAACATGCAGGCTGTGTAGGCACCAAACAGCAGCACTGTGGAAACACCAGACCTAGATTACCCATCTACACCTGAACACCCAGAGTGATACCCTGGAAACATCAAATGGAGCAGTTAAAACACAAAATATATTTCATCATCCTTGCTTTCCGAAAAACCTTGAAAATACATCAATTTGATTTTGGTTTACGCAGCATTTAACAACAAATATCAGAAGCAAATAATTGTCCTGTACACTTGCACAAATTTCACCCAAATATGCTAAATCAACATATCACTTTACTTCTTCGCTAGTTAGCGCTGGCAAACATTACACAAAATACCCCTCCTGAACATACACGTTAAAGGTTATAACATGCTGTTGAGATATAAAGATTATGCAGAAAATACAGCAGAACCCTGCAATAAGGCAAACATGCCGCCCAGAATTCAACTGTGTGAAATGTAGTATTTGCCTTAATGCGGCACTAGTTAAGAAAATGTATTTCTTCAGGTGTCCCACTTACAGTGTCAAAAGAAAAAGGAAAATGTTTTCTTTTTAGGAAACAGATGGATTATTTCAAACAAAATGACGCTCTGTGTGTGTGTGTGTGTGTGTACACTCACCAGCCACTTCACTGGGAATTATAATTAAGCACACCATTCTAATATCAGGAACTCCCTTTTGCTCTCATAACAGCCCGAATTCTTCATTGCATGGATTCAACAAGGTGCTGGAAACCGTCCTTAGAGATTCTGCTCCATCTTGACATGATGCATCACGTAATTCTGCACATTTGTCAGCTGCACATTCATGCTGGAAACCTCCCGTCCAAGACGCATCCCAAAGGTGCTGTACTGGGTTCAGCTCCGGTGACCATGGAGGTTCACTGAAGTTCACTGAACTCACTCTCGTGTTTGTGGAACCAGGTTGCTTCATCATGCTGGAAGTGGTCATTAGAAGATGGCAAATTGTGACCATAAAAGGTGCACGTGGTCAGCAGCAACACTCAGACAGGCTGTGACGATTGGTATTAGGGAGCCCGATGTGCCAAGAAAACATTCCCCACACATCACACCACCAGCCTCAGCTGTTCACACAAGGCAGGTCAGGTCCACGACTTCATGCTGTTTACGTTAAATTCTGACCCACCATCTGCGTGTCGCAGTAGAAATTGAGATTCATCAGACCAGGCAACATTTTTCCAACTTTCGACTGTTCGGTTTCAGTGAGCTGGTGTCCACTGTAGCCTCAGCTCCCCGTTCTTGGCTGACGAGTGGAACCTGATGTGGTCGTCTGCTGTTGTAGCCCATCAGACTCAAGGTTCGACATGTGTCAGAGATGCTTTTCTGCCCATCGCTGTGGTAAGGAGGGGTTATTTAAGTTACTGCAGACTTCCTGTCAGCTCAAACCAGTCTGGTCGTTCTCTTCTGAGTTCTCTCACCAAAAAGGTGTTTCTGCCCACAGAACTGCTGCTCACTGGTTGCTTTTGTTTTTCGCACCATTCTGTGTGACTCTGGAGACTGTTGGACAGCAGCAATTTCTGAAATGCTCAAACCTTCTCGCCTGGCACCAACAACCATGTTGGCCAAAGTCACTTAGATCACATTTTACCCCAATGTGAAGTTTTATGTGAACATTCCCTGAAACTCATGACCCGTGTCTGCATTGATTTTATGCACTGCACTACTGCCACATGACCGGCCGATTAGATATTTGCGTGAATGAGCAGGTGTCCCTAATAAAGTGCCCATGAGTGTATGTACCAATACTAGTATCTATAGATAAAGCTTAATCTGTTTATTTTTTTATGTCAAAGTATGACTTACCAATTTCCCAGTTCCACGGAATCTGTGTCACTGCACTGTACTCCAGAACGCCCCTGGACCAGCAAATGCAAAATCAAAAGGGCTTTAATTATGATTGTCTGTTTGCAGGTTCTGTCCTGGTAATATCGTGCTCTTATCGTAACCGTGAAATGGATAACACTTACAACTGAACTCCGCTGATAATTGTCCCAAAGAGTCCCATCATGCCGAGGAACTCCACCCTTCCCAGGTTCTTCACCGTGTATTCTTGGCAGACGTTAGAGACTGCATAAAAGGTAGCACTAATGAGCACCAGGCCATCTCCTAGTAGGATATCACTAGCTGTGGAAGAAGGGAAGAGACACTGAGAAACCAGACCAACACATTCTGTCATCTAATAATTGTTCATATCAAACATGAGATCACAAAGGTAAAGGTCCACGATGAGACTTCAGGTCTTCTTAGAGCAGACAGCTTGATATTTATATTCACTGAGCACAAGTTACCAAAAACCTATCAGTGATTGATGGTTAGAAATGCAAGATGACAAACATCTCACCCTAAACAACAAAAGAAACAAAGTGCTACACAATGAATTAACCAAGTAAGAGTACAATAAACATTCATTTGCCTGTCAGAAGTCATATTGGGAAGGCTGCCACAGAGCTGACTGACAGCAGTATGTTCCGAAAGCATTTTCGCCTGACAGTTACATCTCTTTATACTTAACGTTCTTACAAACTTGGTGAGTTGTTTGCAGTCACAGTCACTCAACATTTCAGCTTCTGTATATATCCTTGGGACTGTTCATTTGACCTTTGGATGTCCTACAACCAGATGCCTAATGAGGCCTGAAAAGCAGGGTGTTTACGTTCTCTGTATTCTTTAACTGCTAAAGCTGAAGAAGCACAGAAGCTACTTTCAACTATCAAAGAACACACATTCCAAACCTGAAACATAAAGGGCAAGAAAAAAAATGTGTAACAAGGGAATACAGTCCATTTGTTCAGATAAAGGGTCCCAGTATTGTGTCATCTTAGATAAAGCTGCCAGTTGAGTAACAAAGAAAATATGTTGTAATAATAACAAAGGTTCATTCGGTGTTTCTGCAGTTTATCTGTAGTTTGATAGTGTCTGTAGTTTCTTGTTTTTTTACTTTATTTTGCATCTTCTTATGTACCTTATGTGCGTCTTATATCATGTGCCCACTATGTCAAGCTGCCACAGGGGTGAATTTCCCTACTAGCATTAATACAATTTGATTGTATCTTATTTAAAAATTTTTTTTTTGGGGGGGGGGGTCACTTACTTGATCCCTGATCCCGTCCAGCCAACAGGTCAGCCCCAACCATGGCACCCACTCCCAGCAGACACACTGCCACACCGATATAGTGCACCAGCTTGTAGCGGGTTTTCAGAAACATCCAGGACAAGGCCATCAGTACAGGGATCACAAAGCAGTCCAGCAGCTGAATGCACGACATTGAGATAGGACTCATTCTTGTGGCAGAACAATCTTATAGAAGTATTCAAAAACAACGTCTTATGCAACACAAACGAAAATTCTGACCTGTACACTTGTCAGAGTGGTGAACTGGTATGCTTTCACCACCATATAGTTTGCTTCAACATCTGAAATTCCCACCAGAAGGTACTTCCACCACTTTGTCTTTAATATCTGCAAAATATTTCCATCCCCTATGTTAAAAGAAGAAGCAAAGACAAAACCCCATAGAAATTATTACTGAGAAAAGTGACCAGATAAAAATTACTACTAACAACTTTGTAGCACAGAATAAAGGTCAGGTCAGATAATTCACACATCCAGAACAAAACCCAATTCGCGTAATGCACAAACACGCTCTTTGTACAGAAATCTGTTAATGTAGTGCTTTTTACAGTTTACACTGGGCTTTGTCACAATTATTGTTCTTTGAATTTTAGTGAGAAGGGAGAAAAATATATACATATACATTCAAGAGTAGAGCATTAGGTAATCAAGTAGCATAAGAGCTACTTGGTAAGTGGAACAAGGTCCTGCTCCATTAAGGACATTATTCTGCATTAAACAGAGAGAGAGAGTGCTTTATAAAATCCACTGAAAGATTCATTCTTCATACACTGCAAAGCTGCAATGGCCTCACTTACTCTTCCTAAAGGATAAGGTGGTTGTGTAGGTAAGGAAGAGAAGAGCATAGTTCATGAAGCTCTGCAGCATGGGGGTCTCCACCTTCCTTTCTGCCAGATACTGGCAGGTGACTGCTGTTCCGCAGATCAGCAGTGACAGGCCCTGGCCCATGGCTAGTGTCTTCAGGAGCTGCCTGTGGGGGGACAGACAGTCGTCAAGTCAGATCATATTTGGAACCTAATCTTCTCAGCTATCAGACATGAGAGAGATGCACAGTCTGCCTACTTATAAAGTCAGAAACCTAGTGCAGAAATAAAACTTTCATATACCATACACAGAGGGAAAGACATTTCTGTTTCAAAGCTTTTCAGATGAGGTCAACACGCAAAAATTTTAGAAGATAGGCAGACCACACACGTAAACAATCCTTTAAAAATTGAAAGATCCTCAGTGAAAATTTAATCTGCTATTTTCTCATTGCTAGACCGACTGACACTTACAGACAGGGCAAGTGAGATATCTGCTCACCATGTTAACATTTCTTTTACTCTGTAAGGATTCAGCCTGCAAATGAAAGCGGCTGTTCTGTTGTTGCCCGCCGGCAGGATCGGCTCCTCGGGGTCCATCCTCTTCTGCAGCAGGGCTAGAAATGACGACAGTGAGGAAAAGGTGAGTGTAAAAGAGTGCTGCGCTGCGGACTAAACTTCAGGGCAGCTAGGTGAAATAATTAACTGACAAATGTCTGTGTCAAAGTGCACAAAGGGCAGCAGCTCTAATCTTCCTTGAAATTCGAGCCTTGTCGGAAACTGCAGAAGGAGTGGAATTTTCCCACAGTGCTCCTCCCCAGCACGTGTAGGATCTGAACTCCAGAAATGTCCTTCGACGGGCCGACTGCTCCCTACGCACCTTGACAGGTAAGCTCACCTCTGCAACAGCTGAATCGCTGAATGTAAAAAGGTACATACATAGCAAGGTAATGTTCTTAAGAAAAACGTAAGGAACCGCACCTGGTCCGTGCAGGACGATTAGTGTTTTGGAAAACAAAATGTGTTCAGAAAACAGTTCCATTCAGAAGAGTAAACGTTAGACATGTAGCGCCAGTAAAGTCATGTTTTTGAATCCAAGTCTGTGAGAACATTACATTATTCACGTCGCTGGACAGTGTGTGTGAGAACAAGGTGTTTGCCCAGGGTGACACAGGGGTGTGTGTGACTGTACAGCACGGCTACAGTTCTGCCACAGTTTAAACAACTAGACTGTCACCGTGGATGAACTTCCATGTTTTCACTGTAGGTTCAGACTGTAGGTTTACATCGAGTTGGTTCCACACATGCGCGACCAGACGGGGCCTGAAGCCCGGCGCTTGAACTTCCGTTAAACTGTAAAATAAACGGACAATTGTTGTACTCACCGGACCGGGAGTCGCACTCTGCCTTCTCACGGTCGCCAAAACTTCCTCCAGTTGCACGAATGTCGTCCTCGGCCTCCATCTTCACAGCTGCTCCATGTCAACAAACATAGACACACAGGCTGTTCCTTTCTGAAGCTTAAAGTCGCAACGAAACGCCTCAACTATTACACTTAGGCGTTAACTCGACAATCCCAGGCCACGCATTACACTCCTGGGTTATTCTTTATTCACCGCTTATTCTGAATCGCGTCGATGTGTAATAAACTATAACGAAACTGTTTAAACACCGCGCATCACGTCCGAGCGCGAGACCTCGCGGTCCCATCCAGTCGACGCGCGTGCCTTCGCGCACGTGCCAGCCGCCACGCTGCCGGGCACCTCCTGTCGTATTTACTCACACTGACGAATAAAGCTGGCCAATAAACCGAGTTACGACGGCACATACAATTAAAACCGCCTTCTTCAAGTAAGAGACGGTTTGTGAAGAAAATCATAAATACGTCCGAACAGTAACTCCCAACATTCAAGCAGCTAATGCTAGGTGTAGCAAGCGGCAAGACAGTCCGGTACATCATTTCTATTCTGCGAGGTAAAATAAGTTTAAAAATGTAACATTTATTGTTTACCTGTGTAGCTCAGTCGCTCCCTTTCATCCATTTTATGTTTATTGCCGCTAAGCTTGAGGATGAATATAAATCATTATATAGCATAATCATGTGTAAGCACCAAAATGTCTAACCCCGGCAGATCGCCCCGCCCCGTGCTGTTTTCTTTCATTCTGTTGGAACACAGGAAAATGCCGGGTCCTGTCTTAGCTTGTGATTGGACTTTGCAATGTGTCAATCAAATGAGTAGTTCCGCACCGTTCAGCAACGAAACATTTGCAACCAAACTCTATAGTGGTGCTGAAGTGACAACTCCTTTCGCACAGCAAGTGGTGCCCGGCGATCACGTTGGCGGAGTGGCCTCAACTGCGCTCTTCACACAGGATGATGCCTTTAAAAGTCATCGGGAGAAGCTACGTCATTGCTAAAAGAAAAGAGGAAAACATTGCCGACATCGATGTCATTTAACTAGTTACGCGTTTAAACTTCTACCCGGTTAACCGTCGTTAGCTTGTTAATAATTATATGTTAAAGGAGGGAGTAATACGTTATATTATGAAGCACTTTACACTTGGACGGGAAAGGAACGGATGATGTGACATCTGCAATGTTGCCACATTTGGACGAATAAACTGGTCGTCGGTCGTCAGCCACACAGCAGCCGAGGAGATATCGGCGCGTAACATCTTTAAATGCTGTTCTAAATGCAAAAAAAAAAGAAAAAAAAAGAAAAAACTGCTTAAAGTCATGACTGTCGCGTGCACCGCTGTTGCCGTGTTTCTGCTTTGTCAGTGTCATGGTTTTTCTCCGCGTGTCCGCATTCACTAGATCTGTTCTGCTTGGTTGCGCAGCCATGTGCTGTACCCAGTACTGCCGTTAATTTTCAGATTAACTGGGATGTTGTGATGGAAGCAATTTGGATTTACCAGTTTAGATTAATCGTAATCGGAGACTCGACAGTTGGGAAATCTTGCCTGCTGCACCGATTCACCGAGGGGAGGTTCGCCGACGTGTCCGACCCGACGGTGGGTGTAGACTTCTTCGCCCGCTTGGTTGAGATCGAACCGGGCAAACGGATCAAACTGCAGCTGTGGGACACTGCAGGCCAGGAGAGATTCAGGTATTCCATCAAAGTATCTTTAACAACAGATCCATCGGAGCTTGATGTCACGAACGACAAATATATTAAGTTTACCTAAAGTTTTTTTGCACCTTTGAAACCTTACTTATTGCAACCTTAATTAATTATTTTAAAATAATGCTGCATGGATTTAAAAAAAAACTTAAGTAATACCTAGAAAAGCACCTTAGAATTTCTAAAACATGATGGAAACAAACAAATAATTATTTAAAAGTGAAAGCATTCCGTGACTTTGAATAGTTGCGGCTTTTACTTCGTTTCAGGTCCATAACTCGCTCCTATTACCGCAATTCAGTGGGGGGTCTGCTTGTCTTCGACTTGACCAACCGGCGATCTTTTCAGCACCTGAAAAACTGGCTGGACGAAGCTAGGATGCACATGCAGCCTTTCCAGACCGTCTTCTTGCTTGTGGGCCACAAATGTGACCTGGCGCACCTGCGGCAGGTGACGCGGGAAGAAGCGGAGAAAACGGCCTTCGCCTTCGGAATGAAGTACATAGAGACGTCTGCCAAAGACGGGCTCAACGTGGAGGAGTCTTTCACCCTCCTCACACGGGACATCTATGACCGGGTCAAGAGAGGCGAAATAGGTATTCAGGAAGACTGGGAGGGGGTAAAGAGTGGCTTTGTCCCCAACGTTGTGCACTCCTCGGAGGAGGCAGTAAAACCAGGCGGAAGGTGTCCGTGCTGAGCGGGGCGAAGATGGACGTGCTTCGCAGTTGGCAGCCAAAGATCGGAGTCGCCTACAGTGCAATTCTCCTTTCATTTTGTTCGCACAGCCAGAATAAACCCAGTAGTTCTCCGAGAAGTCAGAGTTCCGTCTTAAGACCAGCCTGGTCTTTGCCAATTCAGTCACTAACGTTGTTTGCACTTATCGGGTTTTTGCCAATAAACTGACCGAGACGCGTAACGGAAAGTGTGTAAATATGTCATGTAAATACTGCAGACACACTCCTGTATATTTAAACTGCCTTAGACTGAATGTATTGTGCCTCAATTTCAATATAATATTAAATTAAATATATAAGGGACAAAAAAAACCATTTGTAGAGATGTTGTAAAAGGCCAAAGGATTTTCAATGATGTCAGTTCTTTTTGCTTGCAATAAGTAATAATGATTGATATTTATGTGTAATATTTCACTGCTTTGTGATTTTTTGGGCTATATGTATGTTCTATAAGGTACTTATGGCAAGAACAGTTTACCTTTGTCTGATGTAGCAGGTAGACATACTGATATATTCTACATCCAAATAAGCATTTTGTGTTTGAAATAAATTGAGTTTTGTATCCTATGTGTAGGACAGGATGGCTTTTCTCACCTCAGTAAATATGGTTATTCTGTAGTAAAATTAATGCACTGTGATGGTCAGTGAAATACAAATATACCACTTTGAAAATTAAATGATTAACTGAGTATTAGTTGTCTAATATGTAACAGAAACTACACTTTAACACTGCTTGTTACTCATTGTCATTAGTTTAAAGTTTCATTCCCTGCCTGCATGTGTCCTATTGTGTGCGAATCGAATTTTATATAAACGGGAAACAATCATGAAAAAGTCCGTTTTATTTTCATTAAGCTGTGTCTCCTAAAAGTGTTCAAAACGAGAATACTCCCGAAAGCCACCATCGAAACGCCGATGCCAGATAAACCCCGCATATTGTGTCTAAGTATTTAAATAATGTCTCTGTTGTCGGTTTTGACACCGTTTGGACCGTGGTGTCAAGTAAAATGCGGGGAAAAATGGGGGGAAAACTTGCGACCGTGAAAGCAGAGACTAAAAAAAAAAAAAAAAAAAAAAAAACAGAAGGAAGTGACTTTCCTCAAATAACGATAAAAGGAGACCGTTCCCGCTCTGCGTTCTGCTTATAAACCCCAGCAAGTTTTTAGCAGGGATATGATGCTTTTCTAATTCTGCCCACTAACTTATTTGAATCTTTGAACTGAGCTGCTCGCTACGGGTATTTAGTTGCGAAGTTCAGCCGTGTCTCCAACCACCCCGCCGAATGTCTGCACTGGAAAGCAAAGTCTGTAACAAACTCGACGAAAATCACTGTGGTGGATCAACCGAGGAGCTCATTTCGAAAATGTCTGCATCAAAAGGGCGGCTTCACACTTCGCGCACCGGCATTGCTAACTGTTACGCGCAAATGATGCCAATACATTGTCTTTTAGTCTCGCTTGATTCCATACTTTAGTAATTTCGAACGTGGACATACAGGAAGAATATTAGTACTAAGGAACAGGTTAATACATTCTGAAAATATGCGGTCAAAATCAGACGTTAAAAGTCGACAAAAGTATTTTTTATATGACTGTCACATAAAAATTGGCCTATCTTACGAAACTGTCGTACACGAGTTCAAGATACTTGCTTTGTGGCACGATCACACAACTAGTAACGTTACCCCGCCGTCGCGCCCATAGGACAGACCTCTAACGGGATCACGAGCCGTTCGCTGTCACCGAGGCCGGCCAGATCTCGCGAGATCTCACGAGGGGATAAGTTGAAAGATCATGGCGACCTGTAATTTGTTAAAGGTAAGACCGGATCGTTTCCGTACAGGCGGCGTGCCGTGTTTTAAACAATTCGTCTGACTGCGCCAAATACAATCTGCGTCACATTCGTTCAGCGTATCAGCACAAGATGTGACCTCTAATCCTTCTTATTATAATCAATTTTTGTTTGTATTTTCTGCTGAAACCTTTGCTGTTACATTGCACTGATATAAGAAGTGGGCGAGATCGCCAACAGGAGAGGGTCGGGTTTAATGATCATGTGAAGCGTGCAGGGACTTTTAAGAACATGGCAGGTGGTTGTTGTTCTTCAGGTGAAGTTCTTGTCGACACCGCTATTCTGGACGTCGTATGTACCAAAGCGCACGTTGAGTATGGTTCCCGGCGTTAGATTCATAATTTCCCACAAATAAGCAAAGTGTGCGTTCTGTGTTTTGTCAGGAAAAGTTCAGTCGCCGCTGACAACGATGCCGATTCATGTAGAAGACTTATCCTGACGTGGGAAGCTGCAGTGACAGCGCAGTATATGGCTACTGTAGACACGTACAGTACTGCAGCAACACGTCACCCTTATTGTAGCCCAGTTTGCAAGACACTTCTTCTAACACAATGAATGAAATGTTCCTGCAGGCACCTGAAGTGTGCAAGTCCTCCTGTCCGTTTTGTTGGCGTCCGGTCTGAAGACGTGCAAGTTTAGGGTCCTGACTTGCACAGAGGCAATAGTGACTTTCACGTCAGCCTTGTCTCTTGGTTTCTTGCCCCTTCTCTCTGGGCAAACACTTTATTTGCTTCTGCTGGATGTTTTTGTGTCTGAAAGGATGGCACTTCTAGATGAACATATTACAAAACTACAACTCCAGTCAGCATTTGCCTAGTAAATGGGAAATCGGTGTCAGTTTCGCTTCTGGTGGCCCGCATGTCGGAGGACCGGCCGGGAACCGGCCGAGTGAAAACTTTGACACCGAATGTTCAGTATAGACACCCGTGTCTAGTTTGTAAGCAAATAGCTCTCCACTTCCTTAAGTAACTGAAGGTGCATTTAGTCAGATCATTTTGAGCGGTACCAACATTTTGTTGACCATAAATAAGCAGAACCTTGGGAAGAGAAACTGATATTTTTAGTTTTTGGCCATTTTAGTCAAGTTTTCCTGAGCTTCCATAACCTTTTACCTTTTATCACTTAATTTCCCACAGGTATTCATTTCTAAGTCCGGCCTTTGTGTTTCTTGCTGAAAAGCTGGAAGACATGTAGTTAGTAGTTTGCCTTCTGCAACTGTGATGACAGTAACAGAAATATATGCTTTGTGAGGCCAATCTTATCATAACAGGGTAATGCAACGGCGTGTGCCATCGAATCGAAGTGCACTCGTGTCACGTGGTAAGGGAGGCGTAGACGTGTATTACCATTCCTTTCTTCTGTGCACCTCTTGGGAGAAAACCCAGTCCAAACACGGGGAGAGCAGGCAAAATTCACAGAGACTGAACCCCAGAGTTGAAGCCACAGTGCATGCAGTGTGAGCCCCCTGTATTTCCTGCTGAGCCACCATGCTGCTCACATGAGAGAGAATCCCTTTTAACTAACACCTCTCTTGGATACCCTCCCCTACCTGCTACCAGAACAAAGGTTCCCTCCAGTTTGATGACAAGTGGGATCTGATGCGGCCCATCATCTTGAAGCTCCTTCGCCAAGAGTCAGTCACCAAACAGCAGTGGTTTGATCTGTTTTCGTAAGTATTACCGCTCTGTCAGCTTGTGAAGCTGAACTGAATCACATTTTTGTACAGTTGGAAGAAAAAGTTTGTGAAACTCTCTGGATTTCTGTAAGCATGGATTCTAAAATCTGATCTGCTTTTCGTTTAAATCATAAAGGCCATCAGATTAAACATTATCTCTCACACAATTGTAGAGTTCATTGTCATATCTCAGTTAAATATACCACCGAAACATTCAGTGTCAAAAATGGAAAAGGTATCTGACGGCTTTGATTTAGTAACTGTTGAAACCTTCCTTAGTAGCAATAAATGCAATGATACCCTTCCTACAGCAGAATTTTGCTCAGTTCCTCTTTACAGAATTGTATCAGTTCATTTCTGTTTCTGGGATGTTTTGCATGAACAACTTACTTCAAATTATGTCACAGCATTTCAGTAGAATTGATGGCAAGACTCTGACTTGGGAATTCTACAATGCAGAATTTCTTCTGCTTGTATTATTCTGCTGTTGATTTACTCCTTCATCTGAGGTCATTGTCATGCTGAAATACTCAACTTCTTTTGAGACTCATATCACAGATCAATATATAGATGCTACAACATTCTCCTGTATAATTTCCAAATAAAATTTGTACGTCATTGTTTTCAGTGACCCTGAGGCAGCAAGTCGACTCCTTATCGTAAAGCTCCATCCACTGCGTTTCCCAATATGAATGACGTCTTGGTGTCAGTATGCAGTGTTTTGTTTCCTCCGAACAAAATGCTCTGAACTTTTCCAAGAAGTTCAGCTCTTGTTTGTCTACTGCACGTTGTTCCTGTAGCATTGTGGTAAATTTGGGTAACAAACATGTGAAGGGCGGAAATGTTTTTTTGTGCAGGGCTTTGGCTTTCTGTCTGCTTACCTCTAATGTTTGATGTTTTTCATATAATCGTCTGATGGTTCACATACATGCAAGAAATGCCTGCAGATTCTTGACTGTCATCCTAGGGTTCTAACTGAACGATGTACTGCATGCTATTGCAGTGAACTTTGTAGGATGCCCACTTCCCAGGAGAATATCTGCGATACTCACATGCTGACATTATCTGCCTCATTCTGAGGTAATGGAGGTTCATGTCTTTAGAACATTTTTTATTGCCAGTTCCAGCTTTGTGAGCCTCAAGATTTTTTTTTCTCTGAGGCCTCTTTTTGTTAGGCTGTGTTGCACAATAGAACTTTGCTGTGGAAAGCAGGTAACCGGCGTCCATGTTATAGAGAAGGGGCACTTAAAACCCTCACCTGAATGACAAGTCATTGTTTGGAAACCCCGATTCCAATTACCATTTTTTGCCAGAGATCTTCATGTTTTTTCCATCCTCAAACCTAAGTATTTAAGCAGTATGTTCAATAAAGTGACAATGTACAATTTTGTACATTTAATCACATTGACATTAGCTATATTATTATTATTATTATTATTATTATTATTTTGACTTAAATGAAGATCACATAAAATTTCAGAACTGATTTGTAAAGAAATCCAAATAATTTCAACCCTAACCCTTTGGGTTTAATTTGAACCATGTACGTTATTCAGTGAAAAAGTGCAGAGATTAGACAACATATGATCATGGGCTGATGTACTATGTATTTTGTTTTAAACAATGCAGTGAGTCACTATATTTGAATCACAAGTGTTTTTTGAGTAAATTTCATTTAACACAATTTTTTTTTTTGTTTTATAATATGTTCAATATTTTATTCTTTTTGCTCGGTAATTTTTTTTGTATTTTACTTGTTTCCAACAGAGACGTTCATGCCGTTTGTCTCTGGGATGATAAAGGCCCGGCAAAGATCCATCAAGCCCTGAAAGAAGACATCTTAGATTTTATCAAACAGGCCCAGGTGGTATGTAAACCAACCTTTCTGTTCTCAGTGATTAAGGACAAATATTGGACCGCATTTGGACTGCAGCCATGAGCCAGTCAAATTCGTTTCACAGAAATAACAACTTGTCATAGAGATAGAGGAGTGGTTCAGAGTGGTTTTGGAAAGATGTGAAATCCAAAATTGGTCACACATCCCTCCTTACTGGTCACAGCGTGTGTTGAGCCAGCAGGATGACCCAGCCTTGCTCAAGGCCTACATCATGGAGTGGCGGAAGTTCTTCATCCAGTGTGACATCCTGCCCAAGCCCTTCTGTCAGCTGGAGATCACCCTAATGGGCAAGCAAGGCAGCAATAAAAAGTCCAGTGTGGAGGACAGTATTGTTAGGAAGGTGAGGAGGAACAGCATGAATTGATGGACTCACCCTAGATGGTACAGTCAAGTCTGTTTCAGTGGACAGCCTTGGGACCAGACCGACGCTACCCAGTTATGCGGATTGTTTACTTATCCGCTTATACAAGCTAAAACAAGGAGGAACACACACACACACACACACGTATATATATATATATAAATCATAATAAATGATACTTTGCACCTTCAAATGACTGTGTGTATATATATATATATTTATACACAGTCATTTGAAGGTGCAAAGTATTATTTATTATGATTTATGTTCATGTACTAGTCCTAGAAAGTGTTTAGAGTTTGCCATTTCTTCGTTTTGAAGTTCATATTAATTCATAAGAGCTTCGTGCACATTCACTGGAGGTGCAGTTGCTGGCTTCTGTAAAATAACGCTGCTTGTCCACTGCTTGTAGCGCCGACCACTCTTGATATTGAACTGCACTCTGCCGCTGCCGTACATGTCACTTTCTGTTGCAGTTCCATCACTGAGTGCACCATAAAATTTGTATAATACGTAAAAGTCTGTATCCTCTTAAACAATGACACGAATATAGGTTAAGGAGCTGGAAAATTTTATCCATTAAAGCGGATTATCCACTTATCAGATTTTCACTCACTTACCTGACCTTGTGTCCTTTGAAGTGACTAGGACTAAATACCGTGGAGACAGTATTCGCTTAAGCAAATTATCCACTTATCTGATGTCCACTTAAGTGGATTCGACTGTATATTTAAAATATATTTGTATGTTTGTCTTCTAGGTTGAACATTTGATATCCTCCTATGATTTTGTTTTTGTGTGCATGGACCTCAGAGGCAAGATTAAACAACCATATTAGAGCGTATAAGGTTTAAAAGTCTGTCTCATTTTGTGCTGCCTTTTACCTGTCTGTGTCTTACGATTAATTTAATTTCCATGCTGCATCTACCTAACGGTGATTTTTGGCCTTATCTATCAAACCTATTGGAGCTGACTCTTACGTTCATTTAAGCCAGTCAGCTGTTTGTCTGGTGGCCTCCACTTATACTGTTTCCTGTGGGTTAACTGGTTTAGCTCATGCTGGACACGTGGAACGAGTCCATCTTCTCTAGCATCAAGAACCGACTGCAGGACAGTGCTATGAAATTGGTCCATGCCGAGCGGCTGGGGGAGGCTTTCGACTCTCAGTTGGTCATCGGGGTTCGTGAATCTTATGGTAAAGTGGCTTTTTTTTTGAGCTTCCCATATTAGGGGTCAGAGGAGGGGTTCAAAGGGGTACTACTTTGACATGGTGCTCAAAGCTCTGTATATGTAGGGCCTGTTCCTCAACAAATGTTCTCAAACCTCCCCACTTTACAGTAAACCTGTGCTCCAACCCTGAGGACAAGCTTCAGATCTACAGGGATAACTTTGAGAAGGCCTACTTGGACTCTACTGAGAGGTTTTACAGGACACAGGCACCCACCTACCTGCAACAGAATGGCGTGCAGAACTATATGAAATATGTAAGTTGTTTTGCTGAAGAGTCAGTAAACAGTGTCAGATTGGGATGGTGACACAGTATATGCTTATGAAGTAGGGTGTGGACCACTGTGACCCAACCCTGGACAAGTGGTTGTGGACAATGAATGAATAAAGTCACTCACTCACTGTCAGTAACTGCTTGTTCAAGTCAGGCTTGCGGTGGTCTGGAGCCTGCTCCTGCCTGGAATGCAAGTGTGCCGCAGAGTAGTGAAGTACACACTCGTTCGCTTGCCTGTTTACATACTGCTGGCATCCTCCTGTGTCTGTGTCTCGCAGGCTGATGCTAAGCTAAGGGAGGAAGAGAAACGTGCTCTGTGCTACCTTGAGACAAGACGTGAATGTAACTCCGTTCAAGCTGTGAGTACTAACCCGGGACTGCCTCTGATTTTCTCTCCTTCTCTCCTTTTGGTATCAACAGTTGAAGGATATGTGTGTCTTGGAGACCAGAGATCACGCTGGTATAAGTTAGTGTCTGGGGATTCACAGAAAGGAGATGCGGCCTATAAATAAACAAATGTCTAATGTTTTTTCTTCAGCTTATGGAGTGTTGTGTGAACGCACTGGTGACTTTGTTCAAAGAGACAGTCCTGGCAGAGTGCCCCGGCATGATCCAGCGAAATGAGACTGACAGTGAGTACAGCTACAGCATGAGAGAATCCATATTGGTTTGCCCAGTTTTAGCACCGGACACCTCGGTATCGTTTTCTATCACGGTCCCTACATCTTGCTCTCCTGCAGCATTCAGTATCAGTTTTATTTCCCATTTCTTTTGTTTATCACCTTGTGTTTTCCCACCATTGGACCTTTTGTTCTGACCACTTTAAAGGAAGTGAGAGAAGGGGCCAAATAGGAGTGTTCAGAAAGTGCTTGTGCAGCATTCATAGCATTATTCTTCAAACCCTTGAGACCACACAGACATTCACATCACTTGTCTTTTGATTGGGAACTGAGTTACATGTTCTGGCAGAAAGATTGAGAACATACAAATTCTAAAGGGGTTATGATATGTAGTAAATCGTCAGGCCCACTTAAGAAGCGTTAACCAAAGGCTCAGTATGTGTTTTGCATATTCAGTAGTCACTTTGAATGAATCAGTCTGCTTTGTAGAAACTATCCTTTTGTTTGGTTTTTCTAGCAACAGCAGTATATTCTTTCCTAGGGCGCTGAATGTTTAGTTGTGGCCTCTCTGTCCCTGCTGATGATTGTATTTATTCTACATTCTCATCTGTGGCTGCCTTAACTAGACTGAAAATGGGCTGTGTGGCTTCAGCTTGTTCTCTGAGGTGGAGGTGTGTTATGGTTGTGGCTTTGCTTCTGATTGTAGATGTGCGGTGCTGCGTTTGATTTTTGTGTGTGTGTGTGTGATGGTTTTTTTCTTCATAGAGCTGCGCCTCATGTTCTCACTCATGGACAAGGTGCCCAGCGGCATTGAGCCCATGCTGAAGGACCTGGAGGACCACATTGTGAGTGCTGGCCTGGCAGATATGGTGGCATCTGCAGAGACTATTACCACGGTGAGTGACAGCAACGTGCCTCACAAACAGCTTTTAATATTGCTTTGCACAGTATATTTAATGCCAGAAATCTCAGTTGTGTCACAGTAGATTTTAACAAGATTTTGCAAAGAAGGCTCACATCTATGGCCAAGAGCTATTTACATATTTATGAGACATTATAAGAGAAACCAGTGCTGATCATTTCTCATGATCATGCTCTCTCATCAAGAGCTCCCTGCAGAGGGGAAATTATGAATGCTGAGCCTTGTAACCTGCATGTGTTTCTTTTTTACTCTGTGGGTTTGTTTCTCTGAATGGGTTTGCATTTGTGTGCGTCTTGCGTTCTATGGGTTTACGCCTTTATTTTGCTCTCTGTCTCTCTGCAGGACTCTGAGAAATATGTGGACCAGCTTCTCACACTGTTCAGGCGCTTCAGCAGGCTGGTAAAGGAGGCGTTCCAGGATGACCCACGCTTCCTAACAGCAAGGGACAAAGTGAGCCAGCTCTGTGCAGCGCTTCTGTTGACGCCTTTCTCGTATCTGTATCACCTGTTTATTTAATCACTGTACCGACAGAATATGTGTCCACAAAGATGCTCTGGGTGTGGTTTTCACTTCCAGCTGTGCTGTTAGTGACTTAATTTTAATACTTGGTTGTTTAACTGGGGGCACTGAACTAATGCTCTCCTTCCTTTTCTCTGTCTGCAGGCATATAAAGCTGTGGTGAATGATGCTACCATATTTAAGCTGGAGCTGCCAGTGAAGCAAAAAGGGTAATGATTAACTTGTTAAATTTGTCAGTCCGTCCTGTAAAGCACCCTCGCTGTATCTGGCACACATCTAACGCAGGCCTTAGTGACGAAACATTTGGCGGTTTGCATACTTGTACCGTTTTGGTGTCTCATGCATTGATTTGCATTCTGTATCAGTGTGATCACCCTGTGCATGTTTAAGAGCTTTAACTGTGATCTGCTGTATCCCACTCCCATCCACACGCTTGCAGGGGTGGGCTGAAGACGCAGCCAGAGTCCAAGTGTCCAGAGCTACTGGCTAACTACTGTGACATGTTGCTGAGAAAGACACCACTCAGCAAGAAGCTGGCATCTGAGGAGATTGAGGCCAAACTGAAGGAAGTGGTAGGTGGATATGACAAGCTGAGCAAACTCGGAGCTGCAAAATTTGAACTAAGATTATCATTCAGCTCTTAATCATTTCCCCAGCTTTTGGTGCTGAAATATGTTCAAAACAAAGACGTGTTCATGCGGTACCACAAAGCCCATTTGACACGACGGCTGATTTTGGACATTTCCGCTGACAGCGAGATTGAAGAGAACATGGTGGAATGGCTCAGGGTAACAAGACTGCATTTTTCTGTTTCTTTACTGATTTTACATTCCTTTGTGTTTATTAGTCATACTGGATATAGGCGGTGTTTGCACCTGTCCCTGAGGACGCGCCGGTCATGTATTTGTCCTCTCTGCGCAGGAAGTGGGCATGCCGGCTGACTACGTAAACAAGCTGGCTAGAATGTTCCAGGACATCAAAGTATCTGAGGACCTGAATCAGTCTTTTAAAGAAATGCACAAACACAACAAGCTGGCTCTACCAGGTGACTTCTTGGATTATGCAGTTGCAGCGACCGTGTTGTCGTGTTTAACTTGATGGGGGTGAGATGGATACAGTACAGCCTCTGTGGCTTGTTGCAACCTTTTGGGCTTGTGGTGTTTCATGAGTCATGGGCATGTGTTTGTGTGTGCATCACGTGCAGCGGACTCTGCGAACATCAAGATCCTGAATGCAGGCGCTTGGTCACGTAGCTCAGAGAAGGTGTTTGTGTCATTGCCCACGGAGCTGGAGGACCTCATCCCTGAGGTCGAGGAGTTCTACAAGAGGAACCACAGTGGCAGGAAGCTGCATTGGCACCACCTCATGTCCAATGGGATCGTGAGTAGAGCCCCCAGTTAAGAGGTGGTCTGTACGTGCTTCAAGAAACTAGCCCCACCCACTGTTCTTACCCCGTGCATCGTCCACCTGTACACAGATCACATTCAAGAATGAGGTGGGGCAGTTCGACCTGGAGGTCACAACCTTCCAGCTTGCAGTGCTGTTTGCCTGGAACCAAAGACCAAGAGAAAAAATTAGCTTTGAAAACTTGAAGCTAGCTACGGAGCTGCCCGACGCAGAACTGCGCAGGACACTCTGGGTAACAGAATGGAAACTGGGGGGAACAAAATCTGTTTCAGTGGGACTTTGAGTAAGAATGAAATTGCTGTAGGAATTAATGGTGGGGACTGAGCGCAATTTTTAGTGTCATTTTTTTTCTTCCTTTCTACCACAGTCTCTTGTAGCCTTCCCTAAACTCAAACGCCAGGTGCTCTGCTATGAGCCACAAGTCACCTCCCCTAAAGATTTTTCAGAAGGCACCCTCTTCTATGTAAACCAGGAGTTTTCTATAATGTGAGCGTCGCTTTGTATTAATAACCTCAGATATGATTGTTTTTGACCAATCACTGGTTTGATATCAAATGTATGAGTGTCGTCCGTAACGACTGTCTGCTCGAGTTGTTAAACTGAGCTTGTGTGTCCTCCTCTAGTAAAAATGGCAAGGTCCAGAAGAGAGGAAAGATCAACTTAATTGGCCGGTTGCAGCTCACCACAGAGCGAATGCGAGAGGAGGAGAATGAGGGCATTGTCCAATTGAGGATATTGAGGACACAGGTGGGCCTGCTTGCACAGTGCTTCTGCCTTACGGTGGTCACCTTGGTCTTATCTCTGAAAATATATCACCTTGAGTAAAACCACTATTGTCCCCTTGTTGCAGGAGGCAATTATTCAGATTATGAAGATGCGGAAGAAAATAACTAACGCCCAGCTCCAGACTGAACTGGTGGAAATTCTGAAGAACATGTTCTTGCCCCAGAAGAAGATGATCAAGGAACAGATTGAGTGGCTGATTGAGCACAAATACATACAACGGGATGAAACTGACATTAACACTTTCATCTATATGGCATAGTGGAGAGCTTGGCCTGTAGTGATGGCAACAACAGTGAAGATGATGATTACGGTGAAGTCTAGTTCTTCTTTCATCCCGATGCCTCTTGACCATAAAATAGGCTCGTGCAACAGACTTTGGACTGCAGAAATATTGAAATTCAAGCCTTAACTGAAAAAAGAGAAAAGTAATAAGGACCAGATCTTGTAAAAATTCAGTCACGTGCTGTCCGCTTCAGGCTGCGCATTTGGGTTGAAATTAAGGTCCACGAGGTTTGTTTGAGATGTCATGTCAGGTACGTACGTGGTATCCGTCACGGGCCGGGTGGACTGCTAACAAACCCATCTGGAAAGGAGCCTAGCATTCAAGAGCACCTTATCAAAGCTGCCTGTGCAGCCTTAACATTGACACTTTCATTTAAGCTGTGGATCCATGTCTACAAACTGTGCCACAGATCACACACTGGTCATACAGGCAGTGAACCCAGTGTTCTTCATTTCCCTGCTACACCTGCAGCACTACTACTACTACTACTACTACTACTACTACTACTGACCACTTTGACTGTTTTTGTTACTGACTCCCACTCCCTTTCTATTCTGTAGGGGGCACTGCTTCTGCGGAGGTTCGTTTTCCGCAGCGTTGCTACCTTCCTGTCTGCCCGATGTCGCGTCGTCATGGGCTGGAGGAGATCAAAGGAGAATTTCGTTTAACTACCTAAGGCCTGTTATAAGGCAGGAACTAAATATGTAAACCTCCTGAATCCCATAAACCTTGGGTTCAGATTTTACGGAAGAAAAGATGTTTCGGCAGAGTTTTTTTCCACGCATATTTAATTTTTAAATTTCACGATGGGATGTGTCTGAAGATGAGACACATTTCATGGATTTTTTTTTTTTTTGCTGGCACAGATACGGGTCAGAGAAGGGAGGCCTTGCGGGAAACCATAATATGTGAAACCTCTTTGGGCCTATTGAGCCATGTCACAATAACTGGGTGAAAAGCCACTCTACTGGTGGCTTCCTAGTTATCGGCTGACTTATAAATATCATATGAATGTTGGTTTTTCTCTCGCATGCTTCTACTGAAGCATCATTAGATGTACGTGACCCACAGTGGGCCAATGGAGACTTGCAGAAGGTGGACTTTGATAAGTTTGAAATTCAGGCCTGAGGTGCCAGAGAGAACCTCAGGTTTCACAGGACGCCTTTCCTCTTCAATCTTCCCTAATTTGCTTATTGCAGAAATGAGAAAATATATTACTCGGAACATTCTAATCAGTTGCATGAAAATGTATTTTTGGGGAATAACGTTGTGCATTTGGTTTCAAATCTAAGTCAGTTATTCTTTGGAGAGGAGTGATTTTATGCCCACATCTTGCATGTTCTGTATGTTTGTTTGCATCTCCTTGTTCAGATGTATCCAAAGCAATTTCACTCACTTTTCTTTTTAAATAATGCTGATTTCCCCCCCCCTCTCAGAGATCCTGTTAAAGGACTAACTTTCATGTTTGGTATGCAGCCTGTCATTACATTGATACCCATAATAACTGATTTAGGATCAACTTTACACCAATATTGTTTCTTGAAAAGGAGCTTCTGGGAGCCATTTTAAAAATGAACGTCTCCTTGTTTCAGTGGAAATAGAGAAAATTATATTTTGCACCTAAAACAAACAAAAAACGTAATGATTTTCAGTCAAAAAAAGTCGAGCATTAAATGACACGGCTGTGCGGATGGGATGAATGTGGATAGCACTTTTGCTACAGCTGCGTATTGCAGTAAGACGGAACCGGACTTATGGCTCTTCTGGTGGCTGTGCTGGTGGCTCTGTGGTCCCACGCGTCGATCCCACTTCTTCAGCAGCTCCTATTGGTCACGGCCAGTTGACGGGGACTGTCGGGTGCATTCGGAATGACCCCGGTATTTGGAGGACTCCAGTGCCACTCTTATATAGATGACAGCTCTCTCGGTTGCGCATTGTCCTTTACGTCACTGGCCTGCGGCACTTCGGGCCGGACTTTGCATCTGCTTTTGATGCCACTTTGTACAAAACAGTCTGCTTTGAAGATGTGGCCCACAAATTGTTCACAGGTGTAAACGACACCCACTCGATTAAAGGTTTGTGTCTGTAAAAACAAACTGTACTTTTTTGTCTCGTGCCAAACCCCTCCATGAACACACATTTCCCAAGAGCCGCAATGTGAGGAGGCCGTGTGTTGTTTTTACCTCGTTCAAATGTGTTCCACAAAGAAACTGTTACCGAACATCAAGTATTCAGATCTGTTTCATTAAGTGAAACAGCACATGTGCTGAATTTGCACGTTGGCCTTGGTTAGTGGAAAGTGGACCACTGGTAAAACCTTCCAGTTCTGCTCATATAACCAGCCCATTTTAAGAATAAGGTTGATGTGCTGATCTGTGTTGGGTAATGACAGGACACAAGCAAGTTACACAATTATACCACATTTATTTTCTTAGCGTTCGCGGATGGTTACATAATAACGCTCGGCACAAGTCCTAATTTACCGCAAGTCCTCGTGCGTTTGAAGTGACGTCAGAGAAACCAGCGAGCCGCAGTTCAATACGTTGGACTAAAACACTTTTACTAAAAAGGAGGTTTGATTTGATCTTCGAATTACCCCATTAGAACAGCACGGCCCAGATTTCAATAATGGTTTAACACAGGTTTTAATTTTTAATCTCGGACCGTAAATGCTGTTCGCTGGGAACAGCAGCCCGCCTGTGCGGTGACTTTAGCACGCGGATAGAAATTCCTGCACCCCCCTCCCCCCGCTCGGGCGCCGAAATGGGCCCTTCCGGGCGTCTCGTGCTGCCCCGGAAGACGGCGGTTTGTAGTGCCGGTGTGAGGAGGCGCTGGGACAGCTGTTGACATTGTGGACGAGCGGAGGAGTTGCGCGCTGTGGGCGCAAAAAGATCAGCTTGTCGGAACGTCAAGGTTTGAATTACTCACCGTAACGGGTTCTGTGTGGCGGTGCTGCGAACACGGAGGCTTAACTGTGTCGGCATGTTCTTCCCCTACACGGTCGGCGGCATTGACTCGCGAGCGCGGGTCCGTCCGGCTGAAACGCCTTTGTACTCGTGAATCTGTAGACAAAACCGAGTGAAAATACTGCCGGACCCGCAGATCCACACGTGGATTCGTGAGCTCCGCGGCCGTGGCTCCTCTTGCGATATGGTGGACGAGATGTGGAAGAAGGCGTTAGCTGCGTAAGCAGCGGCGGGGGGGGGGGCGTAAAAATGGTACAACGAGCCGTCAAAGAAAGTGGATTCGCGAGCTGCTGGTGTGTAAAATGACAAAAGGAGGCGACGGCCCTCGCGCCGCCACGATACGAAGGGTCATTTCTTTAAAGACCGCAGCTCTGCCCAGGGCGACGCATTGGCGAAATGTAGAGATGGCCGAGAGAGTGGCCCCGCTGCGGTGTCTGCGGGACGCCTGCCGACAGGGGCCTGGTGGGGGGCAAACGCGGCCGCCGCGTCGCCACTTTCCGCGAGTCTGCGCTCGCTGCGCCGTGGCGCCCTTTTTCTTCCCCGCCTGCGGTCCGGAGGCCCTTCGAGCGCTTTCTGCTCGCTGGAAAATGAGCGCAGTGCTCCCAGGCACGGCGCTCAAAATGGTTCTCGTCGTCAAAATCTGACGAATGGCGCATTTCTGCCTCGGTTCTTCACCCAGTTAGTCCCCCGAACCCGCTGTACGTGAAGGGGCTCCGTGGCTCTGCCTGCCTTCCGTTGCCTTCCGTGACCACGGTGTCACTCCTCTGCTGTCCTCATCCTTTTTGTCCCTGGTAGGTGTTTTGAGCCGCCGTTGTTTGTGTTGTTCTGACACCCCGCTGTTGCTCTTGTGTAGAAGTAGCTGCCTGGTCTGGCTGAACTGCAGAAGGTGTCCGAATCCCTGGACAGGCTGGTAAGTGCACCTGAGCGTACCTGTGCAGGTCGCCGTCTCGTCTGTCCGCGTCTTCAGGCGTCACCGTTAACAATGTTTTCGTCGCCCCTTTATGCAGATTCTTGTAGAAGATTTGAATGGGCAAAGTGGCCAGAAAGACATAGGTATGTTTCTTCATACATCTGCATGACTTGCCACGTATGCAACGTGGGTCCGAGCTCCTGCGCGATACAGCCGGAAAGCAAAGACATGTGTATGATCTGCTTGCTGAGACGTGGTCATGTAGGGAGTTATTCCCCAGCCCTCTACACACAGTAGACCACGCACAGGTCCGGAGGTTTTGGCACAGCTGCCATGATATAATATGACTACTGGGGCCTCGTGTACCTTTGCACCTCAGCTTTGGGAGTAAGAGGTCTTCTGGTCGTTCGACAGCCGTGGAAAACAGACCTCTGTCTCCCTAAAGCTGCTTTTTGTTCCATCAGACCCAGCCACCATACAGAAACCCTGCGGAGATCCCAGCATGCCAGTGAAAAAGAAAAGGAAGTCCTCCGGCTCAGATGATGCTGGAGTGAGGAAGTGCAAAATAACAAGGTGACTGTCAAAGTGGGGAAATTTTTCAAAGTTGGCACCAGCATCCTGGTTTGTAAGTTTTGATACATGAGGAAAGTGAGATGATAAAATGTTGTAACTTGTTCCTTGAAATGATTTGTCTACTTTATCAGGAAGCATTTTTTCCCTTCTGGTGCTTTTCAAATGTAATTTGCGTAGACGTTTACTCGTTTTCTTCCAGGGCTACTGCTCGTGACGTGAAGCTGTGTGTTTTGTGTAACCCCTAAAATAAAGAACCTCCTTTGCCACAGTTTTTCTAGGAGTACAGCCCCTGGTAGACTAATCAACTCTGAAGACCACTTTTCCAGCAAGAAATGCCTCTCTTGGTTTTACGAGTATGCAGGTGTGTGGGGGCACGCAGGTGCAGGGAAGACATGGAAATATGGACACGTGTATAAGGTGTTCAACATCTGACACAGTGTAGAAGTAACACAGTGGTAGTGTTGCATGCTCATGTAATCCTTCAGTTAAACAGTGTTTAGAAAACACCTCTCAGGACCCCTTTTACTAAACCTAGCTGTGTTGATGGAGCAGGTGCTTTTCTTCAAAGCCACGTGAAGCTCTGTATGATGTACAAAAGAGGGCCCCAGAAACGGTTAGTGTGTTTGGAGCTTTGCACCAAAACCCAAACTCAGGAAGGGCCAGTCTGTGGATTTCTGTTCCACCACGTTGAACCGGTACGGCCGCAGGACGACTGAGAAAGCATTGTGGGTGTGTTGACGGCAGGTCCGGATGAGGTGGTGGGACCAGAGGGAATGGAGAAGTTTTGTGAGGACATTGGTGTGGAGCCTGAAAATGTGAGTCGTGCATTTTCAATTCCCTTTTTGAAACGATTACTTCATGAGGTGACTAACGCATCACATATAGTGTCACTAACCGGTTGATGGCTGAGTTGGATTTGCTGTGTGCAGGATGTTCGCATTGATTGTTTCAGAGACCCTTCTGGGATCTTTCACATCTTATTTATACGTTATGCCATCTGTACAAATCATTTTGCCGTATGTTTCACGACTGATCTGACATCTTTTTGTGAACGACACTGCAATAATTCAACAAAAATACTGTTTGATTTTGATGCGTTTATTGCCTAATATATCTGTAAATTACTTTGTATGTGTTTGTTTCGTAGATTGTTATGTTAGTCTTAGCTTGGAAATTAGAAGCACCAAATATGGGATTTTTCACTAAAGAAGAGTGGCTGAAAGGAATGACCTCATTACAGTAAGTTCATCTCCAACTAAAGCATTTGGGTAAAAAGCAGGGTTATGATGGTGGGCTATGGTGGGGGGGGGGGGGGGGGNGGGGGGGGGGGGGGGGGGGGGGGGGGGGGGGGGGGGGGGGGGGGGGGGGGGGGGGGGGGGTTCCAGTGCCTTTTTTATTGTAGGTTACAGGTGTTTTGCATGACCAACTGTGATTTTGAGCTCAAGAGATCAGATTACAGTTTTAATGTTTACTCTCAGCTTTATGAAGACATTTGTCAAAACCGTATGTAGAATTTCACCCTGAAGCCCCTTGAAGACATTTCTCCCGCACCCCTTAGATGTGACTGCAACGAGCGATTACAGGAGAAGCTGGACTACCTGCGATCACAGCTCAACGATGCTGCTGTCTTCAAGAACATCTACAGATATGCCTTCGATTTTGCTAGAGTGAGTTTGGCATCTCATTCAGGTTTCAACCGGGGATGTGGGGACCGTCTGTACGTACACACGCTGTCGATGAGTATTGCAGGTAAAGTGCCCAACTTGGGAGGTGGGGTGGAACGTGTGTGTGTGTGTGTGTGTGTGTGTGTGTGCGTGCGTGCGTGCGTGCGCGTGTGTCCTCTTAATGACACCTTTCTCTGTGTAGGATAAGGATCAGCGCAGTCTTGACATGGACACAGCAAAGTCCATGCTTGCTTTGCTCCTGGGGCGGACGTGGCCTCTCTTCCCTGTGTTTCATCAGTTTTTGGAGGTTTGTGACGGATCCTCACGCAGTCATTCCCAGTTAGGGCAGTTTGACGGCCTTATTTTCCCCGCCTTTTCTCTCCAGCTGAGCTCATCAGCTAAATGAGTGGTAGAATCTCCACACGCTGCATGAAAGCAAATTATTTTATTATGGTTTTATTATGCTCTTTTTTGAACTTGCTAACGGGGCTTGATATGTTTTCCAGCAATCAAGGTACAAAGTGATGAACAAGGACCAGTGGTACAACATATTAGAGTTCAGCAGGACTGTCCAGACAGACCTTAGTAACTATGACGAGGACGGCGCTTGTGAGTCTTTATGTACATTTTCCACAGAAAAATTGAGAAAATCATTCTCATTTCAGACAGAAGCAGAGATCATCCTTGACCTGTTGAGCTGTATAAACTGAATCTGCGATTGTGTTTTGTCTCTTGACCGTCCCTTTTCCCTCGTCATTCTGCAGGGCCAGTGATGCTGGATGAGTTTGTTGAGTGGCATAAGGTTCGCTCTGGATTGTAGAGGACATGCATGCAGGAGGGATGAGAGCTCCACCAGGAGAGGAAATGCCTCCCAGCATCCATGGGCGTGTCTGCAAGGATCGCCCCAGTGCCCCCCAGTACCCCACACTCTGAATGCCGTGGAGAGACTAAACTGCACTTGTACCTTCAAGAGGAGATACCCTTAGTTTGTGTCTGTTACCACAACTACAAAATCAGTGTTGGAACATCATCTGGGATATTTTTGTTTCCTTTTCATTTTTGGGTCTTATCTTTGTTTATAGAATGTTTTCAGAAATAAGAATAAAGAATGGACTTGTACCAAACATAATAGCTGGAAATTTGAGTTGACTTGATCAGAAGATCAAGTGTGATGGATGTGAAAATTGAAATATTTTCTTAAATACAGCAAAGAGCAGCACAAGTGTTCAGTAGAGTGTAAAGCTTTACTGTCTTATTTTAATGTTGTAGGGAAAGTTTCCACCTGGCAGCAGCATCTCTCTCACTTTGTGGTCTTTCCAACAAACCTGCTGCCCTGACCAGGTAACCTTAACAGCTGGTTGCTTTGCTTCCTGATACACCAACACTGAAGTTGTTTTCATCTGCACTGCACATCTGCTGTATTTACTTGTGACTTTGACATGTGTGCTTTGCCTTAAGTGTGAATTTAGCTCTGATGTGATGAGAAACTTGTGTGCTGTACTTTAAGCTTCCTTATCCACCAGTTACCCCCCGGGAAGATGCCACAGGGGTTTAATGTTAAATTGGCCATCGGCGTGTGGAGGACAAGTACAGGGACCGCTGTAGCTGCAGGTGTCTCTTCGGAGGAGCAACGTGGTGGAAAATCAAGTTGCTAAAAACTATTGTCCTTAAAGACACTTGACGAGCCACACATTGCAAATGTGCGCTTAACCTGTTAATGTCGGGAGTTAATCATGTCATGAGCTCGATTCAGGATGAAGGGAATCTAATTCTGCTCAGCGTGGCCCCCCGGATCGCCTCTCGCGACACACGCGCATCACCTGCGGCGCCTTCGCAGCTGCGGTGTGTGGATCATCTCGCTCAGGTGTTAGCGGGACAGTCAGGTCCCTGTAGAGAAGGTTGAGGACGTCATGGATACGTGTGTAGGATGTAGGGCTGCACATCATTCATACGTCATACGGATCTTTTGCGCTATAACTTACCGCGGTCTTAACGTGTTTATTTCCGATGTGGTGATGATAATTATTAAAAGTACGGTTTGTGTCATTATGTAAACATGTTGGTGTATGTTGACTGTTGTACACTGTTTTTCTTGGACGGTTCCCACCGGAGAGGCGTTGACGCCTATTAATTGTCCATATTGTTCGATTCATTATTGGTTTAAATCATTTGAGATGCTCCAGTTTCCACGCACTTTCTTCCATTCACAGCGGCGACTTGTCGGCGTGCGGTGCGGATCCTCCATCCCCGCACAGGCGTGACGGGGGTGCGGGGACGTTGCTCTAACAAACCCAACGTTTTCCCGCAAAAAAAGCCCAGGACAACTGGGGACAGTCGTGGCTCCAGCCCGTAAGTGACAAATCGCTGCTCAGCGCCGTCACTTTGTCTGTCTTTACTACTCCAGAAATATCCATTCCAATACTTTGAAGTGCAACGCACGAGTATCGGAGTGAATGACGAGCTGCAGTTCGAACAAAGACGGAGGAGAGTCGCAATGGCTGACGAGCAACGGACAGGAGCTGAGGTGGAGGATGTGCGGAAGAACAGCTGTTCAAATGATAACGGGGTTAGAGAAGACATGACGGCGTCAAGGGGACATCTACAACTGCACGTTTGGGTACACGGAAAGGGGCTCCGTCCGCGCCGCGACCCCCCGGTTTCACTCCGCCGTATTTAAACCCCTCGACGGGCACGGCCCGCGAGCGCGCGCTCGCACATGCTCAGTGGCGCGGGATGCTCGGCCCCCTGGCCCCTCCCAGTGTGCGCGAGGAGAGAGAACAGAAGGGACCGTCCGTCGCGTCGCGTCGCTCCGCGCCGCGCGAGTGGAGGACGGGACACCTGAGCGCGTCACCCTGGCCAGGTAATAGCGGAAAAGGGGAGACGCTGGTGCGCCGTGGACGTGTGAGTGTGTGTAGGAAAGCGAGGCACGTTGCTGGCAGCCCTCAGAGGGACGCGCGTGAGGCAGGTGTGCAGCTCGCGCCCAGAGGGGCGCTGTACCCAGTAGCTCGCGCCGCACCGCGCTCGACGCCGGGGTGATGTAGCGTCTCCGCTCCTGATCCTAGGAAATGTGACAGAAAGAACGGTTTTTACGTGTTGAGTTGGACGGGGGGGTTTTATCGGCTGATAATCGACTTGAGTTTCGTTAAAACGAGTCGTTTGTCCCCCTCTGACGGTAAATGTGTCGGCTCTCCGTCTTCATGCCCTGAGAGGACCCGCGTCTGAATAAATGAACGGCTGTGCGGCGTCCGCACACGCGCGCGCGCGCGCTGCCTGTGGGCGCGGGACTGACACGCGCGCGAGGATCCTGGGAAACCTCTCGAGGACTTGAGCAGCACGACTGAGGGTGACGGAGAGCTGAGGTGGAACGGTGCTCCAGTGTGTGTCTTCATCACTTATTCACATTTTAGCCGATGCCCCTCTTCTGCTCTCACACACACCCAGAACTGCACACCTGAATACAGCACCACGCAGTTCTTTGGAAGGGATGCAACCTCCTCCTGTAAGTATTATTTGAATAGTTTCCTCCCTTAGAATTTCCCTACTTTATCTGGATGATGATAGAATTTTTCCAAGCAGTTTCGAACTTTTGGAAGAATTTGGTTATGGATTCAGTGCTGAAAATTGTACAAAGTGTATGTGCAACGACCTTGCGACCCAGAAGAGAAGCTCACCGCCTTGGCGGCATGAGGCGGCACCTGTGAGGGAATGAAGTGACGCACGTGGTACCGTACCGCTGAGGTGTAGCCTTTGTAGTGCCACTCGCTGTGCCGGTCTGAGCTGTGTCCTGTCCCAGCCGTGTAGAGCAGCCACGTGTGGTGCCCACCTGCGGTGAGTGACGTAAGAGAGGAACGACCGATATGAAGGATGGAGCTGTGACGGAGACGTTCTGCCTGTGCTGGCATCCTTTCCCTGTGGAGTTCCTTCACTCGCTGTCCTGCTGCTGTTACCGCCTGGCCTCCCGTGGCCACGTGCAGCACAGGTCTGCCTGACAAGTTGGAACAACCCACTGGTTGAGTGGAAACCTTAACTGCATCGCTGCAACATCCTACTGAACTAATGGTGTGAATGGAAAGTGGGTATGTATGTTGCGTGATAGTAAAAATGTATTATAGTTCTACTAATAATAGCAGCATGAAATGTGGCCTATTCTCCAGTCTGTCATGTGACAGCAGCAGTGCTGTTTCAGAAGTGTGCTGTTGGGTGGGTCACATCAAAATTTGCAGGGAGGAGTCATGGAAATGTTTTTCTTTGTAGCTGTAACTTTTAACTGTATCACTGAACTTCTATGGCCCTTTCCCAGAAAAAATCACATCTAATAGCTCAGTACACTGACAAATGTTGGCCTTTGGGAACCCTGCCATTTGCGTGGCACTGGGCCACACGCATTATCCCCACGACGGCAGGAGTCGGGGACGCTGCCTGGAGCCGACTGAGCGCATCTCATCGGAGGCAGCGCCGTTCTGTCATTTGGGGTGGCTGTGCTTGAAGCACTAACAAGATTAGTGGGGCCCTTCTGCCTTATCCAGCCAAAGAATCACCCTGGCAACAGAGCTCTGTTACCACGGGCTACCGGCAGCAGAACCCTTTCCTCTGTCCTCCCTACGACAGGTAATGCCAATCAGATCGATAGGGACACACATCAAAACCCCCAGAGGAAACATTCTTACTGCAAAAATTAACATATTGCTCCCTATTATTGTAAGATCCCGTGGACCAGAAACTTCCCACACAAACTAGTCACATTGTTGTTCTGGGCGTTAAAACTAATTTATGTATGCATTTGTGTGTTTATGCAGTTAACTATTAGATTTACACTGGTATTGCTGAGAGGACGATGACTGGAAGCTGGACCAGCTGAACCAGCCTTGTCTGATGAGGAGTGGTAGGGTCTGCAGAAGGGCACAGATGAAGGGATGCTTAGATTTTCCTGCATGATGCTGTTTACCCCACAACCGCAGGCTCTCCTGTCTGCTACTCACTGGTGTTCATTTCCAGTGTTATTGCTGGTCTGGCAGTCACACCCAGCAAGTAGATGCAGATGTGATGAAGTGGTGCACCAATGTGTGTGGGTGTGGTTCTGGCAGCGCTGCAGTAGGCTGCACAAAATTAATTCTTTACCTTCATATACGTACTATTCTTTCTGTTTCTTTTTTTTTTTAATACTTGTAACATTTTGGGTGGGGGAGAAATGTTGTTTTGTGTTTGTGTGTAAGATGTTTTTTTTTTACATGTTCCTGATCAGAAACCATTTCTGCTGTTGGTTTGTGTGTATGTTATATGTTGGAATCTTGGCACCTTGCCCACGTAATAAAGCAGTGATGTGCTTATGGGGGTTAGCGAAAGATCCTGTGTCTGCTGTTGTTGGTACCACTGTTTTCTTATCAGTAGCGTGTTTGTGTTAGAGACTTGCTAAGGGTGAAATGGGAACAACTTCCATCGTGACCAGAAGGCATTGAAAATTCCATGAAGGAACACACATTCTTGGGCGTTTCAAAAAGGGAGCTTGAATTCTGGGCAGCAGTAATTGCAGCCTGTGGTGGATATTGCAGGAATACCATAGATCCATGAAGCTTAGGAGTCAAAGGTCACAGGTACAGGGAGCTAAAGAGATGAGCCAGTAATGAAGCTCTGACCCAGACCCAATGACTGTCACTCTCCTTTGGTTAAATTCTTCTCCTAGCCGCAGTATCCCCTGTGCAGCCGTGTGTTGTTGTTATTGTTGTTGCAGGCACGCGGCAGCATGTTCTTCTCAGTGAAGGCCTTCGAAGGCCAGCACTACTCTTCGTTGAAGAAGCGGTGTCTGCAGCGGGGGACGCTGTTCGAGGACCCCTGTTTCCCTGCCGTTGATGAATCCCTGTTCTACCACGGCAACCGTATCGGACGGGTTCACTGGAAGAGGCCCCAGGTGAGCTACACATTCTCAATCTGTCAGTCAGTCATTGAAAGTGTCAGTCAAACAGTCAGTGAAGCATGCAGTCCTTTTCAGCATCTGTAAGATGAAGCTTGTCATTACTGAGTTTCCTTGCTCATGCTTGAAGGACACAAAGGCATATCTGTTGTTTTCTATTAAAAAGTATGCAAAGGAAAGCTGTTGATGGCCATATCTGAAGTTTTGACATTAGCTTAGACAGAGCCATCTGTCAACTTGTTATCCTAGCTGGTCTGGTCAGACACCTTTTATCCCCATTATTAATAACTTTCTGACACGCAGTGGTCCGTAGACAATCCGAGAGGAATAAGACACAAAGCTGTGTAGGCTCTGGACAGGATGCCAATGTCTCACAGGACATTGAAACACACACTCTGGGCAATTTAGTGTCACCAGTTCACCACATGTCTTTGGACTAAGGAAAGAAACCAGGGCCCCCAGAGGAAACTTGTGCAAGCACAAGAACATGCAAATACCACAGATTTGCACCAGCATTATCTGATGCACCATCCTGCTGCCCTCAAGCACTTTCCTTTTCTATAAAGATTGTGGATATGAGTTTACAGTGATTACAGCAGCATTCCCTTCGGTACCTTGGAAAGCTGCTTTGCAGTCGCTCTTTGACACGCTCGTTTTGGTTTGAGTGTCAGTGCATGTTTGTGTTTTCATTTCAACAGGTTGGTTAAGTCATACAGTTGGAACAAATTGGTGTGTCATTGATTTAGACACAGCTATGCCAAAATAACAAGGCAGACATGATGGTCCCTACAGTTTGACAGGGTATTGGTAGCATTGCCTCACACACAGGATACTGTTACCAAAGGGTTTCCTGATTATCTAGGGAAGTGAAGGGGACCACTGCGTTTCAGCTGCCATTTCATATTGGAGTATTTGTGCTGAGTCATCCCATTGTTTGGCATTGTATGTGAGAGAATGCTTGTCAAAGAGTAGATCAACAGGGAATACATTATGTCTGTAGTGTCGCAGCCATATGCACCTTGGCTCTGCCTCCAGTGTCGAACATCAGCTTCCTCCAGTCAATTCAACATGAAATGCTCATGAGTTCTCTGATAAAACTGTCATGTTTATTTTAAAATACGCAGGGCAGTTACTCTGTTTAATTGTAAAAACATGTTTTAAAGTAGCTCAATTGCCTGAGTGTTGCAGGTTTATCTCCCTGTAATTTGTGTTAGGAATTTTTCAAGACCTGCTGTCACAGACCGTTCAGAAAGAGGTTTGAAGCAGTTCTTGAATACTGGAAGGGATTCAACAATTCTGAGGGCCAGCAGGAGCTTATTCCACAACTTCGGAAGTTGAAAAAATGGACTTTTGATTTTGTACCTCCCAGTGTGCCCACCAAGTAGCCAGACATGGGGATGCTTGAACCTCTTACTGGGCTATGTGGAGTAATTTGGCCTTATAGGTATCACGGTGCCCTTCTAGGGTGCCACAAGAGGTCTCCAACAGAAGTCAGTATAAAACCATCACTAGGGAAGGAGATCCTCAACTTGCCTCCTTTCTGGGAAGGCCCTGGATGTATGTGCACTGTTTTTATAAAAATCTACTTAGTGAGCACCTTTGTCTCTGCACCTCTGCCTTTCCTTCATCTCTACTGTACATTTTCTCAGTACATGGAGTGTACAGCCTGAAGGCGTTCCTTATGCTGTCAGTGACTGCCTGGGCAGTGATTTATTGTGCATGCACACTCTGTGGCCCCTGTGTAAATCCACGGTGACTGCAGGCTCAGTGGCACCACACTCTGAACCTCTTATCTCCATCTCTTGTTCTTGTTAAAATTCAGACTACATGCCACATTAGTGTGTGGCAGAGAAAATACTGGATGAATCACCAACATGCTGTATTCCCTCTGAGTTTATATCCTTTTTCTCTGGCTCCCCATTCATTCCCCCTCTCTCTGCTGCACAAACAGGAGCTGTGTGACAACCCCCGCCTATTTGTGGATGGCATCAGCGCCCATGACCTGCACCAGGGACAGCTAGGAAATTGTTGGTTTGTGGCTGCCTGCTCTAGCCTGGCCTCCAGGGAGTCATTGTGGCAGAAAGTGAGTTGTCTGTCTGTCTGTCTGTCTCTCTCTCTCTGTGTGTGTGTGTGTGTGTGTGTGTGCGCGCGCATTAATGCATTTGTTTGATTATTTACAGGTGATTCCTGACTGGAAAGAGCAGGAGTGGGACCCCGAGAAGCCTGAGAGCTATGCTGGGATCTTCCATTTCCGCTTCTGGCGTTTTGGAGAATGGATGGATGTTGTGATTGATGACCGACTGCCCACTGTGAACAACCAGCTGGTCTACTGCCACTCAAATGACAGCAACGAGTTCTGGAGTGCCCTAGTAGAGAAGGCTTATGCCAAGCAAGTACAGCCTACTGCAACTGTGTGACAAGGCAACTGATGCAGATAAGAGAAAGTAAATTGAGATAAATCACTAGGTCAGCCAGTTAGAGTAGTGGCATCCTCAAGACCATATTGAATGTCTCTGGAAAATCACTTTAATAGCATTATTCTAAAACATTTGTTTATTATTATTATTATTATTATTATTTGTCTTAATACTGATAGTTTTAAGACTAGAGATGCCTCTTTTTCACGCTCTGTAGGGTATACGGTTGCTACGAAGCACTGGATGGTGGGAACACAGCTGATGCCCTAGTTGACTTCACAGGAGGGGTGTCAGAGCCAGTGGATCTGGTGGAAGGCCAGTTTGCACAGGATGAGGTGGCACGCAACCAACTCTTTGAGAGAGTACTGAAAGTCCACAATCGAGATGGGCTCATCAGCTGTTCCATCAGGGTGAGGGGCGGAAACAGCTGCAGCTCAGCAGCTTTTTACTCACAGCACAGTTTCATCTGCACTTTTATGACATCTCATCTGTTCGCATCCAAGTGGCAGTGAAATCGTGACTTGATGACTGTAAACTGGGGGACAAGCAGAGAAAATTCCTGTATTTTCTATCAGGTGCCATTCATAGTCAATATGCATTTCATAATGTTGCTGCTTTGATGTCACCTGTAATTGAACCCAGTGTGCTTGACAGAGTTCACAGTAGGGAGTAGACATCTTAATGAACAAGAAATTAAATTCTAGAAGGATGCAAGTTTAGATGTCAAGAGTGGTTCTTGTTGTCTAATGCTGGAACCCAGTAACTAAACTGACGTTTGGTAAAAATGGGTAATGAAGCACATTGCTATGTAAATTGCTTTGGACAGAAGTATCTGCTAGGCAGCTATTTAAAAATGAATGAATGAATGAATGAATTAATAAAATTTGTTTGAATGGTGACGTGTTTACAGTGGTTCGGTCCATGCTTCATGCACCTTATTTACAAATCCAGCAAGAGGGTGCAAAAGGGTCGTGGTGAACATTGAAATCTCATTTACATTCATGGTGTTTTTCAGGAGTACAGTAAAGCAGGCACACAGCCCAGTGACAAACAGTGAATCAGCCATAAAAAAGTCAAATTCTGTCACCAATAAGCCCCAAATGGACCCACGAGCTCCTATCAAACTTGCTCTATGCTCGACAAGTGCTGTCAGGCTGGTCTGTGTTGGAGGGGGGGGTTTGATTGGAAAAACGCGACTGCGGCCTGTTACAACCAGCTCTCGGGCAGCTCCCTTGAGTCATGCTGTAATTACTGTTCTCTTCTTTGTTCTTTTTTCATACAAAGCAAATCTGGAAGTGTGCTAAGAAACCACAGGTGTTGTCCTCAGCTGAGGAGGCGGTGTATTTGCCTTCCCGCCATCTAAGGCAGGGGTGTCCAACTTTCTTGAACCAAGGACCACAGTCATTATTTATTTAATTGCATTTTATTTAAGTTTGTTGTGTGTTCAAGTGTGTGTCTAACTGTACTATTAAGTGATTTAACAGAATTTATAGCATTCATGGTGGGGCTACTATATATTAAAAATTTTACAAATGTTCTTTCAGGCCTCATTACACAAAACAGCAGGCTGTATAGACTTGGGTCACATGTTGGACGTCCCTGGTGTGGGGGTGTGCTTAACATTTCCTCAGGGAGTGACTGGTCTCCTGGTTCCCAGGCCACCACGCTGGAGGACATGGAGGCACGCCTGGACTGTGGCCTGGTAAAGGGACATGCCTACGCCGTGACAGACGTGCGCAAGGCCCGCCTGGGGCATGGCCTCCTGGCCTTTTTCAAGTCTGAGAAGCTCAACATGATCCAGATGAGGAACCCCTGGGGAGAAAAGGAGTGGAGTGGGCCCTGGAGTGACAGGTAACTTGCTGCCTTCTCGAGGCTTCGAGAACCAATATGTCTAATTAACTTAAGAAACTAAAATACTTAAGAACAGGGCTTAACACCTGGATTTCTTAAGTAAATGTGTAATTTATAAGTTGTTAAATGGGGTTTGTGTAAAAGAGATTGCACATGATGTTAAAATGAAATCTGTATGAACTAAATGTATCTGATTATTTTAATTATTTGCAAATATGTAGATTGGACACAATGTGGAGAAAACAAAAACAAGCAAAAAATGGATGTGAAAAATTTGGCAGTGACGGTTTCATAATGGATTCTGACCAGATGACAAGATATCAGGTTTCAAGTATGGGGATATAATACTGTTAGAGACTTTTGGGTACCTGGGAAGGGCTGTGTTAAAAGAGCCAGGAGCCTTCTGAAGTAAATTAATGGAAACATATGGGATATGCTGAAGGCGTAAGGTGACTTTCTCATTTCTTCTCTTTAGATTAGTCTGCCTGACACAGCCAAAAGTACAATGCACATTGAAGGTAAATGTGTTAGGTCATAATGAGATAAAAATCCCATCAGGCCACAGAGCCTCTCAGGGCAAATGGAAAGGGATCTCTTGGCTTGCCTTTATTGAGTCTGAATAATTTAACAGCTGGAATCTATTTTGTAATGATATATTGGAAAAAATAACAACTAATAAATATAGCTTCACAGAATATTGTTTTAAATACACGTGGCGACAGGTCGTACTCTGTGTTCTGTAGATTGAGAGGAAAAGCTCCATTCTTCGTTGCTTGTGTGGAATCCTTGAGCGAGGTACTTGACATGAACTGCTCTGGTGAAGATGTTAATCAATATAAATAGCACACTACTATAGGTTATTTGTATAGAAATGTTAACTAAGCATTTTAGTAACTACAAGTCTTTCTTGTAGTGAAGGCTTTCTGAGTTGATCCCTCCAAATGCAAAATGTCAGAGTTGATTAAACATTATGTTGACATTTGGATTTGCTCTCTTTTTGTGTGTATTCAGTTTCCTCCAGTATGTTATTGATATGCCACAGATGCATAAATAGAGATTATACCTTTAATTAAGCTGCTGGGTGTCTGCTTTCACATAATGACGTACGACATTTATCTGTGAAGTTTTATCCAATGTGACATGCATAGCTAACAGCTCATTTTAATCCATTTCCCTTTTCACATTCAGTACTTTGATCAAGGATGAAGCTGAATTTCCTTTCTGGAATTTGACTATGAAACAGACTGGTCATTGATCCAGTTCCTTAGCCAATCTGTTGCCTACTGTAAATGTGAATTAAATTTTAAGTGAGCATTTCACATACGTACAGCTGCACTCCCAACTGACCTGGGCAAAATCCCTTGAGGGAGATATATTGCCGCAATAGATTTTGACGAAGTTACTTGTACAATGAACCACTGAATTTAGGTTGAGCAATTGGATATTTGCCCAGATCACACTTTTGTTTGGGTGAAAATCGAACTGTTCTGTCCTGGGTTGGCAGTGGGGGGGGAAAAAAAATAAAAATTGAGTGGCACTCAACTTGCATGTCCATTCTGCAGCTCTGAAGAATGGAACAAGGTTAGTAGGAGTGAGCGGGAGAAGATGGGCGTCACTGTCGAAGATGATGGGGAGTTCTGGTGAGTGTGTGGCTTCTTCCTCACCCTCTGTCAAAACATACAAAGATACCCACTTACACAAAAAAACTCACAGAAAGCCTTGTCATATTTTAATGACGGTAAAGGTGAATTGAATTGTTCATCCTTTCCTGTCATAAAGTTTTGCAATTTTATTATATTGAATTTGTTGTCCAGCAATCACGTAACATCCTACCCGTTCTGTTAGTCCTGTTTTATATTCCGTGGACATATGGGTTCAAATCTACAGCGTTTATATACATACATTGTTGTTTATCCCGTACCCTCCACTTTGTTCTACTCAGGATGAACTTTGATGACTTTTGTCAGTACTTCACTGACCTGGTCCTGTGTCGTCTGATCAACACATCCTACTTGAGTATTCACAAGACTTGGGAGGAGGAGGTAATGCGGGGCTCGTGGGTGAAGCGGGATGATGCACTGAGGAACCGGGCTGGAGGCTGCATCAACCACAAGACCACCTTCCTACAGAATCCCCAGGTGAGGACTCACACAAGCCAAATCCACAGGATTTTCTTTGAGAGCAAAGGGATGTAAAGGTGAATGTAACTGCATTCTGTATCTTTGTGTATGTGTGTGTGCGCAGTACGTGTTTGACGTGAAGAAAGTAGAAGACGAGGTTCTAATCTGCCTGCAGCAGAAGGAACGTTGTGGCCGAAACAAAGAGGGCAAGGGAGAGAACCTAGCCATCGGCTTCGACATCCACCGGGTGACCAGAGGCCTGGGACAACAGTGGGAGGGGCTGGGCTGCACACGGGGGGTGTGAATATAGGCAGAGGTAGGTGTGGGATGGCTTGGGGTGTGAAAAGTTGTGAAAAGCAGTCCAACAGAGCGGTGCCCAACAGAATGAGTGGAGGTATAGATTTGCTGATGGGGGACAGACACTGTGAGGAACAGCTTTGAATACTGATGTGAGGAAATGGTCAGTGAGGTTGTGCTAATATAAGACATTCTCTCTTCCACCAGGTGGAACTTAACCGGAAATACCGTATGCACTCAGCCCAGAATAAAGTTGGGGGTTCAATTTACATTAACTCGCGATGTGTCTTCCTACGGAAGGACCTGATGGAAGGACGCTACATTATCATCCCTACGACCTTTGACCCTGGTCAACAGGGTGAATTCCTTCTCCGGGTTTTCACAGATGTGCCTTCAGATTGCAAGTAAACCACCTGTCTCCTGCTCCCCCTGATTACCATGGCAAGGTTTTGGGTTAGATCAGTAAACTGGTTACAATTCTAACCTCCAGATCAAGAGGAAGTTCAAACTAGTTCAGGGTCATCGAATGAATACATAATTTACATGTATCTGTATCTTTGCTTTCCTCGTTGTGGACAGCAGCAGGGATGATAGTCTGTAAACTCAGTACAAATTGCGATGCAAAACCAAGAAGCATGGTGGTGCAGCAGGTAATTTAAGTGCCTATTGCACCTGAGCAGTATTTTGAGCCCATTCCCATGCATCTGAGTGGGATTGCATGGTTTTCTTCTTATAGTCCAAAGAGAAAGGTGGAGAAAGGTTCCGTACCCACGTTTTACAATGAAAACCATGAGTGTTGCCGTGAGTTGACTTTGGCTCAGTGACACTTGCCCTACTCTATCACACAGCCATCCCTTGATTAATGCATTCTTGATTTATACATTTTTGCTAGAACATGATTTGATTTTGAATACCTTTGCTCTATTTATCTGCTGATCTGCTCGATACAACGTGCTCCAGACAAAATCGGTCACAAATAACAACTAAAAATTCCAGCATCACAACTTCATCCAAGTGTGCAAAAATATGTACAAAAAACATAAATTACGCTGTGCGTGTTATATAACAGGCATTATATATAAAGAGTGCATGCCTCTAACAGGGCAACGTTATGGCAAGACGTGTTGGATCTTGGGAGTGGTAGATGTGATCATGTACGTGCAGCTGGTGAGGTTAAAACAAGCTCTCGCTGTTGTAAATATCTTGGTCATGATTGGTCAGTAGATGACATCATGCGCCTGCAACAAACTTGGTTTTGTTTGTTACAAACGCAAGTCGACAGTGTTGTAGTGATTTTTGGAAAGTTGCTTTTGGTGATTTTTGGACGGGCTGGGAAGCATTATTTTTCCCAGAAGAAATACTGAAATTTTTATCACAATTTATGCATTTTTGGTTTTGGGAGCCTCTTCAGGAACCAATTAGATGCACAAATCAGGGGATGACTATTAAACAATATGACAATCTTATGTTGTGATACACAGGTTTATGTGATGCATCATTAATGTGGATGCGACTTTTACGACAGATGAAGGGTTTTGGGGTTGGCAATTTATTTCTGTCTGTATTTATATACTTACTCATCTATTTCTTGACTGAACTACAGAGAGCTGACCCTGGATGAACCGCCACAGACCTGCTGGACTGGCTTGTGCGGATACCCCCAGGTGGTGACCCAGGTGCACGTGATGGGGGCCGAAGGCCTGCAGGGCCCAGACTCCAATGGAGGTGCGCATCTCCACTCGCATACAGTCACACCTGATGAACATGAAGGGTATGGTTCATGGCGCAAGCAGTGTGTCAGACAGAGCTGATGATTGGTTGTGTTTATGCTACGGAAAAGTATATTTCAATCTCTGACTACAGGAAAAAGGTGTAACTGGGTCCATTTCCTCAAGACCTGGGTACTGCTTTTACAGGGTATTTGGTGGTGGAATTGCCATCGAGTCAAAACTAACTCATAGCAACCAGTGGTGTGCTTTTCAAAGCAAGGGTGGAACGGAAGTGGTTTGCTGTTGACTTCAGCCGTGCATGTTTAAGGGGTGCAAACATGGGAAAATGTGCAAACTTGACATACCCTGGGCTGGAATTAAATCTCACTCCTCCCAAGCTGCCTGTTTTTGAAATTCATATTTGAGTTAAAGTTCATTTATGAAGAAAAATTACATTTACTTTGTTGCGTTTGCCATTGATTGTTCCAAAAAGAGAAAATTAAAACATTAAAGTTACTTTTCTTGTGAATTATTAGTAATATCTGACTATCAGCTGACAATATTGACATATTGTGTGGATGTCAGTGACAGATTTCACTAAACAACCACTTCCACAACAGACCCACCACAAGCACCTTACTGTCAGCTGTTGATCAGTTGTTGATGTCTGTGGATTTCACTGATCACTGATTCTTCTTGACCTGACAGCCTATTCCCACCTTGAGTGAAAAGCTTTTTCTGTTGCCTACCAAACTGACGGTAGAACTGAGAACATCTGTTAAACTTTAACCAGTTAAAATGTCAGTTTTTTTTTCCCCATATTGTGAAAGTTGAATTTCATGAATTTGTCTAAATTATTTATACTGAGTTATTGGGTAAATGACACTTGTTTTATTAATTTAAGCACAGAAATTGCTTTATTTTGTTCATAATGTGAGGGTTTGAGAACAAGTGTGAAAGTTTAAGTTAAAGGACTGGAGCTCATTGAAATGCTCATGCTTCGTATAACAGGGTTCCACACGATTAAAAGAAACTGCTGCAGCACTTTATGCAAGTGCACTTCATTCTCAGTTTACAGATGCAGTTGGGAATGGAAGTCTGTTCTTAACTCAGTTTGTTCATAAATCTAATGCTATTTCCCAAACAAGGAAAGTTTCATAATATGTGTTTATTCACAGGCTGGGATTTCTGGAAAATCATTGATAAAGCTACAGCAAAATGAAATCGTTACAAGACATTCTTTCAGGTTTTGTCGGCTGTGTTTTCTATGCCGGGTCTCTGTTTCTTGGGCCCGTCCTTGAAACATAGGGTGTCAGTCTATCACAGTACTTTTTTTTTTTATTATTTTTTTTTTTTTGTTAGTAAGTACAGTCAACATGTGCAGCATTTGTCAGCTAATCTGGACACTTTCAATTTGTTTTATTATTTTAAAAAAAAATAAAATTTTAACGGTAGAGATGTACCTGGATTTATTTGCTGGGTATGTTGGGTAGAAGTGTCAGACAGAATAAATAGATGAAATATTAATGAATAAAAAAATTTAAGGCTTAACATTTTTATTGACTTTAAGCTACATTAAAACTTTAATGACTGCTAATAAGAATACTCAGTCTCTACAAATCTATAATGCCAATTTTATGTTCATTTTATTTCATAAATATGTGCAGCATCTGTCATCTTGTTATTGATCACCAACACTTGCCCCCCCCCCAGAGCCGAGATGTAAACAGTGTGTAAGCCGGTTGAATTAATCCTGTCTTGTGCTCACGTTTGGATGTGCTGTACTTTATTTCCTACTAACGGCTCAGTGCTGCAACGCGAGTCATCTTTGCTTTAGAACCAACAGAAATTTCTTGTTGATATCCCAGAAAATGTGTAACTCTAACAAGTGTAGCAGGAGGACCCAGTCTATACACACTTTTTACCCTTGAGGCTTTTTATTGATTACAATGATGAAGTTTTGCCCAGTAGAGGGTCATTTTATCATATGTTTGTATCAACATCATACTGATTCCACACGGTTGTTCATTTATCTGACTTTTTCCTTACTGTTTATTTACCCAGTTGTGCAGCTAGGTAATACACACAGCACCAGTCATGAGTTTGGGACGTTGCTCAAAGGTACTACAGCAGCAGTGGCATTCAAACCTGAGTGCTTTGAATGCAGGTCAACAGTTCTAACCACTGTACTCTTTGCTGCCCCTTAGTACTAAATTTCAGAAATAAATTAGTTCATTTTTTATAGTTTATTTAAACAGCTTTTTAATACTTTAATACCCTCATATAAGCATAAATAATGCCTTAGCCTCACAAATAAGGATCTAACATCCAAAATTTAGTAACGCTACGTAACACCTACAACATTCCTTTTAGAATCACAGTCATCACTGCTACGAATAAAAATAACTTCTACTTTAGTATTTTAATTACTTAAGGGACCCATTTTTTCTTGAAAATATTTTTTCCCCTGTAAGAAATGACGGTCATATACGAACCCCTCATGCAGGAATTGGCATATTAAGCTAATAATTTTTAATAATAATAAGCAGACTGTAGTGTTTTTTGTGCAACCCTACAGGCCGGGGGTGTGCAGGACCATTTGACCTGAGTCTTGCCTCACAGGGGGGCCTCAATCCAGCCAATTCTGGTTTTGAATTCTGTGTGTCATGATTTACATGCAGAATAATAGACTATGTAGTTGAGCTACAGTGTCTAATGCTCTAGCTAAATAAAGCTATCCTGTTCTGCATTTTACAATTAAAAAAAAAAGACATACCATTGTTTGCCAAACATTTTTATGCATTTTCCCAAAAATGAGCAGCCTCACAAAATTAAATACATTACAGATTAAATACAAACATTTGTTTGTATGCATTTGATTAGTATAATTGACAACGTCTACATTTATTGGCGAAGAAGAGCTCATTTGTGGAAAGGTACATGTCAAAACAATAAAAAGCACAATTCAAATCACAGTAACTAGATACTTGAATGTAACCCAATACTTTTTTCCTTCTCTCAAGTAACTTTTTGAAGAATACTTTTATTTGTTGATTGTTTTTGGCTGTTCTGCCCACCTCTCCTGATGAGACACAGAACTTGTCATCCTTCTCCACAAGAGAAACAGCTTGACGACATGAGGTTCTTCACCCCATCTGGTGGCCAATAGCGGTAGCAAAATGTGTTTTTGTTTCTCAGGAAGGAACAGGTAATACGGCAGTAGATAAGGGCAGACAGTCCCTTAGCGCCCTCTTGATCTAAGTAGTGTGTTTATGGTCTTTGACAGGTGTCATTCTTCTGACCGGCTCCTCAGTGTGACTGACAGGTGTCATTCTCTGACATTCTTTGCCTTTAGCTGTGGCTGGCAGGTGTTTTCCCCCTGGTTATGATTGACCGACAGGCGTCTCTCTCTCTCCAGTGCTGAACCCATACGTGGTGATCACGTGCGAAGGGGAAAAAGTGCGCTCACCAGTGCACAAGGACACACTCTGCCCTGACTTTGACGTAAAGGGACTCTTCTACAGGAAGAAGCCAAAGGAAGCGATCCATATGGAGGTGGGTGGCCTTTCATCCTGTCTGTCAGGCCTTTATTAATAGAGATTTACAGTTCCACTGCCCCCCCCAATTAAATATCTGTGATTTTATAATCTTTTTATGTTCAGAAAGGGCCTCTGAATGGTCCAATTACTACCTTTGCCTTCTCTACTAACTCTGCTCCTCTTCCTCTGTCTGTTTTCTGTCTGTTCCTGGCTCTGTCTCAATTGAGTTACATGTCACTAGGTTTTACTTCATTTCTGAATTATGTGCATGTCTGTTCCCAAAACCCAGACCGCTGAGCCTTCAGACAGAATGGACTGACAGACAGTTCCTCTTTATCTGTTCTTTTTCTCCTCTTTGTCCTCTTTCTATGTCCCTACCACGACCAGATCTTCAGCAAGAACGTGATTGTAGATTCCTTCCTTGGTCAGGTGACACTGACCAGTGACCCCAGCGGCCGTCAGGAGCAGCATACGGTCCATTTGCGGGACAGGGGCAGTCGCCAGGGCAATGACCTGCCCGGAACACTCACTGTTAGGTTGATTACATGCAGTGAGCTGACCAGTATCTGAGTCTTACCCCTCTTCCCAACACCACCCACCCTCTTTCGGCACGCCTTAGTCAAACTCCCTTGCACAGGAACGTGATTTGCCAGATTGCAACAGAGTTTACTCCTCTCTTCAAACATATACTTGTATGTATTTTGCACGTGTGCCAGTTTGTTTACAAGGGCTATGCATGATCTGACCAATGAAGAGTGTGGCTAAGCCACCAAGCAGTGTCCATCATGCAGCCTGTACCCACCCCATTTTTCATAGATTCACCAAATCCAAATTATAGCGGTATTCACTGCTGTTGGTGTGAAGAGGTCCTGTTAACACCATCAAGCACCTCAGAGGGGTCTGGGTGTTTGTTCCATCTGGAGGGAAGAATGCCTCTGGCAGGGAGGGGTAGTTGTTCCTCTAGAGGAGAAATTCTCCAGTTCCCCTGTCTGACAGCTGCCTCCAGGACTACCATGGATTTCATGTTTTAGGACTTGGACAGTGTAGTTAGTGGCTTAGCAGCATATGAACATATCTGTATGTTAGTTGATTTTTTTTATTTTAATTTTTTTTAATTTATTTATTTTTTTTTTACATTGTTCCAATCTAGTGCTGCCATTTCAGTGCATTGTGGGGAAAAAAGAGTTGGAATTGCCACAGGCAAGAGTAGGCTAAGCCTTAGGTGTACTTGGCACGCATGGATTTGCGAGTGTATGTGCCTGCCTGTTGCTAAAAGCTAGTAACTTTGCACACTGGACAAACATACTGTGCCAAAATTGGGGTCCACAGCTCCACTGGTTCAGGTGACCATCATAATGTAAAGAGAACCAGTTGCACTGAAAGCTCTACGTCGTATCACTGCTGGACGTGTTTTAACCCACAGCCATCCTGGATGTTAATTTTGTCAGCTTTTATTCAGGGTGGTAGTTCACGGATTTACCCACGTAGCTTTCATAAAGTTAAGATTGCTAACTGAAAGATATCAACACTTTTTTTTTTCTGTTGGCCAGTTTTGTTAATATGTTTACATTATTGGCTATTATTGGTTGCACACATAAAGAACTGGTCAGTGTGATTGATTTATTGGCATCAGTTTGATATGTTAGGTGGTCCGTTTTTAAGGGGTCATCATTATCATAATTGTTAACGCTTCTTTTTTATGCGACCGAGCTTTACTGTCGGAATCATTCCCCCCTCGTACATGACCTGGTGCTCCAGAAGGGATGGTCAGCTGGGTTTTACAGAGAAGCCTTCATTGTATGGTGATGGAGAAAGTAGTGGTGATGGTAATGCAAGCTGGTTTGCAGGGCAGAATATGATAGTGCTGCAAGGTATTTATAACAAGTGTCACTGCTTGTGTTGGGTATAATTTTGTGTAGTTGATAACGTTCAGCATTTATAAACTGTTCCGCACTGGAAAGGGGAAACTCTGTGTGTGTGTGTGTGTGTGTGTGTGTGTGTGTGTGTGTGTGTGTGTGTGTGTGTGGCATTTTCTGATTTAACAAATCTACTTTCAGAATCTTTGTTCTGAAGTCTACAATGTAAAATTTATTGACATATGTTAGTTTTGACCAGAGGTTAAATAATATGGCTATCAAACTCAGTGCCAAGCAGATTAATGTGTTTAGTCACTCTGGGTTAAAGGGTGAGGGAGGCTGGGTTAAAATGCTATATTGCCAAGCAGATTTGGGGTCTGGGATGTGACGTGGTAAAGCAACACAAAGCCTATCCATTCATGCTTGTCTGAGTTTGTCCTGCAGCAGGGTTTCAGGAGTGAACGTGGAAGGTTTTATACAACTAAGATTTGTAATACTGCCTAGGGCCAGACCCTGTTTTTTGTGTCTTTGACCATCCTGTCACCAGGCATGGCTGACCAAGACAGTTGATGACCGTCTACATTTCTGTTTGGTCCGTCACTCTGATGTTCAGGTTGAACGTGTCAGTTGGCACGAAATGATTTCAGAACTAAAATTGGTCACTGCAGGATTATAAAGGGTGCCACGGAACAGAAAACAGTGTTGACACACTGAAATCTAGTCGCGGAGCTAAATTTGAAGTTTGCCCCACATTCCACGACTGTGCTGAGTGTCCAAAATAGGCCAGTGAAATTTTACATTTTTATCCAGCTACAGTAATTTTGGATAAATGTCTTCCTCAAGTTTACAATGGCCGGATACCATCTGCAGCCTGTTTTTGTTTGTTTGTTTATTTAGGTGGAAATAATTAGTTTTGTAAATACTGCCGCCATGACAGAACTAATATAGACAGTAGGAAAAGTCGAAGCGGCATCAGAAAGAAATTGTACATCAAAGTTGGATGCAGTTTTGTCTCCCCGAATTGCATGGGAAACACATGCAAATCGCAATGCATGTCAACACTATTTAAATAAAACAAAGGCCTTTTTAGCCAAGTAACTTTTGTCATCATTTTCTACTTTTTTCTGTTGGGATTTTTATAGCTGTCCTTTAAAACCTGATTTCAAATTAATTATGTTTAATATTACTAACATATATAATGGCTGTTTCTGTCTTTTAAATATTTATTCTATGTATTTGCTCATTAACAATTAGCACTTTGGGCCACTGTGGTTGTTTTATAACTACTGTCTGTCTGTCTGTCTATCTATCTATCTATCTATCTATCTATCATCTATCTATTATTTATTTTTCTATTTTATGTCAATTTGTGGCATGAATTTGAAATAAACTTAATCTCTTTAACAAAAATGCTTCATTCTTCATTCTACAATCAATTATATATTAGTTTTTTGGCAAAGATGCATGTTACTGTATAAGAAGATGCAGGAGGTGGGGTCGTGACTAGTTTTTGCCTTCAAGTTGGAAGATACCAGGTTTGAATTCCTCCTGTCCTTGGACTACCCTTCATTCTTAAGGTACCATTGATTCTTAAGGTCCTTACCCTGAATTTGAAGTGGTAAACATTTTTCAGCTGTATAAATGTAATTAGCTTAGCGTGAAACATTAGGTTTTTATGCCATCTTGGAAAAATTGTCAGGAAAATAAATATATGGTGCCGTACAATATACTGTATTAAATTAGTGTTAAACTAAGCTTTGCACAAGCTGCTCCCAGAGGGGAGAAGGTGCTCAGTCAGGGTGTCCATTATTTGAGAATAAGTCAGGACCGGGTTGCAGCCTTGAGGGAAAGGGAGGAGATTTGTTTTGAGGCAGGGAGCCTTGTGCAGTGGGGTTAAAGTGTGATGTGTAAAGCAACAGGAACATGTTTGAAAAATTTCAGCCAGTGAAGAATACAGAATTAAAGTATAATGTGTAGGGGGTGTGTTGGCAGTTTGAAGAAGTCCTAACTCACTGTCACTTCCTCTTTCCCAAGCTTCACCTGGCCAACAAGAACCCTGTTGGTCTATGGCCCCTCCCACCACTAATAAGGATCAGCGGCTATGAATGAGAGCCACTGTGTGGAAGGTACACCCCCCCCCCCCCCAGGGAAGACTGGCTTGGAGCAAACAGATTTGCAGGACATACAGAGTGGCACTAAGAGACGTATAATGGCAGCTGGAAAGAGACTGTGAGACCAGAACCCGATGGACTGAAAAGGAAGGAGATTTCAGAAGGGGAGACAGTGGCAGTCTTGTGTCTCTGTGTCTGACTGGACTGTTGTGACTCTTGTGGACACACCTGAGGGGAGACTCTGTCAGTGGGGCCCGTGCCCCACGCTATAACTGCTGAGAGGTGAGTGCCGGCAAGACAGTAGGTCTTCATGCTCCACTGCAATGATGGGTTTACAGCCTCAGACAGTTCACTCTCTCCCAGTTCTAATCGCATGTTCTGTGTCAGACTTGAAGATCCTCCTTTTCCCTCTGTGCCTCGGAGCATTCTGACGTCCCGCAGCGGCAGTCCTCATCTGCCAGATCCTCAGGAGAGTGATGTAGGTGACAGGGTTGTGCTGGGAAAGTAGGGGTACTTGAGAGTAGCTGGAGGTAAACACTGAGCATTTTGTTTAAGAGTGGGAGCGCAGTGATTTTCTGATGCTCTTTGTATTAACAGATGGTCAACTGGACTTGAATGTCAGGCCCCTGAAAGTTGCTTATTAATGTCAAATGTACATTAAGTAACTGGGACCAAGAGCTGGAATGTTACTTGAAAAGGTTATTAGTTGAATGGGACACGCTGCAGGTTAGGGGCCGCTCGTCGATTCAGTACACAGCTACTGGTGTAATGTGTCCCGGCAAAACTCATGGTATTGGGTTAAGTGAGTATACCTTGAGAATCACGTGTCTTCATCAGTATCTTTGCCGGTTGGTGAAATACATTTGTGCTGCATGTTGCTTCATAGGAAGGCATCGGTTAAATGAATAATTGTAACATTAATGGCAGCTACACAACGGTCCTGTGGGGAAGAGGGCAGCAGTGGTGCTTCTGGGAGAGGAAAAGAATAATGGACCCCCCCCCCCCCACCAAGCAGCTTGGAGAGACCAGGGTGGCAGACATCCCCTCCCTCTGGTGAACTGAGATGCCTCGTGCACACGCCTGCACATTCTGACTGTACTGGCTATGGTATTAATGGCCCAATACACAAAAACAACCCTGCGCAGAGCAGCGTGTTGAAAAAAATTAAGGCAGAGTAAAATTTTGATCACTATCTGTCAGTGGATCAGTCCAGTTTTGGCTTGCTGATTTGCTATGGTAGCTCAAGAAACAATAAACACTCAGTAATCAGTTATTCATACATCTTAAATTATAAAAGAATAAATTATTAAGTCAGCAGGTTTGTTAGCTTTTAGTCCCACTGTATCATGTATATCTAATAGGGTAGCAAATGCTCCAACACAAAGTAAAGTCTCTGGCCGGGCAACAGCTTGCTGGATGAGCAGAACACGTGGTCTGAATGCAGAACTTTCTGGTCACAATGTCTTTGGGCGTTCTCTGGTCATTCCTCATTCTGTAAACTACAAAAGGTCAGGGTTGTATGGATCTGCTGTCATTGCAGGCTGGAGCTGAACACGTACGTGTGATAAGCAGCAACACATCCGCAGCTTATTAAGAGGCAACCTGACCAATGCAGTGCTGTCACGTCTGTTCATAAACTCGAGGATTATCTCTCGTCTGCTGAATCCCCAGGAGGACAGTAAGCATGAAACAGAGATTGAAATCTGATCAGAAGCACGGAACATAGTTCTGAGAGTGGCTCAGTTGCCCTGAGTCAAGGGATGTGACAAAAGAATCAGCTTATTGTGAATAGAGTGAATCATTCTACTCGACTGCACTAACATGGAGAGCATCAACCAAGGGAGTGTGAAGTTCCAAGTGTAGAAGCAGGGATTGCTAGTCTAGTTCTGACTGCCAGTCGGACTTGTGTGTTTTACTTTTGTTATTCTGGGTTTCTCAACCTGGCGTCAAAGAACTGCTTTTGGACTCCAGGACTGTCAACTGGTAGAAACCTCAACAAACAACAACTAGGGGTTTGAAGGTTTTTGAGGAGGAATATATTATATGGTTTGCATAACCAACGAGATTAGCCTCAGGACTCTGCGTAAGCCCGAGAAGAAATGAGTCGGTCTGCTTCTCCCCCCACATCCTGACTAGCTGACCAGAGGCTGTGCCAAAAATTAACACTTAACGGGCCAGCAGGTGTCTACTCAATGACCAGAAAACTTATAAAATGCTACAGAATGCTAAGCATTGCTTCAGAAAAAGAAGTTCCATGCATTTGACTTAAGTGTTTACAGCAGTTTGCAGTGAAGAAACCGGAATTATGACTGAACGGTTACTCCCCTGTGGGGTTCGCCATGAACCTGAGAGGCCTGCACACAGACGGCCGATCACAGGTCCACTACAGTCGTATTCCACTGATTCAGGTTTCTATAAAACAATACTGTTTTGTCAATGCTGATGAATCTGATGTTTTCTCTCTTCAGTTTGTACTTTGTTCTGAGATTAACAGTTAGCAAGTGATGTCATTTGTCTGAAAGAGGTATTAACTGAGGCTATGTCAGCTTCTGGTGGAGTATGTGGTCTGGGTCTGAAGTCATGTGAAAAGGTTGTGTTTTTTTTTTTTTTTTTTTTTTTTTAACTTCCATGGGGTCATGTGATGACCTGGGGTGACACTGGAAAAGCAGATCAGATCTGTGCTGTGTTCTGTAGTGGCGTTTGATGCCTTCTTTCTCATGCTGTGTTTGGAAATGTTGAGCAGTTCTTGTGTGTCTAACCTGCCTTGTTTTGCCTACAGGAGCCCTATAAAGTGTCTTCTGATGTCCAGGAATAATCAAGAAACATGGTCATTCTTCAACAGGTCAGGACAGAGTTGGATGTTGATCCTCTGGATTTTTGTACTGCTAATTTGTATTCTGTATATGACATATAGCACTGGATATTTGTCAGTTGGGACTTAAGTAAATAAGAAGTCTGAAGAGACTATTCCCTTCTCAATTACTTGGCAAAAGGCAATGTTGTGAGGCTGTGATGAGATTAAATCCCATGCTTAAAGCTTTATCTGCCTTGTGAAAATGACTGTTGTGTCACAGGGAGACCATGTCTGGTTGGATCTCCAGACCAACGGGGAATTTGATGTGCCTGTTGGAGCTGTGGTCAAGCTTTGTGACTCGGGCCACATCCAAGTCTTGGATGATGAGGGAAACGTGAGTCTGGAGAAAAACAGGAAAACAATGCCGGCCTTTTCTAACTTCCTTCTAATCATTCACAAATCCATATTCAAGTGAGGTTCATTTCAATATGTAAGGCTATATGTGGAGTGGTATATTAATTTCTAAGGTAAGGTATTTGCTACTGTATTTCTTTAAACCTAAAAATTGAAAAGGGACTTAAAGTCCAGCGGTCTAGATTTTGTGACTTGTCTGGTGCACCCCTCTTTCTACAGGAGCACTGGCTCTCACCCCAGAGGGCCATCAACATCAGAGCTATGCACCCGACATCAGTACATGGTGTTGAAGACATGATCCGGCTCGATGACCTAAATGAGGCAGGAATTCTGCGTAACCTACTAATTCGCTACAGGGATCACATCATCTATGTGAGTTCCAGCTCTGACCGATCCTTCTACGGATTGGACTATGCACATCTCGCACTCGTTATTATGTCACTCCAAAGTATGGGTCGAAAAACAGATCTTCTGCACCATCCTCACAATCAACCTCTCGCTGAACCACCAGCGCTATTTAAACCCGTTTTAGTCTGCATACCACTACACTTATCCAAGAGAAACTGTAACGAAAAGGTGAGTATGGGTAAAGCCATATCATCCCTGCTCTCCTGCTGGGACATATACACCCATTTCTCACCTAAGCTGTTCCCTGAAATCAATACGGCACCTTTGTGAAACCACGTGACTATATTTTGTCCTCCTGCACTTGTCCTGTGACTTCTGAATTTTGCAGACCTACACAGGGTCAATTTTGGTAGCAGTGAACCCCTACCGGCTGCTGCCCATCTACACGGCGGATCAGATTCGACTGTACACCAACAAGAGGATTGGCGAGATGCCACCCCACATCTTTGCTATAGCTGACAACTGCTACTTCAGCATGCGGCGCAGCGGCAAGGAGCAGTGCTGTGTCATCAGGTGGGGACATCTGAGCTCCTCCCTCACCGGAAATCCACCCGACACGATATTTTAATCCAGCTTTCAATTAAGTCAGAAAAGAAAACGCGCGTTTTCGGCCATTAACTAATATCTCATAACATCACTGAACAGCACTAACCAGTACTGAACTGTCTTCTGATATTTAATATCAGTGACTATGTTGCTGATGTCTACTAATGGCTATTGTTTTATAAGACAACCTAAATTAATTTTGGGGTGATAGAACAGATGTTGACGTGTGCTCATGTGTACTGAGTGCCCCCGCTTTGGGCAGTGGTGAGTCTGGAGCAGGGAAGACGGAGAGCACCAAACTCATCCTGCAGTTCTTGGCCTCGATCAGTGGGCAACACTCTTGGATTGAGCAGCAGGTCCTGGAAGCCAACCCCATCCTGGAAGGTCAGAGACTCCAGCTCTATCTTTTGTGGACATACTTAACACTAGAGTGGGCAGCGCAGCCTGCCATGGAAAAACCCAAGGAGCCTTAAATCTCCTAGCTGTAAATCATTCATGGACTGTTATAGCCTTTCATATTATCGTATGTATAGAATATTTAACAGTTAAACAGAGTGAAATGTTGAAGTGCAGCACAGCACACTGGTGCAGTGGGTAATGCTGGTGTCACACAGTGCCTGGGCTGCGATTTTGGATATGGATTCAAACCTCACTCAGTTTGTGAGGAGTTTGCATGTTCCCAGTGTTTTTATATAGGTTTCCTCCCACAGTCCAAAGACATGTGGAGAAAAGGCAACATTAGGGCACGTTTGATTCCAGTGGTTGACACGACTTCACTTGTACTATTACCTTTAAATTGTCAAATTTCACTGATGTTAAACGGGACATGCAGACACTTCATGAGTGACCTTGTGTTGTGTCATTTGGTGTTAAAGAGTATCATTGCGAGCACTTCATCAATTTCAGCTTTTGGCAACGCCAAGACAATTCGTAATGACAACTCCAGCCGCTTTGGGAAATACATTGAAATACACTTCAACAACAGAGGGGCCATCGAGGGAGCCAAGATAGAACAGTACCTGTTGGAGAAGTCGAGGGTCTGCAGACAGGTGAGCTCATTTACCAGAAGGTGAAACGCTGTCGGTCTCAACTGATACTCAACAAAAACACGTGTCTATCATCACTTCTTCAACTCTCAGGAGCCAAGTCTTTCACAGTAAGAGCCTTCATAGAAACATGGATGTTAACTGCTGACAATCAAATTAAACCCATTAAAACCAACTATATAATAAAAAGAACCGCAAAGATGTTGTTAGCGAGGAGTAGAACTAGCAGTTGTGTGATGACTTCGTTATTGGGCGCAAATATCTTGTTGACCTTTGAACTTTTCACACACCGATCCACAGGCTCAGGACGAGAGGAACTACCACATCTTCTACTGCATGTTACAGGGCATGGCCCTGGAAGAGAAGAAAAAGCTATATTTGGGCATGGCTGAGGACTACACCTACCTCACTATGGTGAGGGTGATGCTGTAACGGTGTTTAACTTTCATTCTTCTAAATTACTTCTGAATAATTTTACATAAACTTCCTGGTTATGTTTCTGCACCTTTCTTTTTGTGTTTGCAAAGAGGCAATGTTGTGGATGAGCCATTAACTTAAGTATTTGATATCAGACGTTAATCTGATTGTTTCTAAATATGAGGTGATTGTATGTGTTGACCTTTTGCTTGGTCTCCAGGGGAACTGTGTCGTGTGCGATGGCCGCGATGACCTGAAGGAATACTCCAACATCCTCTCTGCAATGAAGGTGCTGATGTTCACTGATGCTGACAACTGGGAGATCTCCAAGCTGCTGGCAGCTATCCTGCACATGGGCAACCTGCGCTTTGAGGGTGAGCCAGTGTCATTAAATGATGTTATTATTAGAGTATGGATGGAATTGCTTTGAAGTAGAAAATCATCAGAATTTGTCAGTTTTAATTTGCAAATCAATACATATTTTCTGCTTTCATTTTAAATTTTGCTTGCGCTACTGCAATCCTGGCTTCGGTGATGGATGCACATGCTTCAGCTCGGACGTACGACAACCTGGATGCCTGTGGGGTAGTATGCTCCCCCGACCTGGCAACGGCCTCCGCTTTGCTGGAGGTGAGCTTTTTGTACAAATGTAGCTTCGATTTGGACGTTTCTGTTGCTTTGGTTTCAGAAATTCCAATAAAGTTGAAATAAACAGGCACACATAGGTGAATTTGCTGCTAACTAAAATCTGCTGAAGAACTGGCCCTTGTCTGTGGAGGCCGTTTTACCTCTTTTCCACGTACTTGCTATTTACTTATGCGTAATTGAAATCATAAGCCAGTATGTTGGCGATGGCAGTGTAGTTGATCTGGCGATCCGGCACACTCTGTACAAGAGGCCTGTGGTCTTTGGCCGAACTAAAAGAAAATGGTGTATTTTTCTAAATAAATTGCACCTTCCAAATCTGCTTCTTATAGGTGTTTAAGGTGAGAGACCCCTGGCTGCAGATTTTACAACACTCCTCAATCTCCAACCAGTCCAATGTGAGATAATTTACTGCAGCTGAAAGGGGATTGACCCCCCCCCCCCCAGTTCACTAAGAAGGTTTATCAGAGTCCAGTGTTCCTTGTACAAGAAAATCCTCAAAGTATAAGACTTATTGTTGACATGAGAAACAGGATTAAAACCTTTTATAACATTCCTGGGTTTCCTGGCATGGGAGAAAAAGTGAACAGCAAACGTATTTTACACACCTCTTGAAATATCCGTTGGGAGGGATATGGCTATTTGACCATGTTCTCTTCACCATCTGCACCTCAATTTTAAGAACAAGAGAAGATTAGTTGAACTTTTCAGAAACTTTTGACACGTGAGAGTTTTGGGTTCTTGGATTTTAAATTTGTACTTTTCACGGATTATCAACGTGCAACCATTTGCTTCACTGGAGATCGGCAATAACTGTTCTGTGTGATGTGGGGTGAAGGAAAAAGCGGATTCAGAGCATTTATACTGCTGTACAGGTGGACCCCCAGGACGTAATGAGCTGTCTAACCAGTCGAACCCTCATTACTCGTGGCGAGACAGTTTCCACACCCCTCAGTGTGGAGCAGGGATTGGATGTCCGGGACGCCTTTGTAAAGGTGACGACAGTCTTTCCTTCCCCAACTCCAATGGCTATGAATATTCAAGCTGCTCTTGCTTTCTCTCAGCAGAACTCATACAATGTCTGATATCAACTTTCCTGTCATGGCAGCTGGACCAAAGTGTCAGACAAGCTGAATAGGCACACAAACCACGTTTTATAAATCCTGCGTGAGGTTCACATGGTGACTGGAGCAAAAGTGCATTATGCATCTGTTTGTATTGTCTGTAATATATCCAGTTCAGGGACAGAACTTTTTGAGGAACACGTTATTGTTCCGAGAGTCATCGGACTACAGAATTGTTACTGTCACTTTGCAGGGAATTTATGGAAGACTGTTTGTATGGATCGTGGGCAAGATCAACAGTGCCATCTGTAGGCCTCCACCTTCCAGTGAACCTAAATCCATTCAGAGGTCCATTGGTCTGTTGGATATTTTTGGGTTTGAGAACTTTGCTGTGAACAGGTAAGGTGTCATGTCGAAAAACATAAATATCCTTCTTGGCGCTTTTGTTTAGCACTTTGGTTGCACTCAGATCGGCCATTGATACCTTCAGTTTTCATGCAGGTGAACAGCTCACCGGTGACGTGCTGCAGCTTCTGATTTAATTATTTATTTGTCGTTTCCAGTTTTGAGCAACTGTGCATCAACTTTGCCAATGAGAATCTGCAGCAGTTCTTTGTGCAGCATGTTTTCAAACTGGAACAGGAGGAGTATAACCTGGAGAACATCAGATGGCAGAATATTGAGTTCACTGACAACCAGGAAACTCTTGACATGATTGCCATCAAGCCCATGAACATCATTTCCCTCATTGATGAAGAGAGCAAGTTTCCCAAGGTGTCAATCACAACGGGTGGGGTTGGTCTATCTAGGTGATGCTAGTGGTATAGTGGGGGGTTTTTGCCCCTACTATGTAACTTTTTAAAATTAGCATATTTGTACAAAATTGCAAACCGTGCAATGAATAGTCAAGATGTACAACACCATTTGTTATCTCGGTCCTGTCAAATTGGACAACAAATCAAACATTGTCATTATGGTCCCGTGTTATGAAAGTTTAATTAATTCTGTGACAGTCAAATATGTCTTAATATGACAGTTGTGAGAAGACCGGGACGTTTATGGTAGCTGGCCCACATTCGGGCTGTGGACAGTTGAAATATTCCCTGGATCTGTATTATGTTGTTTGTGTTTTCAGGGCACAGATGCCACCATGCTGTACAAGCTGAACTCCCAGCACAGGCTCAACTCCTTTTACATCCCTCCCAAGCACAGTCACGAGACCGTGTTTGGCATTCAGCACTTTGCTGGGGCTGTTCACTATGAGACCAGAGGTATTCACGCTTCCTCCCAGGCACCAAGGCTTAATTTGCTCATTTGAATCAACAACAGGGATATATCCTGTGTAGAAGGTACTCTGGTCGAATACAGGACATGAGGTTATGTTTCATTTGACTATTGACAATTTTATTAGCTTGTCCTGGACTATTGTGGATTTTCTGAAGTTTTCCAGTGTTTTCCTAGTAATTTGAAGAAATAGCTTTGTCACTGGGAGGGTGCAGCGGTTCAGAGAACAGCCCTGCAGCCTCACAGCACCTGGGCTGGTGGGCGTCAGTTTGAATTCGGCTTGGTCTATGCAGAGCTTATAAATTGTGTGGGTTTCCTCTGGGTGCTCTGGTTTCCACCCACCGTCCAAAGACATGCATTTCAGCAGGATATAGCATTTAACAATAATGGATAGATGGCTGGGTAGGTTCGTCACTGACCTGTTCTTTGTTATCACACAGATAATCCTGCTCTTGACTGATTTACCTCTTATTTGCGCTTGCAGGCATCCCACGATTTACGTGTTTTCACTAGAATGCAGTTTGATTTTAATACCATTACTTGATATACTATATATATAGCACCTGGCTGTGTGTTATATAATGGACATTCTATGTAAGCTAAATAGGTTTTCGGAGAGCTGTGTTATGACAAGATGAGTGTTGAATGCTGGGAAATCCAGAGGTGAGGATCGTATGGGAGCGGCTGGTGCTGTTGTGTCCTTAAGAGGAGACGTATATATAAATATTTTGGTTGTGATTAGTCAGTTGACAAGCATTTTAAGGTATGGTTCTCTTGCACAGTCAATAACATTCTGAAATCTTCTGAAGCCAAATGCCCCTCTTTAACATTTCCCTCCAGGACACGGCACCCACAAAATACATGGTTTTGTTTGTTACAAATATGAGTAAATGTTCTGTTCCCATCTGAGCACCTTATTACACCGACCAGCACCATACCCGTGTGTGTGTGTGTGTGTGTGTGTGTGAGTTTGCACAAGTCTGTGGGAGTTTATGTGTGTGAATGTTTGAGGTTGGGCGAGTGTGTTTGTGAGTTTGCGGGAGAGTGTGTGTTTATGTGTGTGCTGCGCACTACAATGCGTTTCACAGTTTTGGTGAAATTTGGAAAAGTTGGTTTATGGCTTTCTGATGGGCTGGGAAACATCATTTTCCCCAAAAGAAATAATGCAGATGTTTGTCTCGATTTGTGCAGCCTCTTTAGATCCAACTGCAGACGTAAATCAAGGCACGACTATTTAATTTGAGTGATCGAGTTGATAAATTAACTATGTGCTGATCCCCCAGTTACCTATTGATTGTGTAGCTGCTCCAGTGTTTAGCAATATTAAACTGCACTGCAGGGTAAAAGCTGACAGCAGAACATCTGTCCATTTTGAAGATTATGTCATAGTGAATCTACTGCTTAGTAGGATTGATATGCAGTCTGTGCTGACCTCTTCCAGGCTTTCTGGAAAAGAACAGAGACAGCCTCCATGGAGACATCATTCAGCTGGTCCACTCCTCTGAGAACAAGTTCATCAAGCAAATCTTCCAGGCTGATGTTGCTATGGTAACGCACTGTTGATGAGACTTTCCTCATGAGTAACAAGTAGACCTTAAATGATTCTAAAAGCCTTAAACATGTGCAAAGTTTCAAATGTTCCACTTTCACCGCACTTCATAATCTTAATTCTTGTTACAGTAGCTTTCCAGTATTTATCTGACTTTCCCTCAGTGCAGCATTTCTTCTGTATAACTAGCCCAGCTGACTTCTGTTGTCTCTTGTCTTCAACTTGAATTTTGATTTCTTTGTGACTATCAAGTACCAGCCACTTTTTGTCATAAGGTAAAGACAAACACTCCCCTGCTGTTGCTTGTGTGCATCTCTTAGCGTGGTGCTTCTTTCTCCACATTTGTAATGATGTCACTTCTTGTTCCACTCTTCCTTTTTTTAAATGACTTGAAAACATGTATTTAAGATGTGTTTTATATATTTGCTAGAAATATATTCTTCATCATTGTACAATACAGAACAAATTCCAACAGTTTCTTAATAAAGTACATGCTAGATTTATGCTTTAAATTATGCATTTATGTCTATTTGTACTAAGTTGTTTTGACAGCATTCAGAACAAGGAAGAACATTAAAATATAGCGAAAGCTACTTTGACCACATATAAAGGGGGACAAGGTAGCACTGGTGAAAGAAATTATAGTACTGACTAGGTTCGTATCATTACTGCTACCTACTATCTCCGACATTCCTCAACATTCACCATTCCTCAGTATTTCAGTCCTTTGCTGTTCTTCTGGTTCGTCTAAAATGAGCATTAAGCTAGAGTGGGACAGGTGTCCTCTAGTATCCTCCATGACCATCGATTAGTGACACCCTCACTTTCACAGATGTCACTAACACGGTGAAAGAGAAACACATTTCAGGAGAGGTTCTATGTGAAGCACAGAATAAAAAGAAAACTAGAAGGAGTTTCTTAGTCAGGGTAAAGTCATGAATATCCCTTCTCAATTGCAGGGAGTAGAGACAAGGAAACGTTCGCCGACCCTCAGCAGCCAGTTCAAGCGCTCACTAGACCTGCTGATGAGGGCGCTTGGTGCCTGCCAGCCTTTCTTTGTGCGCTGCATCAAACCCAATGAGTTCAAAAAACCTATGGTGAGTCGTCTTCCACAGGGTTGGGAACCACCATGGAGATAAACACTCATACAAAAGCATTCACACCCAGAGTTTCTCTGTGTTCTTACCTGTCTGCCTCCAATCCAGATCTTTGACCGGGGGCTGTGTATCCGGCAGCTCCGCTACTCTGGCATGATGGAGACCATCCGGATTCGCCGAGCAGGATATCCCATTCGCTACACCTTTGTGGAATTTGTCGACCGCTACTGGGTCCTCGTGGCTGGTGTTAAACCAGCTTTCAAACTGGTAAGAATATGCTGTCCTCTCCTAGGGTCATCTGACAACTATATTTGGAAATCCTTCGTGACAACCCAAAAATTTGTCTCTTTTGTAAAAGACCAATTTCCGGAGGGAAGTATTAGACTGAACACCTGGCTACGTCAGTCACACGCATACACATATAAGAGTACCCTTCTACACCCACCCTGCAGGTGCTCTTTTTATACACCCGTTCCCTCCCCGCCTCCACCTCTCTCTTGTTCAGGATGTCCCTACAGGGGGCTCAACAACCCCACTTGATGGTAAGTGTGAGCCCAGTGGATGGACACCAAGCATCCTTCCAAAGGCACCAAACTGGTCTAATACTTCCAACTCCTGAGCTGAAAAACTGTATTCAGTTTACAGTTGAGTTTATTTTTTTGACTCAAAGTGACCCTTAGACAGATTTGGTTACTCTTGCCCTGCTTAAGGTTACTTGACAGGAGTCTTAGCAGGTCCACATGACATTAATGCTTGAGACGCTTGTCGTTATTAGAAAGACCTTCGAGGGGCAAGTCAGAGAATTGCAGAGGCTGTTATGGGGAAAGAGGAAGACTGGGTGATTGGGAAGACAAAGATCTTTCTCAAGGTAATTTCCAGCTAACACTTAACCACCTAATTTCTCTGGTTGATTGATCCACTGTGAAATTGGTTTTCCTGATGAGGGTCATGGTGGCAGCAGGCTGAGCAGGACAAATTATATTTTGCTTTCTGTAACAAAAGTCTCTAAAACTGGGAATATCACCAGAGCTAAGGATAGAAGTATAGACTCAATGGCAGCCTTTGTCCAAAGACCCAGTCTCTGCTTCACTTTAGATTTGGAGATCCTGACCTTTATCTTGACTGCTTCATTCTGTATATGAATTGGTAGAAAATGATGTTTTCAGTGAAACAAAGTGGGAGGAACTAAATATTGTTTCCTTCTCTCACCTAGGACCACCATAACCTTCAGCTGGAGAATAAGAGGGACAAGACCATAACGGATAAGGTGATCCTTATCCAGAAGAGGGTGCGAGGACTTAAAGAGAGGTGAGACCAAGCTAGTGGTAGATGAGTCCTAGATGAATTTTGAGAAGTGTCACCAGGTGATTTTCTTAGTAGCTAAAGAAAGTAACCCAGTTAAAAGGATGTGCCGATGGTACATGGTGGTAGCGCTTGTTCATTTTGTAGTGTGACCCAAATTTGTCAATGACTGAAGGAGTCTAGGGTTTGAGTCCAGTTTGTATGGGGTTTGCATGTTCTCCCTGAGTTTGCACCCCTCAAATGCGCATGGAAGTTGGCAACAGGAAACCTCTTCCATTTCTCCTCGCTTCAGAAAGCACGTTAGTGGTCGCCTGTCAAGTAGGATTCGCCCTAGCGGAAAAAAGCAGTGCAGGCTTTTGTGGTGGTCCTGGTTTACTCATAATGATAATATTTGTAATGTTTTTACAGATCAAAATTTCTACAGCTCAGGACCTCTGTGATATTAATACAGAAAATGTGGAGGGGCTTCCAATGCAGAAGAAACTACAGCTTGGTAAGATCCAATGTGTCTTTGAGCACTGAATCATCTCCCTGGTTATTAAGTCGTTTCTTTAAACCACTTTTTTAATGAGAGAATTTTTTTGCTTTTATTTTCCTGATTTTCTTTTTTTTTTTCTTTTTAGGTCTGTTTCTTGTTAATTTAACTTTGTCACACTTGTTGACGTCTCTTTCCGCCAGATGAAGGCAGGCTTTCTCCGACTTCAAGCCGTCTTCCGCTCACGCAAGCAGCGCAGGAGCTACAGTGCTGTGCGGAAGTGTGTCATTCACTTGCAGGCACGGTGTCGAGGTTTCCTGGTCAGGCAAACCTGCCGCCATTCATTGAGAGCCATCGTCATCATCCAGGCCTATGTCCGTGGTATGATTGCGCGACAGATTTGCAAACAGCTGAAGTCTGAGGTACGGTTCCCACATGCGTGATTGCTACCAGAAGCCATGCAGACTACGCTCCTTATTTTGTAGCCAAGACACTGGAGTCTGTCATCTTAGTCCCCAGATGGGTCACTGGTATCCTATATCTGTCCCTGTGTGCTTGAATGGCCCCTTTTCCAATGCCGATGGGTTAGGAGGCGTGCCAGCGGGAAGCTGAGAGGCTGAGACAGTCTGAGGAGGCACGATTGCGTGACCGGATGAGCGCACGCCTGGCCGTCGCAGAGGCTGAGAGGAAGCACGCAGAGAGACTGGCAGAGTTGGCCAGACAGAGTGCCATAAGCCAGGAGGAGGCACGTGTGGAGGCACGCCGCAAGAAGGAAGCACTTGAGCGGGCAGAGCGGGCCAAGCGTGAACCTGTCAGTGAATCAGACATGGTGGACCAAATGTTTGGCTTCTTAGGAGCCGGTGATTCCCTTCCTGGGCAAGAGGGCCAGGCACCTGCAGGGTTTGAGGTAAATGTGGGCTGGGGGGGGCTGGCCCACCTTGGGATAGCTTAAGTCTTAATGTCATTGAGATTTTGCTTGTCTTAGCCCAGGGGTTTTGCGGGCCTTTCAGAAGAATCATCATTTTCAGGTAACGTGCCCCTCGGCAGTGTGATCCTGAATCGCTTTTTTACAACTCTAATATGACTCCATTTCTTTCCATATGACACTTTAATTCAAAATGGCAATACTCAAAATGAACTTTTATAGGTCGACATGAGTTTTGCATCACAAAATTATTTTTGAAAAAGAACAAAACTGAAATATTTCATTAGCATGAATATTCAAACCCTTTCATTGTTTCTAACCTTAAGTTAGGTGCACAACATTTCCTTGAGGAGCCACTTGGTTATTTGATTATCAGTAATAGTGGTTCACAATAAATGATCACAGAAGTCCAAATAAATGGCTGTATTTGCTGCCAAAGGTTCTTGCAGCAAATACTGAGATCAAGGGTATGAAAACTCATGCAAAGGCAATATTTCAGTTTTTTTCTTTAAAAAATGCATTGTGGTGCAGTACTGACATTGAGGGGCAGCACAGGCGGCTCGGTGATTTTACCGAGATTCTGAATACTTTTGTAAGGCGATGAATGTTTGAGCAGGCAGCTCTGCGAATTTGTGACCCTGTATGTGTGTCTTTGTATGCCGTGTTTGTGCCCACGATGAAAGGACCTAGAGCGAAGTATGAAACTGACACAGGAAGTACAAGAAGATGCAGATAAGGCCCTTCCTCTTCCTAAAGATGAAGAAGAAGATCTATCAGAGTACAAGTTTTCCAAGTTTGTGGCCACCTATTTCCAGGGCAGTGCTACACAGTGTCATACTCGCCGTCCACTGAAACAACCACTGCTGTTCCATGAAGATGAGGGTGATCAGCTGGTATGTACTAACAAAAAAATTAACGACATTAGGAGTTAACATTTTCCCTATGTGGAGTGTACAGATTTCCACCTTTTTTAAGGAATGTACATGAATCTTGGGAATTTATACCTATATTTCAATTTCATGTTTTACCTTTAACGAAAAAAAACACTTCAGAGCCATTATTATATATTACTCTTTGTATAGGGTAGACTTAAAGACTCAATCCCACTGCTGAAGTTGTCCAAGATCTTACCAGAATAATTAAATCCTTTGATAGACATTCATGCAGCACTTCATACGTCCTGTGTGAGTTACTTATGATTGTAAACGCAATAAAAATGTTTTGCAAAAGAGATACACCTGGGTTGTGCGTATAACTGGTACTCTAAATACCTTATGTTGTGCCCATGTCAGCTTAGTCAGCTATAGCACCTATTTTAGACAGACTTGATCCATAAGAACGCAAACGAGTAACTGACATTCTGTGATGTCAGCAGTCAGGGGTTAGTTTCATAGCCTAGTTTAAGTGAGTAACGGTAATGAACTAACGGATGGATTCTGTGATGTGGCAGTAACTGCTGGTTTGAATTAGGAAGCCAAATCCACAACCCTGTTAAATCCATTGCAACTGTTTGCGGCTCCTCCTACCTGCAGGCAGCCCTGGCTGTCTGGATCACAATGCTGAGGTTCATGGGAGACCTCCCAGAGCCCAAGCATCACCCAAATGTAAGTGATGGCACAGAGAAGATCCCTGTCATGACCAAGATCTACGAGACCCTTGGCAAGAGGACCTACAAACGGGAGTTGCAGGCGCTGCAGAGGGAAGAGGAGGTAAGGGGCGTCTGAAAGATTCCTCTGTATGAATCCACATAACCTGCACTGTTCAGCTCAACGGCCCATGCAGGTCACTGAGTGTGAACCAGCAGCTGTTGTCTTCCTTAACTGCTGTAGCAGCTTCTGCCCTCCTCAGGAAACTGTGTTGCCCCGCAGAGCATTCACAGCGAAAGTCACAAGAAGAACAGTGTGCGGCACAAGTTGGTTTCTCTCACACTGAAGAAGAAGTCCAAGATTACAGAGGAGGTGAATGTAGGCCTGGTGATCTTATTTTGAATCAAGCAGGCTGCCAGTGGGCTGCGCATTAGGCCTGTAATAGTGTTAACTTTGCTATACAAAAAAATGATGTGACATAAATCTTAAGCAGTGACATCAAGTTCAGTATGTGGGCCCAGTGTGAAAGCGGGTTTATTTCTGGTCCCCCAGGTGGTCCGGCACCTCAATGACAGTGATTGCTCGGTACAGGGTAATAGCATGCTGGAAGACCGACCCACCTCGAACCTGGAGAAGCTTCATTTTGTCATTGGCAACGGTATCTTGCGTCCCACACTCAGGTGAGCTGGCAGCTGCTGACTCGTGATGTGTGTAACACAGTGTCTAAAGTCAGTTGCTCGGTTTACAGAATTCTGTTCCCCCCCCCCCCCCCCCCCCCCCCCCCCCCCCACCCCCCCCCCCCCCCCCCCCCCCCCCCCNTTCCCCCCCCCCCCCCCCCGTGCCAATCTTCCCCCTTTTTCTCCATAGAGACGAGATTTACTGTCAGATCTGTAAGCAGCTCACCCAGAATCCATCAAAGGCCAGCCATGCCCGTGGGTGGCTCCTCTTTTCTCTTTGCGTGGGCTGCTTTGCCCCATCCGAGAAATTCGTCAAAGTAAGACCCGTCTCCGAACCAAGCATCAGCATCTTCCCCTACCAAGTATTCACACCCCCTTGGGCTGCCTGTCGAGCATCTTAGCGCCCTCAGCGCTCACCCTGGGTTCTTACATCTTAATTACTTCAGATGCGCAAGTATTTTACTGCTCATTTAGAACCCATGAAGCTTAAAAAAACTGTTCATAAACCACTAAATAGAATCTTTACAAGGCAGAAAAATGCAATAGAAGTGTCATATTATCAAGCAGCACCCCAGCTCTTGGGTCTTTGTGATGTGACCCAAAACATTCCGCCTCTCTTACTGTCTCGTTACCTTTTCTGTTGGTCTTTCTGCCCCTCCTGTGCCCCCACAGTATTTGCAGAACTTCATTAGCACCAGCCTCTCCGGCTATGCTGCTTACCTTGAAGAACGGCTAAAAAGAACTCTGATGAATGGAACACGTGCTCAGCCTCCTTCTTGGCTGGAACTCCAGGTTCTTCCCAGTTTTCCATCACACACCTGACCACCTCCACTTATCCACTTAACTATTTAATCTCAGCTCGTGTTCATAAGCTGCCAGAAAGAGGTAGAAGTGTGGGGACCTGACTTAAAAATGAAAGACCCAAAGTAGAATAAGAAATGAATGAAGGGATGAATGAATGAATCACTGAATCAGTCTCTCTGCAAAGGAGACTCTGATTCTTGCTGTTTTGTGATCTTTTGACGTAAGGCCACCAAGTCCAAGAAGCCCATCATGCTGCCAGTGACGTTCATGGACGGCACAACCAAGGCTCTGCTAACAGACTCAGCAACCACTGCTAAGGAGCTGTGCAATGCACTGGCTGACAAGATTGGCCTGAGGGACCGTTTTGGCTTCTCCCTCTACATCGCACTGTTTGATAAGGTGTGACCAGAACAGCTGCTCCTTCTCGTGCACATAGAATGTGCTTAATTCCTGGGCAGTCCTTGACCTCCCACCCCCTGTCACAGGTGTCATCGCTGGGCAGCAGTAATGATCATGTGATGGATGCTGTGTCCCAGTGTGAACAATATGCCAAGGAGCAGGGTGCACAGGAGCGAAACGCCCCCTGGAGGCTGTTCTTCCGCAAGGAAATCTTCACACCCTGGCACTGTCCTTCTGAGGACAACGTGGCCACCAACCTCATTTACCAGCAGACAGTGCGCGGTGTGAAGTTTGGAGAATATCGCTGTGACCGGGTAAGCGGCTCCAGTAATGGGCCATAAGCGCAGGGACAGTGGCTGGGATGAGGTGTTTCGCCTTTTGGTCAAAGAATCTTTTTCTTTAACCGCTTGCAGCTGAAATGTTCACACGAAGTCCCTAGGTTAGCTGTAAGGTGAACATGTATGAAAATGTTAATGGGACATGTCCTGACCCTCCGCAATCTGTGACCCCCCCCCCAGGAGGAGGACCTGGCCCGGCTGGCCTCCCAGCAGTACTATGTACACTACGGTCCCAACATCGTGCTGGAGCGACTACTCGGTCTCATCCCGTCCTACATTCCTGACCGTGAGATCGGCTCCTCCAGGACGGTGGAGAAGTGGGCTCAGATGATCATAGCTGCGCACAAAAAGGTGCGACTTGACAAGTCAGCAGCCCCATGGCTGCGTTGCACAAATATAACACGAGCTCAGCCCTAAATGGCTAATCGCAACTGTCCCTCCCTGTCAAAAATCCTGCTCCAGTCTTGCATTCACATTACCTGTCACATCTTGGTATGTCCTGCCGTGGGCAGGTTTCCACAGCTACAGCTTCTGAGTGGAAATATTTTTAGCTTTGAACATGTAGGGCGTCCAGACGTATTCAGTTGTTCCACAGGCAAGGCCTGCTGCTCACGATGAGGTTTTAAGCTAAACTCCACCCTTGTTCGCATTTCAAATCACGGTGGACACAGTGATGCAGAGTCACTTTATTGAACCTCTCGGTCTTCAAAGACAAGGTGATGGATTTGGCCGACAAGCATCGTGATTTTTAAATCTCGCTGCAGGACGACCTGTATATGGGCATTTTGCAGGTACCACCTGAGTTTCCCTGTGGTTTTTCATGTACATAAAGTATTATTTAGGCCCTGCCTGCTTCTGCCTGTGTTTGTGAGGGTTTCTGCTCACAGCCCAAAGATGCGATTCAAGTGACAGGGTGACTCCGAATTGCCTGCAGCAGGCCGGAACTCCTTCAGTGTATCTTAGCTTGTTCCCTGTGCTTCCTGGGAGAAGAAGCTCCCCTAAACTGGCCAAGTGGCTGCTGAAAATGGGTAGATAGATTTGATGCAACTCTGGATTGAGCTGCTCATACTTATGTGCTTACATCCTCCCCAGGGAAGATACACACAGAGCCTAACACACCCTCAGAGGGTCAAAGAAGAAGTGGTGGACTTTGCTCGCTTTAAGTGGCCCTTGCTGTTTTCACGTTTCTACGAGGCCTTCAAATTCTCAGGTTTGAAAGTTTCTGTGAGTTTAACTATACTGACTGTACTCCTTTCTCATGGAAATGAAAAGATTTCAAACCTTAGCCAACAAACTTTCCACAACACCTTCTTGACTGAGCCCCAGATGGTTTTGTAACACCCTTTTCCTTCATGCCAGGTCCCAGCCTGCCAAAGAACGACATCATCGTCGCTGTGAACTGGACTGGTGTTTACCTTGTGGACGAGCAGGAACAGGTTCTTCTGGAGCTCACGTTTCCCGAGATCACCTCTGTTTCCAGCAGCAGGTGCTGCACGTTAATGGCGACCGAGTTCTCCTTGGCGTAACTGCAGCTTGAAATAATTCGTTTCAACCAGCACCGGTGTCATCTTGGAAGAGCTACCTGGCTTTGGCTCGGAATGAAAATCATTGTTACTCATAATGTTGTCACACCTAAAACATAAGCCATGTTGCACCAGCTTGTAGAACAGGAGTTAGAAGTACCAGACTGGTGGTGCGTTTAAGCGAGGAGGTGGGGTGGTGGTGGTGGGTTTGCAGAAGCTAGTGAGGATTTATGTGCCTGTGCGTGACTGATGACGGCTTGACCAGAGGTTTGGTCTAATGCTTCTCTCCGGAAATATTGTTTTTACAAACTCAAATTTGTGGCCTTAGTCTTTGTTGCTGCAATGGAAGTGACAGCTGTCTCTTCTAATGTCTATAGTTATGGAAAACTTTGCTGAGACAGTATGTTTAATGAAACATGTTCCAGAGCCACTTGATTGCAGTATCTGTTGGTTGACAGAGGAGGAAAGCTGCAGGGACAGAGCTTCACCCTGGCGACCATCCAAGGGGATGAGTACACTTTTACCTCCAACAATGCGGAGGACATACGGGACCTGGTGGTCACCTTCCTGGAGGGGCTAAGGAAGAGATCTAAGTTTGTTGTGGCCCTGGTGGACAGCTCAATTCCAGGTGATGATAGTTTCTGATGGCCAGGTGCCCCTACTCATCAGTCACTGTGTGGAACTCCAACCCTGAGTGAATGTTGTTTCTGCTTTCCAGCTGCGGAGGAGTCCATGTTTCTCAGCTTTGTCAGAGGGGACCTCATTCAGCTGGATGAGGAAACTGGGGAGGAGGTGATGAACTCTGGCTGGGCACATGGCATTAATGACAGGACCAAGGAACAGGGAGATTTCCCAGTTGATTGTGTCTATGTGCTGCCTGTCATCACAAGACCTCACTATGACATTGGGGTCAGTAAGCTCAAAGGCATATTATCTGATGGTTATCTGCACACTCATTACTGATTTTGAGCTCATCTACAAGTTTTTGCTTAAAACAAGTAAAACATTTAAAATTTAATCATATGGCATTACAGTCCCCTTCAGGCCGCTTCATTTCCCCCATTTATGTGCTGCAGGCGATTGTTTCTGCAGTGCACAGCCAGCAGGAGTCTGTAGGCTTCCTGCCTGCTCCATTGAGGGAGAATGAAGACAACGGGACATCATACACTTTGGAAGAATTCTCCTACGATCACTTCAGGTTCCCCACTTTCTGAAATGCCCTTTGCAGACATGTTTTGAACGCTCACCCTCGTGTGTCTCTGGTGTTCGTGGATCTCCGTCCATTCCCTTTGTACCTCTATGCCCCTCAAGGACACCACAGAAGAGCACCCTGAGTTGGGTGATGGCCTCTAGAAGCTGGGGGAGGGACAAACTTTGGAGCTGCACCCGGGAGCCCATCAAGCAACCATTGCTGAAGAAGATTCAGGGCCAGGAGGAGCTCTGTCAGGAGGCCTGCGCAGCCTTTGCTGATATCCTTCATCACGTTCCAGCAGCCTCTCAGGTTCTCTACCATGTACAAACTCAGGCCTTTGTCTTAGCTTATAGTTATATTCACTTTGTCATCATGCTTTCACGTGTGGTGCAGTGATGGTGCCTCACATCTCCAGGGCTGTGAGTACAGGTGGTCCAGGTCTCCGGGTTCTTCTAACAGTGCAAAAGCAAGTGTTTTAGGTAAACTGGTGCCTCTGACGTGCTATTTGTGAGTATGAGTGCGACTCTCCTGAGACAGACTAGCATCTTGTCCAGGTTGCGTCCTGCTTCATGTGCTCTGCTTCGGCAATAGATGGACGGATGGATGGAGGTATCACGCTTATGCTTTATTGTCAAGTTCTGTACGCTTTACCTGTGGCCTTAAACTTTTACCTGCCCTCCGTGGTTAGTGGTGACTTTGTAGACACAGAGAATTTTTCTTAACTTCTACTGCTGCACCCATGTTGAAGTATATGGGAGACTATGCATCCAAGAGGACGCGCTGTGTGAATGAGCTCACTGACCAGATATTTGAGTGTGCCCTCAAGTTTGAGCCACTTAAGGACGAGATCTTCTGCCAGATCCTCAAGCAGCTCACGGACAATCACGTCAAGTAAGTCACGTATAATATATGTTTTTTTTTTTTTTTTTTTTTTTTTTTATTTATTTTG